>CM042240.1:9281217-9401217 GCA_023566225.1 Romanogobio albipinnatus
GTGTTGTGTAGATTTTAACACATGTAGTGTGTGTGCTCAGGGACGACACATGTTGTGTAGATTTTAACACATGTAGTGTGTGTGTGCTCAGGGTCAACACGTGTTGTGTAGATTTTATCACATGTAGTGTGTGTGTGCTCAGGGACAACACGTGTTGTGTAGATTTTAACACATGTAGTTTGTGTGCTCAGGGTCAACACATGTTGTGTAGATTTTAACACATGAAGTGTGTGTGGTCAGGGACGACATATGTTGTGTAGATTTTAATACATGTAGTGTGTGTGCTCAAGGTCAACACATGTTGTCTAGATTTTAACACATGAAGTGTGTGTGCTCAGGGACGACATATGTTGTGTAGATTTTAACACATGTAGTGTGTGTGTGTGTGTGTGTGTGTGTGTGTGTGTGTGTGTCTGTGTGTGTGTGTGTGTGTGTGTGTTTGGTTTGTGTGTGTGTGCGTGTGCTCAGGGGCGACACATTTTGTGTAGATTTTAACACATGTAGTTTGTGTGCTCAGGGTCAACACATGTTGTGTAGATTTTAACACATGTAGTGTGTGTGCTCAGGGTCAACACGTGTTGTGTAGATTTTAACACATGAAGTGTGTGTGCTCAGGGACGACATATATTGTGTAGATTTTAACACATGTAGTGTGCGTGTGTGTGCGTGTGTGTGCGTGTGCTCAGGGACGACACATTTTGTGTAGATTTTAACACATGTAGTGTGTGTGCTCAGGAACAACCATGTTGTGTAGATTTTAACACACATAGTGTGTGTGTGCTCAGGGACGACACATGTTGTGTAGATTTTAACACACATTGTGTTTGTGTGCTCAGGGACGACACATGTTGTGTAGATTTTAACACATGTAGTGTGTGTGTGCTCAGGGACGACACATGTTGTGTAGATTTTAACACATGTAGTGTGTGTGCTCAGGGACGACACATGTTGTGTAGATTTTAACACATGTAGTGTGTGTGTGTGTGCTCAGGGACGACACATGTTGTGTAGATTTTAACACATGTAGTGTGTGTGTGTGTGCTCAGGGTCGACACATGTTGTGTAGATTTTAACACATGTAGTGTGTGTGTGTGTGTGTGCTCAGGGTCGACACATGTTGTGTAGAATTTAACACAAGTAGTGTGTGTGCTCAGGGACGACACATGTTGTGTAGATTTTAACACATGTAGTGTGTGTGCTCAGGGACAACACGTGTTGTGTAGATTTTAACACGTGTAGTGTGTGTGCTCAGGGTCGACACATGTTGTGTAGATTTTAACACATGTAGTGTGTGTGTGTGTGCTCAGGGTCGACACATGTTGTGTAGATTTTAACACAAGTAGTGTGTGTGCTCAGGGACAACACATGTTGTGTAAATTTTAACACATGTAGTGTGTGTGCTCAGGGACGACACATGTTGCGTAGATTTTAACACATGTAGTGTGTGTGTGTGTGTGCTCAGGGTTGACACATGTTGTTTATATTTTAAGACAAGTAGTGTGTGTGCTCAGGGACGACACATGTTGTGTAGATTTTAACACATGTAGTGTGTGTGCTCAGGGACAACACGTGTTGTGTAGTTTTTAACACATGTAGTGTGTGTGCTCAGGGTCGACACATGTTGTGTAGATTTTAACACATGTAGTGTGTGTGTGTGTGTGCTCAGGGACGACACATGTAGTGTAGATTTTATCACACATAGTGTGTGTGCTCAGGGACGACACATGTTGTGTAGATTTTAACACATGTAGTGTGTGTGTGCTCAGGGACGACACATGTTGTGTAGATTTTAACACATGTAGTGTGTGTGCTCAGGGACGACACATGTTGTGTAGATTTTAACACATATAGTGTGTGTGTGCTCAGGGTCGACACATGATGTGTAGATTTTAACACATGTAGTGTGTGTGCTCAGGGTCGACACATGTTGTGTAGATTTTAACACATGTAGTGTGTGTGCTCAGGGACAACACATGTTGTGTAGATTTTAACACATGTAGTGTGTGTGCTCAGGGTCAACACATGTTGTGTAGATTTTAACACATGTAGTGTGTGTGTGTGTGCGTGTGCTCAGGGACGACACATTTTGTGTAGATTTTAACACACATAGTGTGTGTGTGCTCAAGAACAACACATGTTGTGTAGATTTTAACACACATAGTGTGTGTGTGCTCAGGGACGACACATGTTGTGTAGATTTTAACACATGTAGTGTGTGTGTGCTCAGGGTCGACACATGTTGTGTAGATTTTAACACATGTAGTGTGTGTGTGTGTGCTCAGGGTCGACACATGTTGTGTAGATTTTAACACAAGTAGTGTGTGTGCTCAGGGACAACACATGTTGTGTAAATTTTAACACATGTAGTGTGTGTGCTCAGGGTCGACACATGTTGTGTAGATTTTAACACATGTAGTGTGTGTGTGTGTGCTCAGGGTCGACACATGTTGTGTAGATTTTAACACAAGTAGTGTGTGTGCTCAGGGACAACACATGTTGTGTAGATTTTAACACATGTAGTGTGTGTGCTCAGGGTCGACACATGTTGTGTAGATTTTAACACATGTAGTGTGTGTGCTCAGGGTCGACACATGTTGTGTAGATTTTAACACATGTAGTGTGTGTGCTCAGGGTCGACACATGTTGTGTAGATTTTAACGCATGTAGTGTGTGTGTGTGTGTGCTCAGGGTCGACACATGTGGTGTAGATTTTAACACAAGTAGTGTGTGTGCTCAGGGACAACACATGTTGTGTAGATTTTAACACATGTAGTGTGTGTGCTCAGGGTCAACACATGTTGTGTAGATTTTAACACATGTAGTGTGTGTGTGTGTGTGTGCTCAGGGACAACACATGTTGTGTAGATTTTAACACATGTAGTGTGTGTGCTCAGGGACAACACATGTTGTGTAGATTTTAACACATGAAGTGTGTGTGCTCAGGGACGGCACATGTTGTGTAGATTTTAACACATGAAGTGTGTGTGCTCAGGGACGGCACATGTTGTGTAGATTTTAACACATGTAGTGTGTGTGCTCAGGGACAACACGTGTTGTGTAGATTTTAACACATGTAGTGTGTGTGCTCAGGGACAACACGTGTTGTGTAGATTTTAACACATGTAGTGTGTGTGCTCAGGGACGACACATGTTGTGTAGATTTTAACACATGTAGTGTGTGTGTGCTCAGGGTCAACACGTGTTGTGTAGATTTTATCACATGTAGTGTGTGTGTGCTCAGGGACAACACGTGTTGTGTAGATTTTAACACATGTAGTTTGTGTGCTCAGGGTCAACACATGTTGTGTAGATTTTAACACATGAAGTGTGTGTGGTCAGGGACGACATATGTTGTGTAGATTTTAATACATGTAGTGTGTGTGCTCAAGGTCAACACATGTTGTCTAGATTTTAACACATGAAGTGTGTGTGCTCAGGGACGACATATGTTGTGTAGATTTTAACACATGTAGTGTGTGTGTGTGTGTGTGTGTGTGTGTGTGTGTGTGTCTGTGTGTGTGTGTGTGTGTGTGTGTGTGTGTTTGGTTTGTGTGTGTGTGCGTGTGCTCAGGGGCGACACATTTTGTGTAGATTTTAACACATGTAGTTTGTGTGCTCAGGGTCAACACATGTTGTGTAGATTTTAACACATGTAGTGTGTGTGCTCAGGGTCAACACGTGTTGTGTAGATTTTAACACATGAAGTGTGTGTGCTCAGGGACGACATATATTGTGTAGATTTTAACACATGTAGTGTGCGTGTGTGTGCGTGTGTGTGCGTGTGCTCAGGGACGACACATTTTGTGTAGATTTTAACACATGTAGTGTGTGTGCTCAGGAACAACCATGTTGTGTAGATTTTAACACACATAGTGTGTGTGTGCTCAGGGACGACACATGTTGTGTAGATTTTAACACACATTGTGTTTGTGTGCTCAGGGACGACACATGTTGTGTAGATTTTAACACATGTAGTGTGTGTGTGCTCAGGGACGACACATGTTGTGTAGATTTTAACACATGTAGTGTGTGTGCTCAGGGACGACACATGTTGTGTAGATTTTAACACATGTAGTGTGTGTGTGTGTGCTCAGGGACGACACATGTTGTGTAGATTTTACACATGTAGTGTGTGTGTGTGTGCTCAGGGTCGACACATGTTGTGTAGATTTTAACACATGTAGTGTGTGTGTGTGTGTGTGCTCAGGGTCGACACATGTTGTGTAGATTTTAACACAAGTAGTGTGTGTGCTCAGGGACGACACATGTTGTGTAGATTTTAACACATGTAGTGTGTGTGCTCAGGGACAACACGTGTTGTGTAGATTTTAACACGTGTAGTGTGTGTGCTCAGGGTCGACACATGTTGTGTAGATTTTAACACATGTAGTGTGTGTGTGTGTGCTCAGGGACGACAAATGTTGTGTAGATTTTAACACATGTAGTGTGTGTGTGCTCAGGGACGACACATGTTGTGTAGATTTTAACACATGTAGTGTGTGTGCTCAGGGACGACACATGTTGTGTAGATTTTAACACATGTAGTGTGTGTGTGCTCAGGGTCGACACATGTTGTGTAGATTTTAACACATGTAGTGTGTGTGCTCAGGGTCGACACATGTTGTGTAGATTTTAACACATGTAGTGTGTGTGTGCTCAGGGACGACACATGTTGTGTAGATTTTAACACATGTAGTGTGTGCGCTCAGGGTCGACACATGTTGTGTAGATTTTAACACATGTAGTGTGTGCGCTCAGGGTCGACACATGTTGTGGAGATTGTATCACATGTAGTGTGTGTGCTCAGGGTCAACACATGTTGTGTAGATTTTAACACATGTAGTGTGTGTGTGTGTGTGTGTGTGTGTGTGCGTGTGCTCAGGGACGACACATTTTGTGTAGATTTTAACACACATAGTGTGTGTGTGCTCAGGAACAACACATGTTGTGTGCTCAGGGACGACACATGTTGTGTAGATTTTAACACATGTAGTGTGTGTGTGCTCAGGGACGACACATGTTGTGTAGATTTTAACACACATAGTGTGCGTGTGCTCAGGGACGACACATGTTGTGTAGATTTTAACACATGTACTGTGTGTGTGCTCAGGGACGACACATGTTGTGTAGATTTTAACACACATAGTGTGTGTGTGCTCAGGGACGACACATGTTGTGTAGATTTTAACACATGTAGTGTGTGTGCTCAGGGTCAACACATGTTGTGTAGAATTTAACACATGTAGTGTGTGTGCTCAGGGTCGACACATGCTGTGTAGATTTTAACACATGTTGTGAGTGTGCTCAGGGACAACACATGTGTAGATTTGAACACATATAGTGTGTGTGTGTGCTCAGGGTCAACACATGTTGTGTAGATTTTAACACACGTAGTGTGTGTGCTCAGGGACAACACATGTTGTGTAGATTTTAACACATGTAGTGTGTGTGTGTGTGCTCAGGGTCGACACATGTTGTGTAGATTTTAACACAAGTAGTGTGTGTGCTCAGGGACAACACATGTTGTGTAGATTTTAACACATGTAGTGTGTGCGCTCAGGGTCGACACATGTTGTGTAGATTTTAACACATGTAGTGTGTGTGTGTGTGTGTGCTCAGGGTCGACACATGTTGTGTAGATTTGAACACATGTAGTGTGTGTGCTCAGGGACAACACATGTTGTGTAGATTTGAACACATGAAGTGTGTGTGCTCAGGGACAACACATGTTGTGTAGATTTTAACACATGAAGTGTGTGTGCTCAGGGTCAACACATGTTGTGTAGATTTTAACACATGTAGTGTGTGTGCTCAGGGTCGACACATGTTGTGTAGATTTTAACACATGTAGTGTGTGTGTGTGTGCTCAGGGTCGACACATGTTGTGTAGATTTTAACACAAGTAGTGTGTGTGTGCTCAGGGACAACACATGTTGTGTAGATTTAACACATGTAGTGTGTGTGCTCAGGGTCGACACATGTTGTGTAGATTTGAACACATGAAGTGTGTGTGCTCAGGGACGACACATGTTGTGTAGATTTTAACACATGTAGTGTGTGTGCTCAGGGTCGACACATGTTGTGTAGATTTTAACACATGTAGTGTGTGTGTGTGTGCTCAGGGTCGACACATGTTGTGTAGATTTTAACACAAGTAGTGTGTGTGCTCAGGGACAACACATGTTGTGTAGATTTGAACACATAGTGTGTGTGTGCTCAGGGACGACACATGTTGTGTAGATTTTAACACATGTAGTGTGTGTGCTCAGGGTCGACACATGTTGTGTAGATTTTAATACATGTAGTGTGTGTGTGTGTGTGCTCAGGGTCGACACATGTTGTGTAGATTTTAACACAAGTAGTGTGTGTGCTCAGGGACGACACATGTTGTGTAGATTTTAACACAAGTAGTGTGTGTGCTCAGGGTCGACACATGTTGTGTAGATTTTAACACATGTAGTGTGTGTGCTCAGGGTCGACACATGTTGTGTAGATTTTAATACATGTAGTGTGTGTGTGTGTGTGCTCAGGGTCGACACATGTTGTGTAGATTTTAACACAAGTAGTGTGTGTGCTCAGGGTCGACACATGTTGTGTAGATTTTAACACAAGTAGTGTGTGTGCTCAGGGTCGACACATGTTGTGTAGATTTTAACACATGTAGTGTGTGTGCTCAGGGTCGACACATGTTGTGTAGATTTTAACACATGTAGTGTGTGTGCTCAGGGACAACACATGTTGTGTAGATTTGAACACATGTAGTGTGTGTGTGTGTGTGTGTGTGTGTGTGTGTGTGTGTGTGTGTGTGTGTGTGTGTGTGTGTGTGTGTGTGTGTGTGTGTGTGTGTGTGTGTGTGTGTGTGCTCAGGGTCAACACATGTTGTGTAGATTTTAACACATGTAGTGTGTGTGCTCAGGGTCGACACATGTTGTGTAGATTTTAACACATGTAGTGTGTGTGCTCAGGGACAACACATATTGTGTAGATTTGAACACATGTAGTGTGTGTGTGTGTGTGTGTGTGTGTGTGTGTGTGTGTGTGTGTGTGTGTGTGTGTGTGTGTGTGTGTGTGTGCTCAGGGTCAACACATGTTGTGTAGATTTTAACACATGTAGTGTGTGTGCTCAGGGACAACACGTGTTGTGTAGATTTGAACACATGTAGTGTGTGTGTGTGTGTGTGTGTGTGTGTGTGTGTGCTCAGGGTCAATACATGTTGTGTAGATTTTAACACATGTAGTGTGTGTGCTCAGGGTCGACACATGTTGTGTAGATTTTAACATATGAAGTGTGTGAGTGCTCAGGGTCGACACATGTTGTGTAGATTTTAACACATGTAGTGTGTGTGCTCAGGGTCAACACATGTTGTGTAGATTTTAACACAAGTCGTGTGTGTGCTCAGGGTCGACACATGTTGTGTAGATTTTAACACATGTAGTGTGTGTGCTCAGGGTCAACACATGTTGTGTAGATTTTAACACAAGTAGTGTGTGTGCTCAGGGTCGACACATGTTGTGTAGATTTTAACACAAGTAGTGTGTGTGTGCTCAGGGTCGACACGTGTTGTGTAGATTTGAACACATGTAGTGTGTGTGTGTGTGTGTGTGTGTGTGTGTGTGTGTGTGTGTGTGTGTGCTCAGGGACAACACATGTTGTGTAGATTTTAACATATGAAGTGTGTGAGTTTTGTACTATGATGGCACCCAGCATGCATTGCGGCATGAAGCTTTTGTAAATCTTGAACACAAATGAAGTTACGGACCGCAGCTTTAATAAAGGGAAAGTCCTGTGTGTGTGTGTGTGTGTGTGTGTGTGTGTGTGTGTGTGTGTGTGTGTGTGTGTGTGTGTGTGTGTGTGTGTGTGTGTGTGTGTGTGTGTGTGTGTGTGTGTGTGTGTGTGTGTGTGTGTGTGTGTGTGTGTGTGTGTGTGTGTGTGTGTGTGTGTGTGTGTGTGTGTGTGTGTGTGTGGACATGTTTTTGTGAAATATCAGGACACAAATGTGTATAATGACATGGGTATGACACAGGTATTACAAAAAGAGGGTGAAATATGAGGACGTTCCCCATGTCCTCACTTTTCAAAATGCTTATAAATCACACAGAATGAGTTTTTTTTCACAGAAAGTAAACTGCACAGTCTCCTGTGAGGGTTAAGTTTAGGGATAGGGGCAGTGTAGGGGGATAGAAAATACAGTTTGTACGGTATAAAAACCATTACACCTATGGAATGTCCCCACATTTCACAAAAACAACCCTGTGGGTGTGTGTGTGTGTGTGCGTGCGTGCGTGCGTGCGTGCGTGCGTGCGTGCATGCGTGCGTGTGTGTGTGTGTTATCTGGGATAATATTCATCTGAAGCAGGTTTGAGTCGTCAGGTGTGTGTTTCCTGTCTTTTCCTCGTCTGTGTTCATCTTTCCTGATCGGAGACATTTCCCTTTGATAATGTGGAGGAGCTGCAAAGACACTTGACCATTTGTTTAATTTCAATTCAATCCAATATAAAGTTCTTTATTGGCATGATTGTGTTTACATTATTGCCAAAGCATTATTACACAAAACAAATAATGTCAAAAATGAGCTAATATGCCGACAATATAACAATAACACACATCAACACAGCAGAATCAGAATAAGATGCCAAGCAATGAATAACATAATCAAAATACATGGGATATATAATGTCATATAGATATACATACACAAACAAACATGTCTGTGTCTCTGAGTTACAAAATAATTACAATGGAGAAAACTAGATATGACGAACATGAGCGAATGATGATCATCAACACAGACTCGTTGAGTAATTCACTCACTCATGCTTGAAAACACTCATTATTATGATTATTATTATGATTTCACACACTTTAGAATAATACAAAAACTATAAAAACTATTAGTAAATAATATAATAATAAATGTGTTTTTGAACAGAAACATGAATCCATAAGCATATGTTAAGCATAATCATTATATAACTGTCTAAAACTAATGTATGGCATTTGCTCATGAGCGCTCAGAGGAACAGGTTTGTAAGATCATGAGAAAGCGTTGATGAAAGCAGGAGAAAGTGTTTTTGAATGCTGTGCATATATCAGTACAGTATGGGGTTATTAATCAGAAGTGAGATCATCAGCTCTTCTTTTCATATTCAGACGGTCAGTTCATCCAAACACACTCATAGAGAAGATCACACACAACTCTCTGTGTTTCAGAGTCATCAGAGCACACAGCAATATTTACTGCACACGCGGCAGCAATCA
Organism: Romanogobio albipinnatus; assembly: GCA_023566225.1. Taxonomy (NCBI): domain Eukaryota; kingdom Metazoa; phylum Chordata; class Actinopteri; order Cypriniformes; family Gobionidae; genus Romanogobio; species Romanogobio albipinnatus. The sequence continues at coordinate 9,290,477 of CM042240.1, forward strand.
GATTATTATCAGTGTTAGTTAATGGCTTATTCTGGCTCTTATATTAGCATGACGTGGTGCTCCATTCAGATCTTGTCCCTGCAGTGTCGCTGCTATTGTTCTCTCCAGTCTCACATTGGGTGTGGGCTCTATGAACTGCAGCCCAGAGACTTCCTGAATATATTCAATAAAATCCTGTACTGTATGTGATAAGCTTTCATATATTCTACCTGTTTGGTCATTGGGTGCCAGATAACATTCTACTTTTTTTACTGTCCCATCCTCTTTCTCCACAATTATCACCTTAAAGAAGTCACTTGGCACTCTTTTCTCTCGCAGCTCTGGAGGATTCATCGGTGTTAGGTAAAGTGGTCCAGAGTACACATGGACATTGCGGATCTCGGGTTCTTTTGCGAGAGCTCGACACTCATTCTCTAATGTGCTCCATGGGCCTTTGTTTAAACTCCCATGCTGTGGTGTTATGTTGCTGCTCAAATCAGCATCATAACAGGCTTCCTGACACCACCTGTGATTGGCAGCCGCAGCCAGATGACCTCCGTCATAGGGATCTGCAAATCCCATATTCCGCTTCACACTATTTTCAGCTAAAGTTTCTTTGTTCAATGTCTCATACACCCATTCAGCATTATTGGTTCTATTGTTGAATGACATGACGTAAGATTTTCTTCTCCTTATTTCAGTGCATGATGGAGATCCATCTATTAATTTATAGCGAGATGTGTCTGATGGAGCTCTGTCTGCTCTGAGAGTTTGTTTATTGGGAAGCATTTCTGCGAGTGGGATTCGTATGTAGATGGTTTGATCTCTATCTGTATTTTGTACAGTTCTATCTCTTGGTATTTCAGGTTCTACAGGTTCCCAGTAATGGCCTTTGGGAACACCGGAAATATTCCTAGTGTTCGGATCAAAGACCAGATGTTCTGCCCCATTGGTCAGATGGCTCTGACGGACACCATATATTGGCCAATATTGGTCAGATGTTGTTGTTGTGGGATTTCCTCCAGGATAGATCATATCCTCTGGTTCAGTATCTTCTGGTATCTTATCTTCTGATCTCTGGACTATATATCCACCCTTGATCAGACTAGACAGATCTTCTCTGTGTTTTTCTATCAGCTGAAGAAATATCTCAAGAGCCCACTTGTTTCTTCTGATTGAATATTTCCCCATTCTTTGTGTTTTTCCCCAAGCTCGTCTGATATCATCAGCTGGCCAGCGACCATCAGCCTCATTTATAATGTGATATTTCTCTTCAGCCTCTAGTTTAGCTTCACATAAATTCTTGATCTCATTCAAATATGATAGTGAATCATTAAGTATGTAATCTAAAGTGACATCAGGTGGGGCTCTTCCCCCTTTCTCAAGAGTGGATTTACCAGAAGATTCAGATTCACTTTGTTTACAAATCGTAATACACGTGCAATAAGAAGATGCAGGACGTTGTTCGCAGTCAACACTCATCGTGGATTTACCAGAAGATGCAGGACGTTGTTCGCAGTCAACACTCATCGTGGATTTACCAGAAGATGCAGGACGTTGTTCGCAGTCAACACTCATCGTGGATTTACCAGAAGATGCAGGACGTTGTTCGCAGTCAACACTCATCGTGGATTTACCAGAAGATGCAGGACGTTGTTCGCAGTCAACACTCATCGTGGATTTACCAGAAGATGCAGGACGTTGTTCGCAGTCAACACTCATCGTGGATTTACCAGAAGATGCAGGACGTTGTTCGCAGTCAACACTCATCGTGGATTTACCAGAAGATGCAGGACGTTGTTCGCAGTCAACACTCATCGTGGATTTACCAGAAGATGCAGGACGTTGTTCGCAGTCAACACTCATCGTGGATTTACCAGAAGATGCAGGACGTTGTTCGCAGTCAACACTCATCGTGGATTTACCAGAAGATGCAGGACGTTGACTTTGTGAACTGGGTGCTTTAGGAAATTCAGAAAGTTGAGGTTGTTCCCTGACCAAACTCGCCACACTCATCATGATGCAACAGAGGAACAGAGTTAAGGAACTCAATCTGGTCTCTGGACTTCTTCAAGGATCTTCTCTTCCTGGATAAATGACTGTGAAGAAAGAGTTTGTGTGAGAAATTCTCCTTAATTTAGGACTGATTGAACAGAAGCAGAGAAATGTACTCACATCAACAGGTTTGCTGTGATCGGTCAGAGAGGAACTTCTGCAGCTCTGATCTTACCTCACTTCTGTTCTACAACAAACATGTGACAATAGATTTACTCATATATCAGAATGCATGTCATTCATATTCAGTCATACACTTCAGAATATATAGATGTACATGTGATCAGATATGGCACTGCATGTGTATAACATAAGCACACATATAGAGAGAAACATATAATGGAATATATTTCATATTATAATTAATGCTGTGATTGGTCTACTCTGCTCTGATTGGTCAGATGGCTCAGTCTGCTGTGATTGGTCTACTCTGCTCTGATCGGTCAGATGGTCCAGTCTGCTGTGATTGGTTTACTCTGCTCTGATTGGTCAGATGACTCAGTCTGCTGTGATTGGTCTACTCTGCTCTGATTGGTCAGATGGCTCAGTCTGTTGTGATTGGTCTACTCTGCTCTGATTGATCAGATGGCTCAGTCTGCTGTGATTGGTTTACTCTGCTCTGATTGGTCAGATGGCTCAGTCTGCTGTGATTGGTCTACTCTGCTCTGATTGATCAGATGGCTCAGTCTGCTGTGATTGGTCTACTCTGCTCTGATTGGTCAGATGACTCAGTCTGTTGTGATTGGTCTACTCTGCTCTGATTGGTCAGATGGCTCAGTCTGCTGTGATTGGTCTACTCTGCTCTGATTGGTCACATGGCTCAGTCTGCTGTGATTGGTCTACTCTGCTCTGATTGGTCACATGGCTCAGTCTGCTGTGATTGGTTTACTCTGCTCTGATTGGTCAGATGGCTCAGTCTGCTGTGATTGGTCTTCTCTGCTCTGATTGGTCAGATGACTCAGTCTGCTGTGATTGGTCTACTCTGCTCTGATTGGTCACATGGCTCAGTCTGCTGTGATTGGTCTACTCTGCTCTGATTGATCAGATGGCTCAGTCTGCTGTGATTGGTTTACTCTGCTCTGATTGGTCAGATGGCTCAGTCTGCTGTGATTGGTCTACTCTGCTCTGATTGGTCAGATGGCCCAGTCTGTTGTGATTGGTCTACTCTGCTCTGATTGGTCAGATGGCTCAGTCTGCTGTGATTGGTCTACTCTGCTCTGATTGGTCAGATGGCTCAGTCTGCTGTGATTGGTCTACTCTGCTCTGATTGGTCAGATGGCCCAGTCTGCTGTGATTGGTCTACTCTGCTCTGATTGGTCAGATGGCTCAGTCTGTTGTGATTGGTCTACTCTGCTCTGATTGGTCAGATGGCTCAGTCTGCTGTGATTGGTCTACTCTGCTCTGATTGGTCAGATGGTCCAGTCTGCTGTGATTGGTTTACTCTGCTCTGATTGGTCAGATGGCTCAGTCTGCTGTGATTGGTCTACTCTGCTCTGATTGGTCAGATGGCCCAGTCTGTTGTGATTGGTCTACTCTGCTCTGATTGGTCAGATGGCTCAGTCTGCTGTGATTGGTCTACTCTGCTCTGATTGGTCAGATGGCTCAGTCTGCTGTGATTGGTCTACTCTGCTCTGATTGGTCACATGGCTCAGTCTGCTGTGATTGGTCTACTCTGCTCTGATTGGTCAGATGGCTCAGTCTGCTGTAATTGGTCTACTCTGCTCTGATTGGTCAGATGACTCAGTCTGCTGTGATTGGTCTACTCTGCTCTGATTGGTCAGATGACTCAGTCTGCTGTGATTGGTCTACTCTGCTCTGATTGGTCACATGGCTCAGTCTGCTGTGATTGGTCTACTCTGCTCTGATTGGTCAGATGGCCCAGTCTGCTGTGATTGGTCTACTCTGCTCTGATTGGTCAGATGGCCCAGTCTGCTGTGATTGGTCTACTCTGCTCTGATTGGTCAGATGGCTCAGTCTGTTGTGATTGGTCTACTCTGCTCTGATTGGTCAGATGGCTCAGTCTGCTGTGATTGGTCTACTCTGCTCTGATTGGTCAGATGGCCCAGTCTGCTGTGATTGGTCTACTCTGCTCTGATTGGTCAGATGGCTCAGTCTGTTGTGATTGGTCTTCTCTGCTCTGATTGGTCAGATGGCCCAGTCTGCTGTGATTGGTCTACTCTGCTCTGATTGGTCAGATGGCTCAGTCTGTTGTGATTGGTCTACTCTGCTCTGATTGGTCAGATGGCTCAGTCTGCTGTGATTGGTCTACTCTGCTCTGATTGGTCAGATGGCCCAGTCTGCTGTGATTGGTCTACTCTGCTCTGATTGGTCAGATGGCTCAGTCTGCTGTGATTGGTCTACTCTGCTCTGATTGGTCAGATGGCTCAGTCTGTTGTGATTGGTCTACTCTGCTCTGATTGGTCAGATGGCCCAGTCTGCTGTGATTGGTCTACTCTGCTCTGATTGGTCAGATGGCTCAGTCTGCTGTGATTGGTCTACTCTGCTCTGATTGGTCAGATGGCTCAGTCTGCTGTGATTGGTCTACTCTGCTCTGATTGGTCAGATGGCCCAGTCTGCTGTGATTGGTCTACTCTGCTCTGATTGGTCAGATGGCTCAGTCTGTTGTGATTGGTCTACTCTGCTCTGTTTGGTCAGATGGCCCAGTCTGCTGTGATTGGTCTACTGTGCTCTGATTGGTCAGATGGCCCAGTCTGTTGTGATTGGTCTACTCTGCTCTGATTGGTCAGATGGCCCAGTCTGCTGTGATTGGTCTACTCTGCTCTGATTGGTCAGATGGCCCAGTCTGTTGTGATTGGTCTACTCTGCTCTGATTGGTCAGATGGCTCAGTCTGCTGTGATTGGTCTACTCTGCTCTGATTGGTCAGATGGCTCAGTCTGTTGTGATTGGTCTACTCTGCTCTGATTGGTCAGATGGCCCAGTCTGTTGTGATTGGTCTACTCTGCTCTGATTGGTCAAATGGCTCAGTCTGTTGTGATTGGTCTACTCTGCTCTGATTGGTCAGATGGCCCAGTCTGTTGTGATTGGTCTACTCTGCTCTGATTGGTCAGATGGCTCAGTCTGTTGTGATTGGTCTACTCTGCGGTGATTGGTCAGATGGCTCAGTCTGCTGTGATTGGTCTACTCTGCTCTGATTGGTCAGATGGCTCAGTCTGTTGTGATTGGTCTACTCTGCTCTGATTGGTCAGATGGCCCAGTCTGCTGTGATTGGTCTACTCTGCTCTGATTGGTCAGATGGCTCAGTCTGTTGTGATTGGTCTACTCTGCTCTGATTGGTCAGATGGCCCAGTCTGTTGTGATTGGTCTACTCTGCTCTGATTGGTCAAATGGCCCAGTCTGCTGTGATTGGTCTACTCTGCTCTGATCGGTCAGATGGTCCAGTCTGCTGTGATTGGTCTACTCTGCTCTGATTGGTCAGATGGCTCAGTCTGTTGTGATTGGTCTACTCTGCTCTGATTGGTCAGATGGCTCAGTCTGCTGTGATTGGTCTACTCTGCTCTGATTGGTCAGATGGCTCAGTCTGTTGTGATTGGTCTACTCTGCTCTGATTGGTCAGATGGCTCAGTCTGTTGTGATTGGTCTACTCTGCTCTGATTGGTCAGATGGCTCAGTCTGCTGTGATTGGTCTACTCTGCTCTGATTGGTCAGATGACTCAGTCTGCTGTGATTGGTCTACTCTGCTCTGATTGGTCAGATGGCTCAGTCTGCTGTGATTGGTCTACTCTGCTCTGATTGGTCAGATGACTCAGTCTGTTGTGATTGGTCTACTCTGCTCTGATTGGTCAGATGGCTCAGTCTGTTTTGATTGGTCTACTCTGCTCTGATTGGTCAGATGGCTCAGTCTGCTGTGATTGGTCTACTCTGCTCTGATTGGTCAGATGGCTCAGTCTGTTGTGATTGGTCTACTCTGCTCTGATTGGTCAGATGGCTCAGTCTGTTGTGATTGGTCTACTCTGCTCTGATTGGTCAGATGGCCCAGTCTGCTGTGATTGGTCTACTCTGCTCTGATTGGTCAGATGACTCAGTCTGCTGTGATTGGTCTACTCTGCTCTGATTTGTCAGATGACTCAGTCTGCTGTGATTGGTCTACTCTGCTCTGATTGGTCAGATGACTCAGTCTGCTGTGATTGGTCTACTCTGCTCTGATTGGTCAGATGGCTCAGTCTGTTGTGATTGGTCTACTCTGCTCTGATTGGTCAGATGGCTCAGTCTGTTGTGATTGGTCTACTCTGCTCTGATTGGTCAGATGGCTCAGTCTGTTGTGATTGGTCTACTCTGCTCTGATTGGTCAGATGGCTCAGTCTGCTGTGATTGGTCTACTCTGCTCTGATTGGTCAGATGGCCCAGTCTGTTGTGATTGGTCTACTCTGCTCTGATTGGTCAGATGGCCCAGTCTGCTGTGATTGGTCTACTCTGCTCTGATTGGTCAGATGGCTCAGTCTGTTGTGATTGGTCTACTCTGCTCTGATTGGTCAGATGGCCCAGTCTGCTGTGATTGGTCTACTCTGCTCTGATTGGTCAGATGACTCAGTCTGCTGTGATTGGTCTACTCTGCTCTGATTGGTCAGATGACTCAGTCTGCTGTGATTGGTCTACTCTGCTCTGATTGGTCAGATGACTCAGTCTGTTGTGATTGGTCTACTCTGCTCTGATTGGTCAGATGACTCAGTCTGCTGTGATTAATCTACTCTGCTCTGATTGGTCAGATGACTCAGTCTGCTGTGATTGGTCTACTCTGCTCTGATTGGTCAGATGGCCCAGTCTGCTGTGATTGGTCTACTCTGCTCTGATTGGTCAGATGGCCCAGTCTGCTGTGATTGGTCTACTCTGCTCTGATTGGTCAGATGGCCCAGTCTGCTGTGATTGGTCTACTCTGCTCTGATTGGTCAGATGGCCCAGTCTGCTGTGATTGGTCTACTCTGCTCTGATTGGTCAGATGGCCCAGTCTGCTGTGATTGGTCTACTCTGCTCTGATTGGTCAGATGGCTCAGTCTGCTGTGATTTGTCTACTCTGCTCTGATTGGTCAGATGGCCCAGTCTGCTGTGATTGGTCTACTCTGCTCTGATTGGTCAGATGGCTCAGTCTGCTGTGATTGGTCTACTCTGCTCTGATTGGTCAGATGACTCAGTCTGCTGTGATTGGTCTACTCTGCTCTGATTGGTCAGATGGCTCAGTCTGCTGTGATTGGTCTACTCTGCTCTGATTGGTCAGATGGCTCAGTCTGCTGTGATTGGTCTACTCTGATCTGATTGGTCAGATGGCTCAGTCTGCTGTGATTGGTCTACTCTGCTCTGATTGGTCAGATGGCTCAGTCTGCTGTGATTGGTCTACTCTGCTCTGATTGGTCAGATGGCCCAGTCTGCTGTGATTGGTCTACTCTGCTCTGATTGGTCAGATGACTCAGTCTGCTGTGATTGGTCTACTCTGCTCTGATTGGTCAGATGGCTCAGTCTGTTGTGATTGGTCTACTCTGCTCTGATTGGTCAGATGGCTCAGTCTGCTGTGATTGGTCTACTCTGCTCTGATTGGTCAGATGGCTCAGTCTGCTGTGATTGGTCTACTCTGCTCTGATTGGTCAGATGGCTCAGTCTGCTGTGATTGGTCTATTCTGCGGTGATTGGTCAGATGGCCCAGTCTGTTGTGATTGGTCTACTCTGCTCTGATTGGTCAGATGACCCAGTCTGCTGTGATTGGTCTACTCTGCTCTGATTGGTCAGATGGCTCAGTCTGCTGTGATTGGTCTACTCTGCTCTGATTGGTCAGATGGCCCAGTCTGCTGTGATTGGTCTACTCTGCTCTGATTGGTCAGATGACTCAGTCTGCTGTGATTGGTCTACTCTGCTCTGATTGGTCAGATGGCTCAGTCTGTTGTGATTGGTCTACTCTGCTCTGATTGGTCAGATGGCTCAGTCTGCTGTGATTGGTCTACTCTGCTCTGATTGGTCAGATGGCTCAGTCTGCTGTGATTGGTCTACTCTGCTCTGATTGGTCAGATGGCTCAGTCTGCTGTGATTGGTCTACTCTGCGGTGTTTGGTCAGATGGCCCAGTCTGTTGTGATTGGTCTACCCCTTACAGTGTAAGTCTGAAACTTAAGTCTCATTATCATATATGAATTTATGCACTAAAGACGTCCACAATCCTCAGCAATTGTACAAACATGACTGAGTAGATTTTACAATATAAATTTGAGTGCGATTCAAAACCTCCATCACAGGGACGACTTGAGCAGGACGTTTCTCACTGTAAGTTTTTACTCATGTATGTATTTTGAGCACTCAGAAGAAGACATCAGTAATTTAAGTGGAGCAACAGGTTCAAATAAAGCGGGTACTGTCCCATCTTTAAAGGATAAGCATTTTACAAATCCCACATTGACCTTTACGAGATTTGAGAAGCAGTCATCTGTAAAATGACAGGAACACTAAAGGTTATTCTGTGGAATTAGGATAAAATAATTTGCTTCCACGATACAGAAAACAGCGTATACATATATATATATATTGTGTGTTTATTATGAAAAAATGCTGTACAGTAGCTACAATTTTCGTGTACAGTATTTTACTCTAATTATGATTCTGAACTTTAAAATATATTTAGACACTGAATAATATAAAACAAATTGATGTTATTGATCAATAAAGTCAAACCTTTATGTCGTTGATGTTGCTCTCTCTGTGCGGCTTCTTTCCATGTCCTGAGTTCTCAAATGCAAGTGACAGTTCTCTGCAGGCCTTTATATAGACACAAAAAAACAATGTGTTTCCTGTGAAATCACATGACATACCTGGAAGTGAATATGTTTCTCTTTTGATGACAGTATTAAATCACGTTTTATTCAAATTCAGGGTACTGAATTCTTACTCAGCCTGATTGATTTATTTTAGCCCTAAATGTTAATGAATGCATTAATTGTCAAACATGCACTAACATGTAGTTAAGGCTGCTGTTATTCATGCATGAATCTTTATGACTCCTGTCGTGGTTAAGGATAGCTCTTCATTGCCTCATGATTAGTTAAAAACTTGATCTAATCTACACACACGCAACTGCAGTACAGACATCATTTTGGTGAAACCTCTACACATCTCAGATCATCTTTTAATCTACTTAACCAGTCCCTCTACCAGTTACTTTCAGACGAAACCTGTGCTCACTTTCTCCTTCTCGTCTTTCCTCAGTAGTTATATAAGCTACCTTCTGTCACTTTGATTGATTGCGACCTTTGACCTACCACGCCCCTTTACCATGGACCAACCCCATCGTTCCCCTCCCCCATGTTTGACCTTGACCACCCACGTCGCTGTCACCTTTGACCTTGTGTATCCTCCGGGGAGCAATATGACCTTTGAAGTCTCATATTTGAAATAGCGATGTCAGGGTATGACCTCTAGGCCACCAATGTGAAGAATGATTGTTTTGAACTTTGCCACGACTATTTGAAGGGAGATTTCGGGGGGACATCTGCCGGACACGTGAGGGGTTGGTGCATTCCACCATAGACGGGGATTTTTTCACAGAGGAACCGAGAATTGTCATTATGGTACATTAGAATATGCACACACAAACACACACACACACACACACACACACACTTGGCACACACACACAAACACACACTGTCTCACACATACTCACTCACTGCCTCACACACACACACACACACACACACACACACACACACACACAAACACACGCACACACACACACTCTCTCATACATACTCACTCACTGCCTCACACACACACACACACACACACACACACACACTTGGCACACACACACACACACACACTTGGCACACACACACACACACACACTTGGCACACACACACACACACACACTTGGCACACACACACACACACACACACACTGTCTCACACATACTCACTCACTGCCTCACACACACACACACACACACACACACACTTGGCACACACACACAAACACACACACACACACACTTGGCACACACACACACACACACACACACACACTTGGCACACACACACACACACACACACACACACACTTGGCACACACACACACACACACACACTGTCTCACACATACTCACTCACTGCCTCACACACACACACACACACACACACTTGGCACACACACACACACACACTGTCTCACACATACTCACTCACTGCCTCACACACACACACACACACACACACACACACACACACACACACACACACACAGAGAAATTGTAAAATGTGCAATTGGTTTTATAAAATAATGTATTTCTATTTAAATGTGATGAATATAAACAAAATATATAATATTACAATATATAATAACAATTATCATACTAAAATGTACTGAAACTGGCCAGATAAAATATTACATTTTATTATAGCTTACGTTATATATTTATAACTTTCATTTTCAGGGAGCAGGGAAAAGTAGGGGTTTTACAATCATGTATATACATTGGATGTTTTACAAAAGAAAAATACCCTTTAAAGCAATATAAAATCACTCTCTCTGGTCTCTCTCTGTCTCTCCAAGAATGGCACTTGCACACGGTGATTTTTAAATCCAACATAACGCATAATTTTACTAAACAGAGAATGTTCCATTACTTTATAATGTTTTAGAGCGAAACGGTAGACAAGCCATTCAAATCAACAATCGGATGACATTATGACGAATCCATTTGCCGAACTCTCACACCCCGGACATCTTGTCTTGTGTTAAACAAATAATTTAGGTATATAAGTAATTCCGGACTGTCTTTTTCACACATGTGGATCCCCCAAAAATACCCTGGTAAAACTATTTTAACCAGAAGTTATTTTGTAATGAGTTTACGCAGATGGGCCTGCGTTATCTCCCAGGCATGGGAATTTTTTTTTTAAACCGTCAATTTCACACACTCCCCTGTGTGCGTGAGAGAGAGAGAGAGAGAGAGAGACAGTGAGAGATTTTATATTGTGCCTTTCATTCAATACATAGTGCATAAGCACCTATATATTTCAACTTAGCTAACTACAATGTTTGATTACCTGTTTCAATAAATGAATCATTCATTAAACATTATTGGGTGTGTAATATATATTTCCACCTACAATGTTTGAGACGATGCCAAACACTAACAGAAAACAACTATTGCTTTATTAAAAATCATCTTTTAAATATCATCTTTGTAGAAATAAGCTCTAAAACATTATAAAGTAATGGAACATTCTCTGTTTAGTAAAATTATGCGTTATGTTGGATTTAAAAATCATAGGACGTCGGATGTTGGATACAACACTCTTATAGGAAGATAGAGACTTAATAAATGTATTAAAAACTTTTAAATATTTTATTTTGTCTCTAAAACATTTTCTCTGGGGAAAATAAGTTAAGGCATTACATAGATTGTGTCCCCCTGATTCCTGCCCTGCCACTGCTGCGACTGTGTCAAATTTCACATCCCCACCGTGTGCAAGTGCCATTCTTGGAGAGACAGAGAGAGACCAGAGAGAGTGATTTTATATTGCTTTAAAGAGTATTTTTCTTTTCTAAAACATCCAACAGACCACAGTGGGTATGGGAAGCTTTTCAATTTGTGTTGGCCAAATCCAGGCCGAAATCCCCCAAAATGGTCCCAGAGCATAAGTGGTTAATGTTAAAAAGTCAAGAGTCAAGAGCCCAACTAAAGCAAACACTGATTTTTTTCAATAAAACATCAACATCTAAACCTCTGTTAATTCACAATGAGAGCTACAGAGCTTTTTCAGTGTTAAAATATGCTTTATAAACACAGTTGCAAAAAAATCTAATTTTAAAAAGACATTATATATATATATATATACATATATATATATAATGTGTGTTTATTATGAAAAAATTTTGTACAGTAGCTACAATTTTCGTGTACAGTATTTTACTCTAATTATGATTCTGAACTTTAAAATATATTTAGACACTGAATAATATAAAACAAATTGATGTTATTGATCAATAAAGTCAAACCTTTATGTCGTTGATGTTGCTCTCTCTGTGCGGCTTCTTTCCATGTCCTGAGTTCTCAAATGCAAGTGACAGTTCTCTGCAGGCCTTTATATAGACACAAAAAAACAATGTGTTTCCTGTGAAATCACATGACATACCTGGAAGTGAATATGTTTCTCTTTTGATGACAGTATTAAATCACGTTTTATTCAAATTCAGGGTACTGAATTCTTACTCAGCCTGATTGATTTATTTTAGCCCTAAATGTTAATGAATGCATTAATTGTCAAACATGCACTAACATGTAGTTAAGGCTGCTGTTATTCATGCATGAATCTTTATGACTCCTGTCGTGGTTAAGGATAGCTCTTCATTGCCTCATGATTAGTTAAAAACTTGATCTAATCTACACACACGCAACTGCGGTACAGACAACATTTTGGTGAAACCTCTACACATCTCAGATCATCTTTTAATCTACTTAACCAGTCCCTCTACCAGTTACTTTCAGACGAAACCTGTGCTCACTTTCTCCTTCTCATCTTTCCTCTATTGTGTCATCCTCGCTTCCCTCATCCACGTAATTCTCATCCATGGATGTTGTGACAGACACTTTATGTTCCACTTTAACTTCTTGTCTAGATAGTATCTGTCCTCTATCTTCTAGGCCAGCATGCGCTACTCCCTCTAACCCTTGCTTATCTGATGTTCTTCATGAACACCGGACCAAACTCAGGGCAGCAGAGACCCGTCTGACGTGAGTATCAATCTCTGCTCTCATCCTTCTCAGATGAAGTCTATGCGTCTAAATCCACATTTTCACAACAAAATCAACAGCACGTCAAACACACACACACACACACACACACACACACACACACACACACACACACACACACACACACACACACACTTTTCATTCAGCTCTCTCCTCTGTCCCCCTCCACCACTGCTCAAAAAACCTAAACACATTAAGCATTAAACACATCACTTGTAGATAGCTACAGAGTTAAAATATAAGACTGTTAATAATGTAACACTTTTGATATAGAGATAAAAACTGGATGAAATCAATGGACTATTTGACAGTTGTATTATCATCAATGTATAACAATCAGCATTCAGTGATCAATTACTTTTTTCTTTTGCCATAGCAAATGTGGTTGGCAAAAACACTGTTAAAGCAGCCATAGAAAAAACTGACAACGTCAAGGGTCAAGAGCTCAACTAAAGCAAACACTGATCTCCATCTAATCATTTTCAATTAAACATCAACATTTTAACCTCTCTTACTTCTCAATAAGAGGTTCTGTATATGTGTGACAGAAATAAAGTCAAACTGGTTAATAATAAGTGTAATAATGTGTAATGGCCGCAGTCAGTTGTAGCTGTTGTCTCTTATTTCTGTTCTTGTTGTTCCTCTGTCTTTCAGCGATTCTGCTCATTGTTATCAGGTGTTCATCACTAATGCTCAATAATCACTTAATTAATCACTTTATTATCTCACTGCAACACAGGTGTGGGCACTACAGGATTTCCCTGTGGAGTTGAAAGTGTTAAACTTGCAAGATAAAAAGACACAGTAATAAACTGTGTTATATAATTGCAACACTGTTCACAGTAGTTTACTGTAAAATGTAGTTTTGTGTGTCACCATTGAGCTGAAGAGTAGAGCCTGTGCTTCAGTCCAGCAGAAGATCAAGAAACACTGATGATATGCTGCGTGTTGCTTAATTTAACAGATGGTGACTGTGTAGTTGCTGAGTGAAAGTCTTTTTATTTAAAATATTTTTTAGTGGACTAAATGCTCTCATTACTAGTGTAAAGTGTATAAATGTAATGGCATTTGGCCAATTTAAGGCAGTCGTTTTCTGCAAATTAAATTAGTTAACTCGAATTTTAATTTAATGCATAGTATTTTTACAGTAACATTCTGTACAATTTACAGTAAATTACTGTATTTTACAGTAAAAAAAAAAAAAAAGCCTGGTAAGGTCTAACAGTGTTTTACCCCATGTGTGAGGTAAAACTTTTATGATTTATCTTCACACAAAATCTGTTGCTCCATAAATGTTCAATCAATTTTTTTAATGTAATCATACACTATGGGACAAATGGTGAAAAGCACATTTTTCTTAAGATGTTGTACCCTACATATGCATATGTATATATAGTTTAACATCTTGAAGTACATGTACACGTTAAACTGGCATATAAACTTTTTTTTTATTATTGTTAACACTAAACACACATTATCAAAATATAAGAATTATGACCTGGGGCCCGTTTCAGAAAGCAGGTTAAGTGAAAACTCTGAGTATGCTAATCCTGAAATGAGGGAAACTGAGTTTTCTGTTTTAGAAAAGAAGGTATGTTAAACCCGAGAAAGCAGGGTAAATCAAGCCCGTTTCTGAAAGAGAGGTAACTTATACTCCGAGTCAGTTACCAGGGTAACTTACTCTGTGAACCTAATTGGTCGGGAGCAGGGGCTCGTTTCAGTAAGGAGGTTCAATCAACTCTGAATTTAAACCTGAACTCTGAGTTGACTTACTCTGAGATGGGAAACTCTGAGTTTTGGGTTTCAGAACAGCTGAATTAAGGTAGTTCAATCAACTCTGAGTAGACTGACTCTGAGTTAAGCACATGCACTCCAACTATGAAAAGCCACGATCAATGGAGCTCCGAAATTACGATTCACTATGGCAACAGCACCCAACAAAAAGACGTTCCCATACTTCCAGGTCAATATGTAAGTTTAATTCTTAATTATTTTAATTAAGTTTAATTTTCATGGTATCCAAAAGGCAAAAAAAGAATGTGGCAGCAGCTAAAAATGAAAAATAAAAACATAATTCAATCAGCTAAAGCTTTAAGCATAAAATGTTCATGGGTGTAGGTTTAATGACTTTACAAAAATTTGACATATTAAATAAATATCATTCAGTGTCCAATGTGCAGCAGCTTTTCCCACATAGAGCCTTTTCACAGACTGTGATGACGTGTTTTAATTGTCATCAATATTGTAAATCCTGCAAGGTTTTTTTTTTTTTTTTTAATGTATGTACATTTATAGCACTAATACTTTGTATTACATTACTTTTGCATCAAATTACAAAAAACAAGTGGCCGCTGCTGTGAGGGTGTTTCTAATACAGTATCTATGGGAGTGATGGTGAAAATTAACATCTTTCTCTCTTTTCACTTGCATTATCAAATTCACTCTTTTTGAAATTTGAGAAATTACTATTGTGGAGTTTTTCTTTTGCTATTTGAGCAAATGGGGACACAAAAATATATATTTAATGTATTCTTTCATTCACCGCTATAAAAGTTAACCCAACTATGACGACTTCAGCTTCGGAAACCCAGAATTGTGAAAAGGCTCATTTATTAATTAGGGTCATGACATTAACATTTAACTTCTACTCAGGCCAACCAAACACCAGCACCACTGACAGATGAAGAGGAGACGGACGAAGAATATTAACATCCAACAGGAAAAAGAATAAAGTATTTGTAGGAAATAAAGATGACCATAAAAATTGTAAATAAATGTATTTAACAGCTGTGGTGGTGGTTATGGCATATATCACGGACTACCATCTGGCAGCATCCTTCCATTCAATACAGTAATCCGTTTTCAGAAAGTGTGATGATGGGAATATGACTGTCATCAATGCATCCAACCACTGGAAATCCTAAAGGAAATTCTAATTATTAGGATACTTCTAGAGGTTCATCAGGTGAACGTCAGGATCCTGTATAAAAGGACATGCCATTTGTGTCACTTTGACAGTCCTCATGATGAAAATATAAGCAAAGAATGAATGTTCCTGCACTGCACTGTATTTTTATCAAGTGGCAGATAATTTAATTTGTTTCAAGTAAACTTTGCTTACTTTGGATTTAGATTATATTTATAATTTTTGTGATATTTGTACATGAAATATGACCAAAATACTCAGTAAGAAAAGAATTTGTGGCGTTTGAATGAATTAATGAAGTATTTAAACACTGCTGGCGCTTAAAAAAGGGGAGGAGACCGAAAGAAACTCTGGGTTTACCAAAGAAAACCTGCTCCTGACCAGGTTAGGTTCACAGAGTAAGTTACCCTGGTAACTGACTCTGAGTAGAAGTTACCTCTCTTTTAGAAACGGGCTTGACTTACCTCCCATTCTGAAACAGAAAACGTCTCGGTTACGTATGGTAACCCTCGTTCCCTGAAGGAGGGAACGGAGACGTACGTCGGACGTACCGACGAATTGGGATCACTTCTGGGAGCCCCTATCAGCTTCGAGCTATATAGAA
Source organism: Romanogobio albipinnatus (assembly GCA_023566225.1). NCBI lineage: Eukaryota > Metazoa > Chordata > Actinopteri > Cypriniformes > Gobionidae > Romanogobio > Romanogobio albipinnatus. The sequence goes on from CM042240.1 coordinate 9,306,792, forward strand.
CCGGCCAATGAACAATTGGCGTGCAAGATTTGCATCTCGCGCTCCGCCCCTCACTGCGGGTATAAACAGGAAGTGAGAGCGAATGCACGCTGTTTTTCACTGAGGAGCCAAACTGGCTCAACCTGCAGTGATGGTACAGCAACTGTGGCGACGGGACGTACGTCTCTGTTCCCTCCTTCAGGGAACGAGGGTTACCATATGTAACCGAGATGTTCCCTTTCAGTCGGTCACGTTCGACGGACGTCGGACGTACCGACGAATTGGGATCCCTTTGGAAAACGCCATAGTTACTACCACTTCCAGCGCCCAGCGATGAGCCCCTCAGACCCCGATCTGAATTCACGCAGGGAGAGTCAAAGCTGCTGTTCCGCGAGACCCATTCAGCTGACTGTATTGGATAACGCTGGGAAAGCATGCCTGTGAAGGCCGCTGCGGAAGCCACATCATGCCCAGAGGGAGTTAACATGTGGAGAATACACGTATGGGCTGGCCGTGGGCAGCACAACATACGGAAGTCCCAGGGGTGGCCCCGGCCAATTAGAGGAGGGGGACAACACCTTCCTGAGACGGCAGAGGAGACTCTGCCGAGGGAAAGACACGGGCTCGCCGTAGGGAGCCGTACCGTGGAAGAATACACATATGGGACCGCCGTGGGGGTCACAACATATGGAACCCAGCCTAACACAAGTTCCACCAATGCATACGAGTGTTAGACCTGGTGTCGAACGCTCCGCCACGTCCGACTGCCGTGGGTTGCGGAGGACTCAACAGGGTTCGCCGTTCTGGGGAACTCGACTGGAGCAGATAAGCGCACGTATCCGTACCATAGGGGAGGGAATGGCGCAGCAAGCCGACACTGGAACAGGCATTTCGGTGTTACTGACTGTAGGTTTCCACTGAATGAAGCCCTAGCTTGACACTTTGTCCGTTCTCTTCGTCCGTATCCACATCAATAAATCCACAGAACCACTCGTGAAAAAAAAAAATTAATCCGTTTACTCGTTTAGCAACAAAAAACATAAATCACAAGAATATTACAGAAAATTAAAATAAAGGAAGAGAGAGAAAAGGTCAAAAAACTGTGAGGCTCCACTCTCTGCTTGCCTGAATCAGATCACCTTTTTTCCCTCACCATTCTAGCGAGTTTTTTTTACCCGCAATTAAAGGTGCCTGCGGTTAAAGGTAAATTTCGATAACAGTCCTCTATTCCAAAATATAACCAATGTAATATAAATGCACTCTAAATTATATACCCACATTTTAGATAATTAAACAATTAACTTCTTGTATTACTGTAAATATTAACTGAATGTGGATAATGCAAATATTACCTACAATTTCCTACACATAAAAGAATCATGTAAATTACTCTTTAACACATAAATTAAAATTGTTTATCAACTGCATTTAGGCTCCTACATTACCGGCCCCTAATTGTTATCAATGTCCTTGAAACAATTACCCATAACTTAAATTAAAGGAGCCTACATGCTAACTAACCAATTATCTATAGAAATCTTCTTGGTCTTCTCCCTGTCCGAAATAGGGTCTTTCCTTTGGAACAGTTTATACATTGTCCTCAGATCCTTGAAGAAGACATAGCTTTGTTATCGGGCGACAAAGCTCGTTGCTCTTAGTCTTGACCTTCACTTGACGAACGAAGCCTTTTTTGTCAGGAAAAATCTCCACAATTCTTCCAAGTGGCCATGAATTTCTGGGCGATGTATCATCCACAATCAGCACTACATCACCAACACTTAAGTTTCTTCCAGGAGTGGACCATCGTTGACGTTCCTGGAGCTGCATAAGATATTCTTTACACCAGCGTTTCCAGAAGATATCCGCGAGGTACTGAACTTGTCTCCATCGGCGGTTAGCGTACTGGTCATCCTTGCTGAACACTCCTGGGGGTAATTCAGGCTTGACCTTGAGTAACAACAGGTGGTTCGGCGTTAAGGCCTCTAAATCGTTGAGATCTGAAGATGCCTGGGTGATAGGTCTGCTGTTTATGATGGCCTCAGCTTCACAAAGCAAGGTGTGGAGACCCTCTTCATCCAAAAGTTGTTCCTTCACTGAGATATTCAGAATTTTTCTCACCGATTGGATCAGTCGCTCCCAGCTTCCTCCGTGGTGAGAACCTGCTGGTGGATTAAAGTGCCACTGAACTCCCTTCTCTTGCAAGTTCTTTGCTATCTTGCTGGTGTTCCATTCTTTTATTGATTTTTTCAACTCACTGTCAGCCGACCTGAAGTTGGTTCCGTTATCAGAGTACATCTCTATGAATTGTCCTCTTCTTGCAATAAATCTTCTAAATGCATTGAGGCATGCATCAGTGTCAAGTGAAGATGCGACTTCTAGATGTACAGCTCGTATGGCAAGACATGTAAAGATGACACCATGGGCCCTATTTTAACGATCTAAAACGCAAGTGTCAAAGCGCGAAGCGCAAGTAACTTTGTGGGCGGGTCTCGGCGCTGTTGCTATTTTCCCGGCGGGATAAATGGCTCTTGCGCCCGGCGCAAATCTAAAATGGGTTGGTCTGAAGTAGCTTCATTATTCATAGGTGTGGTTTGGGCGTAACGTGAATAAACCAATCCGAGCGTCATCCAACATTCCCTTTAAAAGCAGGTGCGCAAGTTCCATTATGGATTGCTATTATTATGGCGTATTTACCAGGCGCACCCCAGGAGCGGTTCACAGCCGAGGAGACTGATGTTCTTGTAAGAGCAGTGAAAGACAGAGAAGTGAAGTTGTAATGTTGTACATTATGGTAAAGGTGATTTCACAGTCTTTTTTTTTTTCAGTCTTTCAGTTTTTTCAGTTTTTCAGTCGATTTTTTTTCCTGGTTCTTGACGGACAAACCAATTTGTCAGATGTCCTTATATACATATATGTCTTGCCACTATTGGGCTAACAGGTCTTATCCTTAATTATTACAATTAGCCTGAATCATTTGTAAGCTAGATTTATGCCTATTTTTTCACATCTTCGTGGCACACCACAATGATTTCCGTCATCTCATGTGTTAATATTTTTTTAGTGTAACAATTTATGATTTGCAAAAATAACTGTTGCATCTGTGTAGATTACATGAGCAAAGTGTATGCTCGTTGTGCACGCTATACATTATGGTCAAGCATGCGCCCTTAAAATAGCATAATGAACAACACGCAACGCGCCACTGACTTTAGACTAGGTTTTTTCTGGTCAGTGGCGCAATTGTTTAATGGAACAGCAAAATAGCACCAGGGATTGTTTGCGCCGGAACACGCCTCCTTTTTTGCGCTGAACCGCCCAGGGAGCGCAAGTTCATTCACTAGTTTAGTGACGTGCTTCTGTGGAGGGAAAAGCGCGCTTTGCGCGGGTGCAAAATAGGAATGACACATGCATCGGTGTACAAAGTCAATTGCGCTGGGTGCAAGATAGGGCCCCATATCTCTTTATTTGCCCTCTTCCTCTTTTCACCAGAAATGGGCCAAAGTAGTCAACACCGACTCTTGTGAATGGAGGACTGTCAGGCAGGACCCTGCACCTTGGCAGATCAGCCATGAGTTGTTTGCCGGCCGTTCCATGTAGTTTCTTACAGCTGATGCATCTGGACAAGAACTTTCTAATAGCGCCATTTGCTCCGGGAACCCAGAATCTTTGACGCAGTTGTGCCAACATATGATTTCTTCCTGCATGAGCTGTAACATCGTGAATGTGTTTCAGCACAAGCATCGTGATGTGTGAATCTTTTGACAAGATTGCTTGCTGCTTGGAATCCTCTGGCATTGCTGCGCGGCTCATCCTTCCACCTACTCTCATGACTCCGTTTTGAAGTACAGGGTTCAGCTTGTAAAGTAGACTACTTTTCTTTACCCTTTGATGTTCCTTTAGCATAGTCAAGTCTTCTTTGAAGCTTTGTTTTTGACAGTACTTCACAATTTCTGTTTCTGCTTCAGTCAAATCTTCACAGGTTAAGTGTGTTCCTTTGAAAGCTTTCTTGTACTGACTAATTCTGTTTTCTCCATGTGAGTTTGCTTCCTTTCTCTTTGCTTTTAACTCCTTAAGCAAATCTTTAAATTTCAAGAACCAGGCCACAGCGTGTTTTAGTTTTGTCCAGGATGAGTAATAGGTCATCAACTGTTCTGTAGCATCTTTGGGCTCTTGCATCTGAATAACATGCACTTGAACTACCTTTTTAACCTCCGAGTCGTCAATGTCCAACATTCCAGGATCTGGATTTTTGGGCCACTGGTCTTGTGCACAGAGCAGGAAACTTGGTCCTGAAAGCCAGCTTTCACTATTCAAGAACGCCTCAACAGTCTGTCCTCTCGAGACATGATCAGCAGGATTCAGATTGGAATTTACATATCTCCACTGTGAAGTCTGAGAGTGCTCCAGGATTGTTGTGATCCTATTGGCAACGAAAGTCTTGAATCTAGTGCCTTCGCTGTTCAGATATTTCAGCACAGCCGTGCTATCGGTCCAAAAAATTGATTGGTTAAGTTCCAGTTCAAGCTCTTTCTTCAGAAGCTTGTCCATCTTGACGGCAACTGTTGCTGCATTCAATTCCATTCTTGGTATGGTTGGAGATTTTAAGGGCGCAACCCTTGCCTTTGCCATAATCAGGGTGGATTGAGCTTCACCGCTCGCAGTGCGTAGCAGTAGGTAACTTGTTGTTCCGTATGCGTCTTCACTAGCATCAGCAAAATGATGTAACTGTGCAAAGACTGGATCACCAAACTGCTTTGACTTAACACATCTGTCAACTCCAAAGGTCTCAAGCTGTTGCAAACCAGCCATCCACCTTTTCCAACTCTTAATGACGTTATCAGGCAGGTCTTCATCCCAGCTATACTTCTGCCGGCATAAGTCTTGCAAGATTCTTTTTGCAGGCAGTACCACTGGAGCAAGAAAACCCAACGGATCAAAAATGGAACAGAGGAGGGAAAGCAGACCTCTCCTTGTGTGTGGTCGAACTTTGAGGTTGATTTTGAACTTGAACTGATCCGTTTCGGCACACCACTGGATTCCCAATGCTCTCTCCATTGGCAAGTTATCTTCATCCAAGTCCAAATCCTGAAAACCCTGGGCCCTTTCCTCTTCAGGAATGGAGTTGAGCAGCCTTCGACTGTTACTCGACCACTTCGTTAGTCGAAATCCACCTCTTGCCAACATGCTCCTCAAGTTAGCGCAAAGGGTAACTGCTGTATCTTCATCTGTGACTGACTTAAGACAATCGTCTACATAAAAATTTTTCTTTACTGTTTTGGCAGCTTCTTGACCAAATTCATCCTCAAAATCTGTAGCACATTTCTGAAGTGCAAAGGTTGCAACACTTGGCGAAGACGTCGCACCGAAGATGTGGACCAACATCTTATGCTCGACAAGTGCCTGCTCGCAGTTTCCTTCGGGCCACCAAAGAAACCTGAAGAAATCTGTGTCTTCATTACTGACTCTGACTTGGTGAAACATAGCCTCCACGTCAGCCATGACCGCCACGGTCTCTTGTCGGAAACTTAAGAGGACCCCCACCAGTGAGCTTGTTAAGTCCGGTCCCTGTAGGAGCTGTTGGTTCAGCGATGTTCCTTGAAAGCTCGCTCCACAATCAAAAACAACACGCAGTTTTTGTTTAACTGGATGTCTAACTCCGTGATGAGGCAGATACCATGTTCGTCCCTTAGTAGGCTGACCTTCAACGCTATCCAGCTTCACTGCGTAACCTTTCTTGAGTAGGTCATCCATAAACGCAACGTATTCTGCATGAAACTTGACATCTCTGGAGAATCTTTTCCGTAGGTTCAACGCCCGTTGCTCTGCGACTGATCTGTTGTTTGGCATGCACAATGACTTGTTCTTCACCGGCAGGCAAACAATGTAATGACCATCCACAAGTGTTGAGGACTGAGACACCATGTCGATAAACTTGTGATCATCTTTGGACATTTCAATGTCTTCATTTTGTCCAACATCAGGAAAATCCAGCTTGAACTGCAGTTGCCAAAGCTCTTCTAACTTGGCTACTGAGATACGATTGGTGGTGACTCCTGTTAATGTGTTTGTCTCCCTCATATCGCTTCCACTTCTGAGCGGCCCATTTACTGTCCAGCCTAATATTGTTCTTACAGCGTATGGACCGTCATCCACGCTGCTAACCACCTGCAGTGGCTCCATCGCCTTGGGAACATTTGCTCCTATGAGTAATCCAACCTCTGCTTGGATAGTGGGGATTTTCACCTCCTTTAGATGAGGCCAACTGTCAACATCCTCTTGGCGGGGAATATTGTCTTTGGTAACGGGGATGTTTTTCTGTGAAAACACCTCTGAAAGTTTAATAAAGTGATTGCCATCCAAGCTACTGATTTCCATTCCATTCACAATGCAAGTGTTAACGATAGATTCATTCCCCATTGTTTGCAACAAGATGCTTGTATTGCGTCCATTCATACTCAGTTGGTTTATTAGTGACTCCGTAGCGAAAGTAGCTGAGCTACCTGGATCCAAAAATGCATATGTTGTCACTGCCTTGGTTCCTTTTTGTGCTTTGACACACACTGGGATGATCGAAAGAGCACAGTTTTCCTTACCGGTCCCGGTGACAGCAAAAGTTTCTTTCATGTGTACAAGGGCACTTGAAACAGATTGCTGCTCACAACGCTCGCTGGTGACTTCTTCTCGTAAGCCCTTAGTGTTCATGTGCAGCAGTGTGGGATGCAGTCGAGAACATTCTTGACATTGAGCTTTCTCTTTACAGCTGCTACTCATATGACCATGTTTCAAACATGCAAAACACATACCCTTGCTTCGCAGGAAGTCAATCTTTTCCTTGTGTGACTTGCTCTTGAGTTTTCTGCAAACTGTGAGATTATGTTGCTCTCCCTTGCAATAAACACAAGGCTTGCTGTTTGCGTCCACTGAGACATTTTGTGCTTTTAACGTTGGTTGTTTGTCGCTTTCAGTTTGGGAGGAGACAATGGCTGCTGTGAATACTCTCTTTGGTTTGAGTGTCTCTGCGTATTTTAGGTTTGTTTTTTGTACTGGTTGTTTTGACCTGGTGGTGGTTTCTTGTATGTTCCCATAGAGTGGGTGTAGTAAATATCTAACTTGCTTGTTGACGAATTCGACAAACTCCTTGAACTTCACCCTTTTTCTTGTTTTTTCTTGTAGATCGCATGCAGACTTTCTCCAAGCTTCTTTGAGTTTGTATGGCAGCTTGTTAGCCAGTGCTTTTATGTTAGCTGTGTTGTCCAAGTCTTCCATGTAGCTTATATCAGTCATTGTGTTGCAGCAGCCTGTGAGGAACAATGCAAAAGACTGCAGTGCAGCGCCATCTTCTGGCTTGATTGTCTGCCAATCCAAAGCCTCCTTTATGTAGGCTTCTGCAATCTTGTAGTCATCACCATAAAACTCCTTCAGCATTTCTTTTGCTTTAGCATAACCTGCTGAGGGTTCCATGTGAATGCAGCTCTTTACCAACTCATGTGGTTGTCCACTTGTGTACTGCAACAAAAACTGTAGGCGATCACGACTGTCACCAGTGCGATCTTCAACTCCATGTTCAATAGATCTGATAAAGGATTAATACTCAAGCGGATCACCCTTGAATGTTGAAATGGTGAGCTCAGGGAGTAACGTGGCTTTGTGATTTTTCACAAGGTATTCAGTGACGTCAACTTGCTGAGAGATAGCCTTGCATAAACTATCAAGCACTGGTCCATCATTGACGTCCATATTCAATGCAGGCAGGGCTCTCTGCGGCCTTGCTAGCTGATCCTTGTTTTCAAGGTTTGACGTAGGCGGGGTGTGCTGTGTTTGTGGTTGGTTGTTGGTGTTCACCTTTGTTTCAGCGATCTGTTCATTAGCTTCTATACTGCTATCGGCTGTTTGTGTGCAATCATATTTTTGCAAAATTTTTGCAATTTTTGCAATTTTTTGGCCATTTTTGCATCTGACTCTGCAAGAGCAGTCTGCATTGCATGCATCTCCTTTCTAGCCTTTATCGCAGCCTCTACTCTCTTTTGCTCAGCCTCAAACTCTGCCTCTCGTCGCTTTTCTTCCGCTTGCAGCTGAGCTTCCCTGCATCTTTTTTCTGCATGCCAATCTGCTTCTTCCTTTTCTATGGCTAGCTTCTCTTTTAAAGCTGCAGCCTTTGCCTTTAATGAAGCACGCTCCATTTCTGCCTTTATTCTGACTGAAGACGATGATGACACACTTCCACATTGTGATCTGGATCTGCTTGAGCGTTTCGTGGTGGTTTTTGATGATGTAGACCTACTATCTGTGGGCATTACGTGTTTATCACACTCTTCAGCCTGCTCAGAGCGTTTCATGACATCTTTCATCCATTCCTCACATTTCCAGAAAAAATCATTTATTGACTTATTTTTAAGATCAAACCAATTATTTTGATCATCATGGAATTCTTCCTCAGACATAAATCTTCTCAAACCAGAATTTAAGTCGGAAAATTCTTGATGCAAACCACTGAAGTCCACACGCAATTTATTTTTAACAATGTCAGCGTTAGCATCATCTTCCATTAATTGCTCAATATGCTTTACCATGCTCGTTAACAGGGATAACTTGTACCTGCGTGCATTGAGTTGTCTAGACTTGTGTTCCTCAACAGCCTTCTCAGTAATTTTTACTGTCCGTTTTTCACTGTCTTCATCCATAACAAACGAATGTTTCCACACTTAATTAGTGCAAATGTCAAAACCGTAGGGTGAGCTTTTCGCACATACACCTGCGTTCCAATTCGTCGTTCCGCCGAAAAGCGCCCTTTCTTTATTTATTTATTTCTGTATTACGGCAGTGCACACACCACCCGCACTCCGCGTGATTCAATTGACGATCCCCCTTTAGTGCAAGGAAAACTATCATTTACAGATTCAACGTATAAGTTTCCTCCTTCCGTCCTTTGTATCTAGTCAGGCCAGTCCAAAGTCCAATAATCCGTGCAGAGCGAGTTTTTTGACTAAAATGTAGGTTTCCACTGAATGAAGCCCTAGCTTGACACTTTGTCCGTTCTCTTCGTCCGTATCCACATCAATAAATCCACAGAACCACTCGTGAAAAAAAAAAATGAATCCGTTTACTCGTTTAGCAACAAAAAACATAAATCACAAGAATATTACAGAAAATTAAAATAAAGGAAGAGAGAGAAAAGGTCAAAAAACTGTGAGGCTCCACTCTCTGCTTGCCTGACTCAGATCACCTTTTTTCCCTCACCATTCTAGCGAGTTTTTTTTACCCGCAATTAAAGGTGCCTGCGGTTAAAGGTAAATTTCGATAACAGTCCTCTATTCCAAAATATAACCAATGTAATATAAATGCACTCTAAATTATGTACCCACATTTTAGATAATTAAACAATTAACTTCTTGTATTACTGTAAATATTAACTGAATGTGGACAATGCAAATATTACCTACAATTTCCTACACATAAAAGAATCATGTAAATTACTCTTTAACACATAAATTAAAATTATTTATCAACTGCATTTAGGCTCCTACACTGACTATGGGAAGTGAGCACACCGGAAGATACCGGCTCTACACGGAGGCTATAGAATCTAGCGAACGTGTTAGGTGTCGCCCAGCCCGCAGCTCTACAAATATCTGTCAGCGAGGCGCCACGAGCCAGCGCCCAGGAAGAGGCAACACCCCTAGTGGAGTGGGCTCTTAACCCGAGCGGGCAGGGCACGTCTTGGGACTCATAAGCCAAGACGATGGCATCCACTATCCAGTGGGCCATCCTCTGCTTGGAGGCAGCCTTTCCCTTCTGCTGTCCTCCATAACAGACGAAGAGCTGCTCTGAGGTCCTGAAGCTTTGCGTTCTGTCCACGTAAGTCCGGAGAGCACGGACGGGACAGAGAAAAGCTAGGGCTGGGTCTGCCTCCTCCGAAGGCAGTGCTTGCAGGCTCACCATTTGGTCCCGGAAGGGAGTAGTGGGAACCTTGGGCACATGTCCAGGCCGGGGTCTCATGATCACATGAGAGTTACCGGGCCGAATTCCAGGCACGATTCGTCGACCGAAAATGCCTGCAGGTCCCCTACCCTCTTGATGGAGGCCAACGCAGTCAGGAGTATTGTCTTTAACGACAAGATTTTCAACTCAGCTGACTGCAAAGGCTCAAAGGGCGCTCTCTGTAGTGCAGTTAGCACCAGAGTTAAGTCCCAAGAGGGTATGGAGGGAGGACGAGGCGGATTTAGTCTCCTCGCCCCCCTGAGGAACCTGACGACCAGATCGTGCTTACCTAGAGATTTTCCATCTATTAGCTCATGATTAGCGGCGATAGCGGCAACATAGACTTTGAGGGTGGAGGGAGACAGCCTTCGCTCCAACCCATCTTGTAGAAAGGAAAGCACAGATCCGATCGAACATCTTCGGGGGTCTTCTCTGCGAGAAGAGCACCAATCGACGAACAGGTTCCACTTCAACGCATAGAGGCGCCTCGTAGAGGGGGAGTGATGGTGTGATGGTGTCAACTACAGCTTGCTGTAGGGTGCCCCGTCTCTGAGTCAGGAGGTCCTTCCTCAGAGGAATGGGCCAGGGAGGTGCTGTCGCGAGGAGCACTAGTTCCGGGAACCAAGTCCGGTTGGGCCAATACGGAGCGACCAACAGGACTTGCTCCTCGTCCTTCCTGACTTTGCACAGTGTCTGTGCAAGAAGGCTCACTGGGGGAAACGCATACTTGCGTTCTTCCCGGGGCCAGCTGTGGGCCAGGGCATCCGACCCGAGGGTTCCCTCGGTCAAGGAATAAAACCACTGACAGTGGGTCGTCTCTGGGGAGGCAAAGAGGAGATGGCGGGCGAGTTGTGACATGCGATGGGAGCGTAAACCACCCTGTTTGTTGATGTACGCTACGGCCGCAGTGTTGTCCATCCGGACCAGAACGTGCTTGCCTCTGAGCGGCACTTTGAAGCGGCTGAGTGCAAGACGAACTGCTAACAACTCGAGGCAATTGATATGCCATTGGAGTCGAGGCCCCGTCCACAGACCCGAAACTGCAAGCCCGTTGTACGTGGCACCCCAACCCGTGGATGAGGCATCCGTGGAGACAACAGAATGCCTGGACACTTGTTCTAGGGAAACTCCCGCCCGTAGAAACAAAGGGTCTGACCAAGGGCTGAAGGTTTGGCGGTACCTCGGAGTCACTTGGACACGGAGGGATCCGCTGTGCCACGCCCATCTCGGGACTCGGTCGTGTAGCCAGCGTTGAAGCGGTCTCATATGAAGCAATCCGAGCGGCGTTACTGCGGCAGCGGATGCCATATGCCCCAGGAGCCTCTGAAAATGTTTCAGTGGTGCCGCTGTCCTGCCTTTGAACGAATTCAAGCAGTTCAACACTGACTGGACGCACTCCTCGGTGAGGCGCGCTGTCATGGCGACCGAGTCTATCTCCATACCGAGAAAAGAGATCCTCTGTGTGGGACAGAGTTTGCTCTTCTCCCAGTTGACCCGAAGTCCCAACTGGCTGAGGTGACTGAGCACCTTGTCCCTGTGTTCGCACAACTGCTCTCGCGACTGGGCAAGGATCAGCCAGTCGTCGAGGTAGTTGAGGATGCGAACGCCATGCTCTCTCATGGGAGCAATGGCCGCCTCCGCAACCTTCGTAAAGACGCTGGGCGACAGGGACAGGCCGAAGGGCAAGACGCAGTACTGATATGCCCGTCACTCGAACGCGAAGCGCAGAAAGGGCTGGTGTCGAGGGAGAATCGAGACATGAAAGTACGCGTCCTTCAGGTTGATCGCTGCAAACCAATCTCGGGGACGGATGCACCTGAAGATGCGCTTCTGCGTTAGCATCCTGAACGGCAGCCTGTGAAGGGACTGGTTCAGGAATCACCGCGCCAGTTAGAGGCGGTCGCCGGACACAGTTGCATCGCGACGGCACGCTCCACTGGCGGGATCCCCACGTAACCCTTGGCTGGTCCGCCGTCGAGGGTAGTGAGGGGGGAGGAGTCACTCGGTCGGTTTTTGGCAGAAAAAGGTGCCGTCCACGACCTTGTGAGCTCCTCATGCACCTCCGGGAAGAAAGGTGTCGGGGCGGGACGCTGAGAACCAGCGCGACCCACCCCGAGGAACCAATCGTCCAACCTAGAGGGTTCGGGACACGGTGGAGGGTTCCACACGAGCCCTACCCTTTCGGCGGCCCGGGCAAGCATAGTAGCCATCTCGGGGTCCGGGACAGCCGTTGCCCCTCTCCCAGAGGCGATGCAGCGATCGACATCTGCTCGTCTGCTGGAGCTCCGAAAGTCACCACTGGCCGCCCATGGGAGGGTCCAATGGTTTCTCTCGGGAGCTCTACCGGCTGCGGAACCGAGGGATTAGGGGCCTGCAGAGTTTCACTCGGCGGGTTTGCCCTAAACGTGATCCTCAGATCACCCTGGCCATCCAAAGAAGTAGGTCTACCCGGGTTAGGGGTAGAACTAGATCGTGGGATGGGTAAGGGGACTCCCCCAGCCCGGAGGTAGGAGAGTCTCGATCTTAGCTCCGAGATAGTCATGTTCCCGCAGTGGGAACATGAACTGTCCACAAACGCCGCCTCAGCGTGCTGTGTGCCCAAACACGTGAGACAGCGATTGTGACCGTCAGTAGGCGCCAGGGAACGACCACATCCAGAAACGCACGGGTGGAATGCCATCTTGAAAAAGACGCAGCGTCACCCGTGAAGCTCTTTTTGTGAGGAAATGCTCTTGTGCTGAAGCACTCAGGGGGAAACGCGACAGCGCATGGGGTTTGTGTGCAGCCCGTGCCTATACTCAGCAGGAAAAACGCCCAACCAGACCAACAGTGCTGTTGCTGTGAAAACAGCAGTTTTTCTCTGCTTGCAGAGGCAGCCGATGAGTCAGCGCGGTCCCGCTGAAGTGTGCCGTTCCTCCAACACGTGTCTTCCTCTGGTCTCCGGTAAATACAACTCTTTGCTGATAGCAGCTGAAACAACTCAAACAACGATTTTAGAGTCCTCTTCATGTGCCGTTTGGCTCCGAAGTGAATGACAGCGTGCATTCGCTCTCGCTTCCTGTTTATACCCGCAGTGCGGGGCGGAGCGCGAGATGCAAATCTCGCACGCCAATTGTTCATTCGCCAATTGTCCGGTTCTATATAACTCGAAGCTGATAGGGGCTCCCAGAAGTGATCCCAATTCGTCGGTACGTCCGACGTACATCGAACGTGACCGACTGAAAGGGAACCCAGAGTTTCCCTTATTTCAGGGTTAACATACTCAGAGTTTTCACTTAACCTCCTTTCTGAAACGGGCCCCAGGTTTTCTTCGGTAAACCCAGAGTTTATTTAGGTCTCCTCCCCCTTTTTAAAGCGTCAGCTGTGTTTAAATACTTACTTCTTTCATTCACGCTGCACAAATGCTTTTCATACTGAGTATTTGTGTCTTATTTCAAGTACAAATATCTAAAAATGATAAAATAAATCTAAATCTTAAATCTAATCTAAGCACATTTTACTTAAAACAAGTAAAATTATCTGTCAGTGGGGTAAGAAAAATAATCCTAATGCAAACAGAAAAAGATTATTTTTCTTACCCCATCTGGCAGATAATTTGCAAAATAAGAAAAATGCACTTAAATTAGTTCCTTAACTTAATTTAGAATTTTTACATATTTTGACTGGAAACAACAAGACAAAAATACAAAGTAAGAAAATCATTCTTTGCAGTGCAGGTTCATTCATTCATTGCACATATTTCATCAAAAGGACACCGTCAAAGTGACAAAAATGGCATGTCCTTTTATACAGGATCCTGACATTCACTTGATAAACTTTTTAGAAGTAACCGATTTCCAGTGGTTGGATGAATTGATGACATGTATATTCCCATCATCACTCTTTCAAATGGTAAAAGGTAAATGATGCCAAATGATAGTCACAATTTATATGGTGATAAATAAACAATATTTTTTGGTTTATTTATAAAGAGATCGCCTATTTTAAAATTGTATCTTGCGTTTTCGGAGTTGTGAGATCCAGACTATCAGCGGCGCTCAGTGCTCCACCGAGAGCAGCCTTTCCTCGGCTAGTCCTTCTGACGTTTGCCGCTGGCTCTGATGCCCTGTGGTGGTCAGGGGTGTCGCTAGCAATTTTGGGCCCTATGAAAGAATATGAGGTTGCTGGGCCCCCTAGCACTCCCATTCCACACCAAACATACAAGCCAAGCTTGCTATTCAAAATGTAATACTGACCTATTACACGAGCACGCTCATTCCACAAGAGAATTTCATTACAGAATCAGAGAGTAGCCTTTTTCTTTTCATTTTGAATTGTTTTGTTTAAAAGTAGACATTTCAAGCGACATATTTCTCATGTCTGAGACGCGCTCCAGTTCACGTGCAATGCTATTAATTGTGCCGGCGCTTCCATGTCTCAATTATATTGTCTGCTATATTTTGCTTGTTTATTAAATCGAGGCAATTGGTTGATGAAACATTGATTAAAATTAAGATATAATTTACAAAACAAAACTTAATGAAGTGCTCAAAATCATCTCTGACCCGCTTCGTGTCTTCCAACATATTATACATTTTATGTGTCCTTTCTTACTCATGCTGTTCACTTTTCATAATCAACATAGATGAAATTATAAAATAACATTATGATATTTAAACATAAAAATGAAACTAAATACATCTTCTTAAAGGCTACAAGTATAGTTGCCTACAGTACTGAGAAAGTTCATGTCGGAGCGGATTTGAGCGAGCATGAGCCATTCATGAGTTGAGCGTTTTGACGGAAAGGCAGAAATAAGCCATAATTTTGTTGCATTTGTAACTCTTTGGTAGATTATACATTTATAATTTATAATTACATTACTACTAGGCCTACAAATCAAACCGATCTTTGGGGGCCTCAAAAGTGTGTGTTCGGGTCCTAATTGTTTATGTAACGATCCATCGCTTCTCTATACGTCATTGTGTTAAAACCGCCAATAGCGCGCCAGGTGGATGAGCCCTTTTGTGATTGGTCGAAATCGAATTGCTGGCAGATCGGGCTGGGTTTACCCAGTCTAGATCTTCGGCGGAGGCGGATGGAGACACTGATCGCTTTTGGGGATTTTCTTCACACAAATCAATCGTTTGGCCTCAGAATATTGGCCTCGGAATATTTGTGCTTTTTGAATAAATTGTGCCTGCAGTCGTAGCTGCCGGTTATATTCTGTGTTTTATATCATATAATACACAAATGAGTAGGTTCAGGGATGGGATTGGGTTACATGTTCAAACGTGTCTAAATAGCGTTAATAAAAATAAATAAATATATGTTAATAAAGGTATGCTGGCTGATTAAATTGAGGATCACACTCCAACATGTCATAATGACAAAATCATAGCCCAATATATAATCTCATCATGATGGAATGCCCAACACATCTGTGTATGACGCCAAAGGTTTCTCATTGAAATCAATGGAGCACCTGTGCATCGAAAAGTGGCACAAAACGGGTCCCTGTGTGTTAAAAAGTGGGTCCTGACCAGGCGTCCAGGGCTCCATTTTGAGCAAGTTAGTAATGGCGTGAGGCCCACAAAATGGTGCGAGGCTAGAGAAAGTTTGGCATTACATATTTTGTATATATTTTTGTTTTTAATGTATAATTCTGTTTATTTAGTGCTGATTTGTTGATCAAAGGTGAATCTACTGAATGTGAAAAGTGAATTTAAGATGCATTTTCAAATAAAATATTTAACTTAAAGAGTGCATTTACATGCTTATAATTGATTTGCACTATAGTTAATGTGCATCTATGACTACAATAAAAAGGAGTTGATTCTCAGGTAATTATAAAATGCCTTAAAAATACTTAATTGTATTTTCTGTACACTTTAAATAGTGTTATTGTTATAAATAAGTGTATTCATTTCATTAACAATATATTTATGGCACAAATTGTGGAATGTCAAAGATGTTAATTTGAAAAACTGTTTAATGTCAATTGTTACTGTGGCAAGCAGCGAGGCCGAGGGACCGTGAGGGCGGGACGAGACGGCGCTCATCAGAGAGGATGAGCGCCAGCTGTGAGCCAGCGATCTCGGCCCTCGCGGAGGAGTGAGGGACTATAAAGGAGGAGCGACGACAGTGAGGGACGAGAGAGGACCAGGCCTGGACTTTATGTTGTATTTTATTTACGTTTTGTTATGTGTTGCTGCAGTCGACCGTGAGGGGCTGCAGCTTTTTATTTTCATTTATGTTGTTTGTATATAGGCGACAGTCGTCCGCGAGGGGCTGTCGCCGACATTTTATTTTGTGTTTGTTTAATTAAAGTTTGTTTGAACGTCCGCCGGTTCCCGCCTCCTTCTTCCCGTACGAACAAACTTTACTACAGTGGTGCCGAAGCCCGGGAGGAAGGAGGGACACGCTGTCGAAGAGCCCTTGCAGCTGAGGGGGATCGCGGTGCCGCGGAGTTCGGGCAGCGCCGAGGAGAGAAGTCCGCGAGCGGCTGCCCGAAGCGGTGGTGCTGGAGCGGATGAAGGTTGGTGGGACGGAGAGCTCGCTGCCGTGCCCCTGGGTCGAGGTGGGGTGGCTGCCGTCCGCGAGGGGGCGAAGGAGTCCCCAGCGCTTGCCCGGAGCCGAAGCCTGCTGCCTTCCGCCATCTTGGGGAGGAGCCGGAGCGCTGCCGTCCGCCAGGTTGGGGAGGAGCAGGGAGCGCGGGACGGGGACTCGCTTCCGGCCGCCCTCAGAAGGAGGAGCCACCGCCGGCCGCCAGGGGGCGGAGGAGCGTCGAGCCGTCCACCGGCCGTCCAGTACCACCGCATGGCACCGCGAGAAAGAGCCTCTCGGCTGGCTGAGGACCGAGCGGCAGTGTGTCTGGGAACCGGACCAGAATTTTTTATTTTTTTTCTCCTCTCTCCACTCTCTCGTCTCTGTCGCTCCTCATGTTCCTCGCTCCGTTCTCTCACCTCGCTGTTCTTACCCCCAGGTCCCGCGGCCGCCGTGATCGCCCCCCCCGGGGAGGGGGGGGGAGTAGAGCGCAGACGCGGGAGTACCCCCCGGCCTGCGAAGGGCGTTGGGGGTATGTGGCAAGCAGCGAGGCCGAGGGACCGTGAGGGCGGGACGAGGCGGCGCTCATCAGAGAGGATGAGCGCCAGCTGTGAGCCAGCGATCTCGGCCCTCGCGGAGGAGTGAGGGACTATAAAGGAGGAGCGACGACAGTGAGGGACGAGAGAGGACCAGGCCTGGACTTTATGTTGTATTTTATTTACGTTTTGTTATGTGTTGCTGCAGTCGACCGTGAGGGGCTGCAGCTTTTTATTTTCATTTATGTTGTTTGTATATAGGCGACAATCGTCCGCGAGGGGCTGTCGCCGACATTTTATTTTGTGTTTGTTTAATTAAAGTTTGTTTGAACGTCCGCCGGTTCCCGCCTCCTTCTTCCCGTACGAACAAACTTTACTACAGTTACAAAACACATTAAACACATTCAAGTGTGAGAGACGGCAAGTTTTAAGTGGTCAGTTGTGCAACACGCTCTCTGTGTCATCTTTACATTTCCTGAGGCCTCAATAGCATGACAGTTCTCTTCATGCCTTCATATAGGCATACAAAAACAATGTATGTTTTCTTTGAAAACACATGACATACCTGGAAGTTGGGAATAGCTTTGCTTACCATGAAAAATGTTCTTTATAAACCCAAAGTTGCAGCAACCAAAAAAAAAGCTCATATCAAGAGCCCAACTAAAGCAAACACTGATCTCCATAATGCTGACTTGAAAAAAATGGTTAATAATAAGTGTAAAAATGTACAATGGCTGGAAGTCAGTTGTAATGCTGCGTCCCAATTCGCCTACTTATACTACAACCTAAAATTATGTGCTCTTTTTGTGAATAAAAAGTACATACTTTTGAGTGTGTAGCAAAAGAGTATGCAAGCTTTGAGACGTACTACTTGGTCATCTTTAACGGACTCTGTTGCTTAGACTCTCGTGCATCCCATCACTGTTTAAACTGCCCTGTCAATCATCGTCACAGTTAAAATCCTCCACATTCAATTTCCTACCATATCGAAGAAAAATGTAGAAGCACATGGATCTGCCATTCATGGGTCTTTATGCAGAGACTCTCCTCATGTGTTTGCAGTTTAAATATAATAATGCATTTACAAGTTAATGGCCAAACAGGTTAAATACTGATAACTGATCACTAAACCCCCTTTATCTAAACCTTCCTACTTAACCGTCCGACTCGCACATCCGTCATGTTTATAGTTTTAACACGTTTTATCCGCGTTTGTAGTTCTAATCTAATCCTCGTCTAACCCGCAATGGGTTGTGGGCATTATCAGCCATTAGAGTGTGCGTCGATCCGCACTTCGGATTCTGACCGGAAATAGTAGGTCATCGGGTATCTTTGGAATACTCTTTTGAACATACTATGATTTGGGACATGCTTATTCTATTTTTGAATACTATTTAGGACTGATAGTATGCAAATTGGGACACAGCATATGAGTTGTGTCTCTTTTTTTCTGTTCTTGTGTTTCTCTTTTCTTCAGTGATTCTGCTCATTATCATCAGGTGTTCATCACTAATGGCCAATCATCACTTAATTATTAGCTTGTAGTGTGCTCTCATATGTACACTGAGGAGTGTTCATTTAACACTGGGAATTCTGATGTGGAAAATGTATGAGAGTCAAGTAATTCCTCCTCATGCCAAGATGCAGATTCTGTACAAAAGGATTTGCACTTTTCAGAAGAAAAATGGCCTGATGTTCTAGTAAATCGTGTGACAAAATTTCAGACAGCCACCAGCTAACAGGAAGAGTTTGATCAGAGCAGAAGTTTGACATGTATCATCTTACATATTTGACAACAGTTATGATACATTATTGATGAATCCACAGTCCAAATAAAATGTTTAAATGTTTTCTTATCTGCATATATTGCACAGTCAGACTTTTGTTAAAACATTTGAAAAATTGTTTTACATTTTTGCAAAATTTGAAGAACACCTAACTCTGTAAATCATGTCTTTGTAAATTATAATTTAACACTAGACTATCACTCATACAGTTATGAATTACAGCTGTAATATATTTCCATTAAAATAGTTATCCTATTGTGTTTATATGCATGTGTTTATTATGAAAAATGTAGCTACAATTTTAGTGTACAAGTATTTTACTCTATAATTATAATTCTGAACTTTAAAATATATATAGACACTGAATAATTGAAAATAAATTGATGTTATTAATCAATAAAGTCAAACCTTGATGTCGCTCTTGTGACAGATTGAAATATGCATGTGAAATATGTATTTTAAAAATTCATAAATCTGTGAACAATTTCTATTTTCACTATTTTGAACATGTAAAAAGGTTTCGAAAATGCAAAATATGTAGTTTGTTAGTCATTTTGAGTTAATCAGTGATCAGTTAGTTTGGCACGATAAGTTGTGCAATCGATTGCTCTGGTCTGTCACATATTGACGCTTGGTCAGGACCCTTCGGCGTCACGTTTTTAACGCACCGGGTACCCCGTTGATTTCAGTTGTTTGCCCAATGCGTCAGATCAAGATGCATTTAATTATTTGCGTTTGTAAAAGTAGATATGATTTTATGAATATTTCTAGGCTACTTTTATATTTTTGAGTAACTAACCCCACACCTACCCTAAACCTACCCACTTCTCAACAATATAAAACAAATCTTCGGTTGTCTGGCTATCATCTTTTAAGATTGAACATTAGTCTGGGGAGTCTGCTCTGTATTTTCTACTGCACAAGAGGCATGATCAACGGGAATAGTTCAAATGACTCTGTACACAATTGGATAGTCCTTCAACCAATCAGACCAACGATCCATCGCTTCTCTATCCGTCATCGTGTTAAAACCGCCAATAGCGTGCCAGGTGGATAAGCCGGTTTGTGATTGGTCGAAATCAAATCGCTGGCAGATCGGGCTGGGTTTACCCAGTCTAGATCTTCGGCAGAGGCGGATGGAGACACTGATCGCTTTTGGGGATTTTCTTCACACAAATCAATCGTTTGGCCTCAGAACACTTGGAATATTTGTGCTTTTTGAATAAATTGTGCCTGCTGTCGTATCTGCCGGTTATATCCTGTGTTTTATATCATATAATACACAAATGAGTAGGTTCAGGGATGGGGTTGGGTTACATGTTCAAACTTGTCTAACTAGCGTAAATAAAAATAAATGTAAATAAAAGTTTGCTGGCTTATTAAATTGAGGATCACGCTCCAACATGTCATAATGGTAAAATCATAGCCCAATAATTTCATGATGATATGCCCAACACGTCTGTGTATGACGGCAAAGGTTTCTCATTGAAATCAATGGAGCACCTGTGCATCGAAAAATGACGCTAAACGGGTCCCTGTGTGTTAAAAAGTGATGCCAAAGGGGTCCTGACCAAGCATCAATATGTGACGGGGTGAGAATGTGTTGGGTTTAACACTAGGAGGAGAACTCGCAGGATTACTCCATTCCACATAAAGTTTTCAGTGGGGAACAGAGAGTTTTCTGTGATTTTAATCTTCTCCCCCTTTTCAGGTATGAATTATAATGATTAGTTAAAATAGTGTGAAAAGATGTTATATAATGTTTAAGATACAGACGTGAATATTATATCGATTGTGTGTTAATTTAAATGTTAAAACGTTTAATTAGTTCAGGGATGCACGAGCTCAGGGCTCCATTTTGAGCATTTAAGTAATGGTGCGAGGTTAGAGAATGTTTGGCATTACGTATTTTGTATATATTTTTTGTATTTAATGTATAATTCTGTTTATTTAGTGTTGATTCGCTGATCAAAGATGAATCTATTGAATGTGAAAAGTGAATTTCAGATGCATTTTCAGATAAAATAATTAACTGAAAGAGTGCATTTACATGCTTATAATTGATTCTCAGGTAATTATAAAATGCCTTAAAATACTTAATTGTATTTTCTGTACACTTTAAATAGTGTTATTGTTATAAATAAGTGTATTCATTTCATTACCAATATATGTATGTTACAAATTGTTGAATTTCAATGATGTTCATTTGAAAAACTGTTTAATGTCAATTGTTACAAAACACATTTCACAAAGTGTGAGAAACGGGAAGTTTTCTGTGGTCAGGGGTGCAACACGCTCTCTAGGGCATCTTTACATTTCCTGAGGTCTCAATAGCGTGACAGTTCTCTTCATGCCTTAATATAGGCACACAAAAACAATGTATGTTTTCTGTGAAATCACATGACATACCTGGAAGTGGGTAATAGCTTTGCTTACCATGAAAAATGTGCTTTATAAACACAAAGTTGCAGCAACCAAAAAAAAAAAGCTCATATCAAGAGCCCAACTAAAGCAAACACAGATCCCCATAATGCTGACTTGAAAAAATGGTTAATAATAAGTGTAAAAATGTACAATGGCTGGAAGTCAGTTGTAATGCTGCGTCCCAATTCGCCTACTTATACTACGACCTAAAATTATGTGCTCTTTTTGTGAATAAAAAGTACATACTTTTGAGTGTGTAGCAAAAGAGTATGCAAGCTTTGAGACATACTACTTCACCATCTTTAACGGACTCTGTTGCTTAGACTCTCGTGCGTCCCATCACTGTTTAAACTGCCCTGTCAATCATCATCACAGTTAAAATCCTCCACATTCAATTCCTACCATATCGAAGAGAAATGTAGTAGCATGTGGATCTGCCATTATTGGGTCTTAATGCAGAGACTCTCCTCATGTGTTTGCAGTTTAAATATAATAATGCATTTTCAAGTTAATGGCCTCACCATGTGAGATGGTGGTCCAGTGGGTTAAACCATGGAACTGATATGCAGAAGGTTGCTGGTTCGATCCCAGCGGGATCACCAGTGTGTCCTTGAGCAAGGCACTTTACTCCATGTTGCTCCAGGGGGATTGTCCCTGTAATAAGGGCACTGTAAGTCACTTTGGAAAAAGCATCTGCCAAATGCATAAATGTAAATGCAAACAGGTTAAATACTGATAACTGATCACTAAACCCCCTTAATCTAAACCTCCCTACTTAACCGTCCGACTCGCACATCCTTCATGTTTATAGTTTTAACACTTTTTATCCGCATTTGTAGTTCTAATCTAATTCTCGTCTAACTCGCAATTGGTTGTGGACAATATCAGCCATTAGAGTGTGCGTCGATCCGCACTTCTGACCAGAAATAGTAAGTCATCAGGTATCTTTGGAATACTCTTTTCCACATACTACGATTTGGGACATACCAATTCTATTTTTGAATACTATTTAGGACTGATAGTATGCAAATTGGGGCACAGCATATGAGTTGTGTCTCTCTTTTTTTCTGTTCTTGTGTTTCTCTTTTCTTCAGTGATTCTGCTCATTATCATCAGGTGTTCATCACTAATGGCCAATCATCACTTAATTAACAGCCTGTAGTGTGCTCTCATATGTACACTGAGGAGTGTTCATTTAACACTGGGGATTTTGCTGTGGAAAATGTATGAGAGTCAAGTAATTCCTCCTCATGCTAAGATGCAGATTCTGTACAAAAGGATTTGCAGTTTTCAGAAGAAAAATGGCCTGATGTTCTAGTAAATCGTGTGACAAAATTTCAGACAGCCACAAGCTAACCGGAAGAGTTTGATCAGAGCAGAAGTTTGACAGGTATCATCTTACATATTTGACAACAGTTATGAGACATTATTGTTGAATCCACAGTCCAAATAAAATGTTTAAATGTTTTCTTATCTGCATATCTTGCACAGTCAGAATTTTGTTAAAACATTTGAATTTTTTTTGTATGTACATTTTTGCAAAATTTGAAGAATACCTAACTCTGTAAATCATGTCTATGTAAATAATAATTTAACACAATGTAAATTATAATTTACAGTTGTAATATATTTACATTTAAATATTTATCCTATTGTGTTTATATGCATGTTTATTATGAAAAATGTTGTAGCTACAATTTTAGTGTACAAGTATTTTACTCTATAATTATGATTCTGAACTTTAAATATATATATATAGACACTGACTAATTGAAAACAAATTGATGTTATTAATCAATAAAGTCAAACCTTGATGTCGCTCTTGTGACAGACTGAAATATGCATGTGAAATATGTATTTTAAAAATTCATAAATCTGTGAACAATTTCTATTTTCACTATTTTGAAAATGTAAAAAGGTTTCTAAAATGCAAAATATGTAGTTTGTTAGTCATTTTGAGTTAATCAGTGATCAGTTAGTTTGGCACGATAAGTTGTGCAATCGATTGTTCTGGTCTGTCACATATTGACGCTTGGTCAGGACCCTTCGGCGTCACGTTTTTAACGCACAGGGTACCCCGTTGATTTCAGTTGTTTGCCTAATGCGTCAGATCAAGATGCATTTAATTATTTGCGTTTGTAAAAGTAGACATGATTTTATGAATATTTCTAGGCTACTTTTATATTTTTGAGTAACTAACCCCACACCTACCCTAAACCTACCCACTTCTCAACAATATAAAACACGCAACAGGCAAATAAAAACACAGTCACAGGTATTTATTGCAAAAACTGACCAAAAACAGTATAAAAGTATTAACTCATGTTGCAAGTCTTCTGGAGTCATACAATATCTTTATGTGAAGAACAGAGTTGATCTTAATGTTTTAATCGCTGAAATTATGATCCTGCCACTCCGTGAACACACACACACTCAGTCATATCTCATTCAAAAGATACACCGACTCTTTAGCATGACGCAATTGGTCAGGAGACACACGAGAGCCAATGACATTTTGCAATCAAAGCTGATGTAACATTTCTTCGACCAGCAATTTTTGAATGTGTTCATCCCGATCTTCGGTTGTCTGGCTATCATCTTTTAAGATTGAACATTAGTCTGGGGAGTCTGCTCTGTATTTTCTACTGCACAAGAGGCATGATCAACGGGAATAGTTCAAATGACTCTGTACACAATTGGATAGTCCTTCAACCAATCAGACCAACGATCCATCGCTTCTCTATCCGTCATCGTGTTAAAACCGCCAATAGCGCGCCAGGTGGATAAGCCGGTTTGTGATTGGTCGAAATCAAATCGCTGGCAGATCGAACTGGGTTTACCCAGTCTAGATCTTCGGTGGAGGTGGACGGAGACGCTGATCGCTTTGGGGGATTTTCTTCACACAAATCAATCATTTGGCCTCAGAACACTTGGAATATTTGTTTTTTTTTTTTATAAATTGTGCCTGCAGTCGTATCTGCCGGTTATATCCTGTGTTTTATATCATATAATACACAAATGAGTAGGTTTAGGGATGGGGTTGGGTTACATGTTCAAACTTGTCTAACTAACGTAAATAAAAATAAATGTAAATAAAAGTATGCTGGCTTATTAAATTGAGGATCACGCTCCAACATGTCATAATGGTAAAATCATAGCCCAATAATTTCATCATGATATGCCCAACACGTCTGTGTATGACGCCAAAGGTTTCTCATTGAAATCAATGGAGCAACTGTGCATTGAGCACCTGTGACGCTAAACGCTAAACTTTGGCATCACTTAAAAAGTGATGCCAAAGGGGTCCTGACCAAGCGTTAATATGTGACGGGGTGAGAATGTGTTGGGTTTAACACTAGGAGGAGAACTCGCGGGATTACTCCATTCCACATAAAGTTTTCAGTGGGGAACAGAGAGTTTTCTGTGATTTTAATCTTCTCCCCCTTTTCAGGTATGAATTATAATGATTAGTTAAAATAGTGTGAAAAGATGTTATATAATGTTTAAGATACAGACGTGAATATTATATCGATTGTGTGTTAATTGAAATGTTAAAACGTTTAATTAGTTCAGGGATGCACAATCTCAAGGCTCCATTTTGAGCATTTAAGTAATGGTGCGAGGCTAGAGAATGTTTGGCATTACGTATTTTGTATATATTTTTTGTATTTAATGTATAATTCGGTTTATTTAGTGTTGATTCGCTGATCAAAGATGAATATATTGAATGTGAAAAGTGAATTTCAGATGCATTTTCAGATAAAATAATTAACTGAAAGAGTGCATTTACATGCTTATAATTGATTCTCAGGTAATTATAAAATGCCTTAAAATACTTAATTGTATTTTTTGTACACTTTAAATAGTGTTATTGTTATAAATAAGTGTATTCATTTCATTACCAATATATGTATGTTACAAATTGTTGAATTTCAATGATGTTCATTTGAAAAACTGTTTAATGTCAATTGTTACAAAACACATTTTACAAAGTGTGAGCAACGGGAAGTTTTCTGTGGTCAGGGGTGCAACACGCTCTCTAGGGCATCTTTACATTTCCTGAGGTCTCAATAGCGTGACAGTTCTCTTCATGCCTTAATATAGGCACACAAAAACAATGTATGTTTTCTGTGAAATCACATGACATACCTGGAAGTGGGTAATAGCTTTGCTTACCATGAAAAATGTGCTTTATAAACACAAAGTTGCAGCAACCAAAAAAAAAAAGCTCATATCAAGAGCCCAACTAAAGCAAACACTGATCTCCATAATGCTGACTTGAAAAAAAGGTTAATAATAAGTGTAAAAATGTACAATGGCTGGAAGTCAGTTGTAATGCTGCGTCCCAATTCGCCTACTTATACTACAACCTAAAATTATGTGCTCTTTTTGTGAATAAAAAGTACATACTTTTGAGTGTGTAGCAAAAGAGTATGCAAGCTTTGAGACATACTACTTCACCATCTTTAACGGACTCTGTTGCTTAGACTCTCCTGCGTCCCGTCACTGTTTAAACTGTCCTGTCAATCATCGTCACAGTTAAAATCCTCCACATTCAATTTCCTACCATATCGAAGAGAAATGCAGTAGCACGTGGATCTGCCATTATTGGGTCTTAATGCAGAGACTCTCCTCATGTGTTTGCAGTTTAAATATAATAATGCATTTTCAAGTTAATGGCCTCACCATGTGAGATGGAGGTCCAGTGGGTTAAACCATGGAACTGATATGCAGAAGGTTGCTGGTTCGATCCCAGCGGGATCACCAGTGTGTCCTTGAGCAAGGCACTTTACTCCATGTTGCTCCAGGGGGATTGTCCCTGTAATAAGGGCACTGTAAGTCACTTTGGATAAAAGCGTCTGCCAAATGCATAAATGTAAATGTAAATGCAAACAGGTTAAATACTGATAACTGATCACTAAACCCCCTTAATCTAAACCTCCCTACTTAACGGTCCGACTCGCACATCCGTCATGTTTATAGTTTTAACACTTTTATCCACGTTTGTAGTTCTAATCTAATTCTCGTCTAACTCGCAATGGGTTGTGGACAATATCAGCCATTAGAGTGTGCGTCGATCCGCACTTCTGACCGGAAATAGTAAGTCATCAGGTATCTTTGGAATACTCTTTTCCACATACTACGATTTGGGACATACCAATTCTATTTTTGAATACTATTTAGGACTGATAGTATGCAAATTGGGGCGCAGCATATGAGTTGTGTCTCTCTTTTTTTTCTGTTCTTGTGTTTCTCTTTTCTTCAGTGATTCTGCTCATTATCATCAGGTGTTCATCACTAATGGCCAATCATCACTTAATTAACAGCCTGTAGTGTGCTCTCATATGTACACTGAGGAGTGTTCATTTAACACTGGGAATTTTGATGTGGAAAATGTATGAGAGTCAAGTAATTCCTCCTCATGCTAAGATGCAGATTCTGTACAAAAGGATTTGCAGTTTTCAGAAAAAAAATGGCCTGATGTTCTAGTAAATCGTGTGACAAAATTTCAGACAGCCACTGTGTTTATATGCATGTGTTTATTATGAAAAATGTTGTAGCTACAATTTTAGTGTGCAAGTATTTTACTCTATAATTATGATTCTGAACTTTAAAATATATATATAGACACTGAATAATTGAAAACAAATTGATGCTATTAATCAATAAAGTCAAACCTTGATGTCGCTCTTGTGACAGATTGAAATATGCATGTGAAATATGTATTAAAAAAATTCATAAATCTTTGAACAATTTCTATTTTCACTATTTTTAAAATGTAAAAAGGTTTCTAAAATGCAAAATGTGTAGTTTGTTAGTCATTTTGAGTTAATCAGGGATCAGTTAGTTTGGCACGATAAGTTGTGCAATCGATTGCTCTGGTCTGTCCCATATTGACGCTTGGTCAGGACCCTTCGGCGTCACGTTTTTAACGCACCGGGTACCCCTGTTGATTTCAGTTGTTTGCCCAATGCGTCAGATCAAGATGCATTTAATTATTTGCGTTTGTAAAAGTAGATATGATTTTATGAATATTTCTAGGCTACTTTTATATTTTGGAGCAACTAACCCCACACCTACCCTAAACCTACCCACTTCTCAACAATATAAAACACGCAACAGGAAAT
This sequence comes from Romanogobio albipinnatus, assembly GCA_023566225.1. NCBI lineage: Eukaryota > Metazoa > Chordata > Actinopteri > Cypriniformes > Gobionidae > Romanogobio > Romanogobio albipinnatus. The sequence goes on from CM042240.1 coordinate 9,334,149, forward strand.
AAAAGTACAGTCACAGGTATTTATTGCAAAAACTGACCAAAAACAGTATAAAAGTATTAACTCATGTTGCAAGTCTTCTGGAGTCATACAATATCTTTATGTGAAGAACAGAGTTGATCTTAATGTTTTAATCGCTGAAATTATGATCTTGCCACTCCGTGAACACACACACACTCAGTCATATATCATTCAAAAGATACACCGACTCTTTAGCATGACGCAATTGGTCAGGAGACACACGAGAGCCAATGACATTTTGCAATCAAAGCTGACGTAACATTTCTTCGACCAGCAATTTTTGAATGTGTTCATCCCGATCTTCGGTTGTCTGGCTATCATCTTTTAAGATTGAACATTAGTCTGGGGAGTCTGCTCTGTATTTTCTACTGCACAAGAGGCATGATCAACGGGAATAGTTCAAATGACTCTGTACACAATTGGATAGTCCTTCAACCAATCAGACCAACGATCCATCGCTTCTCTATCCATCATCGTGTTAAAACTGCCAATAGCGTGCCAGGTGGACAAGCTGGTTTGTGATTGGTCGAAATCAAATCGCTGGCAGATCGGGCTGGGTTTACCCAGTCTAGATCTTCGGTGGAGGTGGACGGAGACGCTGATCGCTTTTGGGGATTTTCTTCACACAAATCAATCATTTGGCCTCAGAACACTTGGAATATTTGTGCTTTTTGAATAAATTGTGCCTGCTGTCGTATCTGCCGGTTATATCCTGTGTTTTATATCATATAATACACAAATGAGTAGGTTTAGGGATGGGGTTGGGTTCCATGTTCAAACTTGTCTAACTAGCGTAAATAAAAATAAATGTAAATACAAGTTTGCTGGCTTATTAAATTGAGGATCACACTCAAACATGTCAAAATGACAAAATCATAGCCCAATAATTTCATGATGATATGCCCAACACGTCTGTGTATGACGCCAAAGGTTTCTCATTGAAATCAATGGAGCACTTGTGCATCGAAAAATGACGCTAAACGGGTCCCTGTGTGTTAAAAAGTGATGCCAAAGGGGTCCTGACCAAGCGTCAATATTTGACGGGGTGAGAATGTGTTGGGTTTAATACTAGGAGGATTACTTGCGGGATATCTATGGGACGATTTTAGACTCAAAATGATTAATACATTCACACACAATTATCCATGAACTTGATAAATGTTGCAAACATTTTTTACCATCCACAAACAAATGCCTTTTAACTTGTGTGTGCAAAATACAGAATTACATGAATGTGCAGCGATTTGTACAAATAGAGACATAGTTGTGAATACAAAACTTCTTTTTTTTATTAATGTAGGTCAGAATTTGTGCGTGCAACGAGTAAGATGTGCATTTGTGGATCCGGTGACGCACATTCGACTCGTTTGTGAGTTGATCCTATTTGATTTATTTGGATTTTGAGACTTTCATTTCACCGGTTTTGCCTTGTGCGATCCACACACACAGCTGTCTAAGAAAACCTTCTGCCACTAGATGGCAGCATCTGCCAAAACAGACACCGGCATCGTGAGTGTTATTCTGCCTATAAGGCACTTTATGTGTCCTCATTATAAAGACAGACATCCCAAGTCTCCCGGAAGTCTCCCGGAAGTTCCGGGAGTCTCCCGCATATTGATAGCGGCTCCCTGATGCCCGCAAATTAGTTAAATTCTCCCGCAATCTAGAGCGAGCTAGCAAGAGCGCGCATGCGAGACACAGACTGTGCACGCGCGCAGGGCAGAGAGGGAGAGAGAGCGAGAGACCTTGCGTGTGTGTGCTAGTGTGCACCTAATGAAGCGCATGTAAGACAGAGAGCATCCTGATTGGCCTGTTTCGGTAAGTCAACCAATCAGTTGTCAGTGTGGGTGGGCTTTTATCTCTTCTCCCAAACCGAATTAATCAGTTCAGTGTATCTACTAGAAACTGGAGCGCCATGGCAGAGGGAGAGTGCCCCTAAAAACGAAAGTATAAAGTATAAACATAATGACAATCTCGCACGCTGTACAGTTTGTAACTGACATGTTATGTTTGAGTTAAACAAGTTTCATTTCATGTGCATATTTTTCAGGTCGGCTAGTTGCCAAGGCATGAAAACAACAAACTCCTTAGACCTGTTTAAAGTTGCAATGAAATATAAATAAAAGCAGTTTACATAAATAGTATAAGCAGCTTATGTAAATAGTAAAAGTGATCTACATAATTTTACATATTTTTTTTTTTACAAATAATTGCATAGGCCTATAGAAATTATATATTAATGATATATTATATTATATACTATACAAGTAAAGTCATGTTTTTTTTGTGGGGTGGGGGGGTGAAAAAAAAGTGGGGTGGTCTTCGGGATACCTCCCTGAAATGACTTTTTTCAGGTTGGGATGTCTGTAAAGACGAGGAAAACGCTTAACAGACTAACGTTAAAAAGGTATTAAAGGCTACTTTGTATAGGCAAGCAGATTAAATCAGGTTATGAACACAACATTGTTCATCACAACATTTTTCTCCCACAAAAAAACATTATAAAATGCTTAATATGCAGTATAGCTCATGTTCAATAAAGTATAGTCTACTTTTAATATCATCATTTTGAGTCTAATATCATCCCATAGATTTCTCCATTCCACATAAAGTTTGCAGTGGGGAACAGAGAGTTTTCTGTGATTTTAATCTTCTCCCCCTTTTCAGGTATGAATTATAATGATTAGTTAAAATAGTGTGAAAAGATGTTATATAATGTTTAAGATACAGACGTGAATATTATATCGATTGTGTGTTAATTGAAATGTTAAAACGTTTAATTAGTTCAGGGATGCACAAGCTCAGCTCCATTTTGAGCACGTTAGTAATGGTGCGAGGCTAGAGAATGTTTGGCATTACATATTTTGTAAATATTTTTTGTATTTAATGTATAATTCTGTTTATTAAGTGTTGATTCGCTGATCAAAGATGAATCTATTGAATGTGAAAAGTGAATTTAAGATGCATTTTCAGATAAAATAATTAACTGAAAGAGTGCATTTACATGCTTATAATTAGGGTTGGGTACCGTTCACATTTTAACCGGTATCGGTACCGGTACCCATCGGTACCTTTTTTCTGTACTTTTGGGATGTTTACATAAATAACTGTAAAGTAATTTATAGAAGTGTTATTGACATTATGCCAGAGCTGCCCTGCTCTCGGTCTGCCATTGTCTGTGATGTTTGATTACTGTAATATTTACTCGTAAATAGTAGGCCACTAGGTACTTAATTTAATTAATAAAAACAACCATATTATTATTTTTTCTTTTTAAATTCATTTCTATGAAAAGATTTCCCACAAATTATGTGTTATGTATTTTCTGGTAATCAAATAAAGACATAAGACATTAATTTAATTTATCTTTTAATTTAATTAAAATTTAAAACAATTTTGTCAAACAAAGTGCTGCACAACTGAGTTCCCTTTCGAAAGGTGACTGTTTTGTCTGAGTCGAGTAAAGAATCACAGCTTTTGTCATGAAGCACGCAGAGAAATCCAAGCGCAATTTCAGGAAGTGCACGGATCCGTGTCCCAGGTATCTTACACCTGAAGACACCCACACTCTGTGTGTGTTCTGTCTGGGGAAAGAGCACGCACGGGAGGTTCTCGAGGGAGCCTCCTGTGCTAACTGTGAGCGTTTTTCCATCCGAACGCTTCTCTCTCGTCTGGCCCTCTTCTCGAGGGAGGAGGGTCCAGCATCTGGGGACGGTCCCGCTCGCGCTAAGGGTACCAAGCGCGGCTACAATCCTGGGGCCAGATCACGAGGGGCGGCTGCCGGGGGACGAATCGGATTTTTCCTCCTCTTCGTCAGCCGGTGCTCTTCCGGATGAGCAAGGGATGGTTGAGCAGGCTGGTGATGAATCGGCTGAGGCCGAACCCTCTCAGCCATCCTGCCCCGTGTATGAGGAGCTCCTGGAGGTTATGGAACGCGCCACTGGGATTGGATGCCTCTCCAGGAGGCGAGTGTCCAGAGGCTCTGTTCTTGAACAGACAAGGATATCCGAACCTATGTGTCCCACATTGAGGTCACTAGGTCAGGCCTCCCTGGTGGCATTTGGTGATTTCTTCCCGAATAGTGGCTGGCTGGGGCACCTTAGGGCCCCCTAGCCACATTCCCTTAAAAGAGCCCCTTCTGTTGAATTGGTGTGGATCCAGGCCTTTGAGCAGCCTGAATAGGACCTTGTGCGGGCGCACTAAGGTTCCACAAAAGGCTTATAGCTCGGGCTATGACCGTAGGGAATGCTGTCACTGACAGCCTTGTGTGACCAGAGGGGGAGTGGTTCAGGCATTTCAGTTGAATTTGCTTGTCCGTACAGTTGTCACTGCCAGTCGGCATGCAGTCCCCTCGGCATGGTGGCGTGGGTATAACGTTCCCCGTAGCGTCAGCTGACACAGCGCGAGTTCCCTTTCGAAAGGGAACGTCTCTGGTTACGTATGTAACCCTAGTTCCCTGAGAACAGGGAACGAGACGCTGCGTCTCATTGCCATGCCTCGGGGCCTGCCTGCCAAAAAGCCCCTTCAGACGAGAAGCAGTGTCATGTTTGCAAGGTGCCCTTATATACTTCCTGGTCGCACCTTGATGACGTCATGGGCTGTCGCCGGTCAATAGGATTGATATGGTTCGATTGTGATTCAGACACCTGTCACGCTGGAGGCGTTCCCCGTAGCGTCAGCTGACTCAGGGAACTAGGGTTACATACGTAACCGAGACGCTTTAAAATTAAAACATGAAGAAAAATTGCAATTTTTTTTTATTTTTAAAAACCTTAAAAAAATAACGTTTTGATAATGTATTATTATTAAATAGGGATGCAACGATACCACTTTTTTCAGACCAAGTACAAGTACTTACATTTAGGTACTTGCCGATACCGAGTACTGATACGAGTACTTAATAATACCATTACAGTTCTTCTAACAATGTTTTATTTTCAAGGTCAAGGTCAAGGTAACATTTATTGTCTCCCTTAGGAGAAATTTGTTTTGGATGAGAGAACTGCTGCACATCAACATACACAAACATCCATTCCATTCCATACGTACATCAATCATGAAAAAAAAACTCTACTCTCCAAACGTGATAATTCATATTAAAATACCTATAAAACTTAAAATTATTATTTAGTACATGATTACCATAATTAGAGTTGCTCATTAAGCACTTTTATCGACAATGGGACAAATGAATGTTTATAGCGATTATGCTTACATAGAGGAACCCTATATCTCCTTCCAGAGTTCATCAACGCATACTCAAAGTACAGTACATGTGAGGGGTCCAATATAATCTTGTTAACCTGCTGTGTCATAGACGTATTAAAGATTTCTTGCATAGTATTTAGTGTCCGTACTCCCATAATTTTTCCTGCAACCCTTACCAAATTGCTTATTTGAGCTCTCGTTTTCACCGTCAAATTCCCAAACCAAGTAATAATTCCATAACGCAAGACAGACTCAATTGTAGCCTTGTAAAAAATATACATAATATTACTACTGACTCCCAATAATCTTAGCCTTCTTAAAAAGTGTAGGCGCTGATGGACTCGTGAACAAACATTTTGGACATGTGTGTGCCATTTGAGCTCACTGTCAATGTGGACTCCCAAGTATTTATAAGAAGCCACCTGTTTAATCTCCTGACTATGTATTACAACAGAGCTCCTGTCACCTACTGATCTGGGATCTATAATAACCTCTTTTGTTTTTTTTAACATTGATCAAGAGGTGATGAGCATCACACCAGCCTGTAAACCCCTCCACAGCTGCTTTGTACTCCTCAGTGCTGGAATCTTTTGTTAACAAGTTCACAATTGCCGTATCATCTGAGAATTTCACTACAAATTGATGTGATTGATGACTAGAGCAGTCATTAGTGTATAGAGTGAAAAGGAAAGGCGAACTTACGCATCCCTGTGGGGCCCCTGTACTACTTACTGCCACATCAGATAATACAGAGTTGATTTTTACTTGTTGTGTCCTGTTTATCAAGAAAGAATGATACCAAGATATTAAAGAAGAATTAACATTTAAATTAATTAATTTCTCCAACAAAATATGTGGTTGAATCGTGTTGAACGCGGAGCTAAAATCTATAAAAAGCAACCTAGCATAAGCAACTGGACTTTCCAGATGCCTCAAGACAAGGTGCATTAATGTTGAAATGGCATCATTGGTACTACGGTTACTTTTATAAGCAAACTGATAGTGATCTAAAGATGGTTCCACTTGTCTTCGCAGCTCTCCTACAACAATCTTTTCCAAAGATTTCATTACATTGGATGTCAAGGCCACTGGCCTATAGTCATTATTATCCTGTGGAGATGAATTTTTAGGAGTTGGAATTATAATTGATTTTTTCCAGAGCTCTGGTATTTTATGCGAGTCAAGTGAGAGCTGAAAAAGGCTATGCCAAGTTGGTGTGAGCTCCTCAGCAAACGTCTTTAAAAGAAAGCATGACATTCCATCAGGTCCTGTTGCTTTGTTAAAATGCAAATTTTTAAAAACCCTCATAACAGCACCTGAATCTATTACTATTCTATCATTACAAGTATTCTGATTTATTTTACCTAATATTTCACTACATTCGTTAAAAGTATCAGTATCAAATCTCATGTAAAACTTATTCAGTTAATTTGCTTTTTCTCTTTCATTGCCGGCCACAATTGGTTTTCCTTTTGGAGTCATGTTAGTCATTCCCCGAATTGAGTTCCACAGTCCTTTTGTGTCTGATTTTAGCAGATGTTGTTCCGCCCGATCCTTGTATTGTATCCTCGCTGACCTCAGTTGCCGGTTAAGGTCTTTTTGTGCTGACCTAAGTACCACAACGTCCCCCGACTTGAAGGCAGCTTTCTTCAATTTTATACAATCTTTAATCCCCCGTGTTATGTACGGTTTATTGTTCGGATATGACCTCACAACTTTTTGAGGTATAATTGAGTCCACACAAAAGGAGATATATTCAGTGATGGATTCAGTTGCCATATCTATATCTGCATCCTGATAAAAAATGTCCCAGTCTGTACAGAGAAAACATCCTTTCAGCTCCTCTATACTGTCATAGGACCACACATTTACCACCTTGGGTGCTGGTTTATGGGACTTAAAAACTGATCGGTAAGTAGGGAGCAGATGGATAGTGTTGTGATCTGAGTTACCTAGGGGGGGTTTGGCTTTAGCAACATATGCTTCCTTGATGTTACCATAGCACTTATCAAGAGTATTATCTTTCCTCGTAGCACACTTTACATATTGAAAAAACCCTGGTAAGGACCTCTCCAGTCCACACTGATTAAAATCACCAAGGATCAATAAAGGTGCATCAGGCTTGTTTTGTAAATGCCTGTGAACACAGTCAGTAATTTGACTGGCTGCCCTGCTAATATTCCCACTAGGTGGAATATACACAGCGCAAATAAAGATGTTCGTAAATTCTCTTGGTAAATAGTATGGCCGTAATGTAATACACAATAACTCTAGATCAGGATTACATATGCTGTCTCTAATTGCAAATTTACGACACCAGCTTTCGTTAATATATACACAAACTCCCCCACCTCTCTTTTTTCCCGAGTTCTCATCTCTGTCCAGACGTACATGTGAAAAACCATTGATTTGTATAAAACTGTCTGGAACTTCATTGGACAACCAAGTTTCAGTAAAAACCATCAATCCAGACTCACGATACTCATAACAAACTCCAACTTGTGTACGCAGCTCATCCAGCTTGTTCCGCAAGGAGCGAGGATTGCAGAGTAACACTGGTGGCAACGGTAGTTTGCTGGCTCTACGGATACGCTGCCTAACGCCGCCTCTCTTGCCCCGCTTCCTGACACGACAAGGAGCAGGCCTCGGTCGCCGCAGTAGCTCCTTAGGTATATCCTTCATCAGGTTGATCGACGGTCCCCCGCCACGACTCCAAAAGCAGCGCGGCTAGTGATCATTAGCCACACCACTATCACTAGTTCCGTATTCCTCCATCTTAATCGTAATCGTGATCCCTTCCAGTTGAAACTCGCGCAAAACCAACTTAATGCATAATACGCGCACAGATTATTGCATTTGCAAAAGATAACAAACACATAATGAGCAGCGAGAACTCTCCTCCATGTCGCCTGCAGGGCAGCGCCATCTTGGAGATTTTCATCAGATGTTTTTCACTTTTTGACTGTAACAAAGTAAATACACAAATTGATGCTGTTGCTGACATTTTAACATTCAACTTGGTGTTTTCCTAAACAAACATGGCACTGCTGCCCATTTCACATAAATGTAACACATTCAGTGGATTCTAGTACCACACAACAGTAGCAGAACAACTGAATTAAATTATTATATGTTATCATAGCCATACAGCCCTTTTCAGAAAAGTGAGAGGCTGGTTCTTGTTGGTGAAAAGAAAATTCTCTCCATTATCAGCTATGAGCCTGTTTCTGTTTTCATCTACAATGTGTGACACTGAGCTAAGGATGTGCGAGACTAGTCGATTAAACGTTAATGCTGCTGCTAGGAAAATACTAGTTGTTTACATTTTTTTGGCACATTTAAGGTTTTGCTTTAAATATATATTTTTTACAAAGGCTATGTTTAAATTACTGTCGTGTTAATGTTATATCTTGAAATTAATATATTATTTTGAAAAGTGTATGTCTGCAGCAAAACAAAATCATTTAATTTTACCTCAGGTTTTGCATGCGTTGGTTTTCTCTGGCGCTCGTGGAGGCTTCAGATAAATCTCCACTCGAGTGAAGGAGGATTTTGAAAGCTTACACAAAACTTTTCCATTTTCTTCCATGTCATGTCAGTATAACAATTAAGCTTGCTTGGGCTTGTTATACTACCGGGATTAGGCTAGTCATTGCGCACATCCCTACTAAACAGCCTTTCACTTTCAGCACTCACTACCGAGCGGTATCTGCCTCACGAGCAGTTAAGCTTGGTTTATACTCGCCGCGTCCGCACTAGCGCTCGTGTGTGCGCGGCAAAAATGAACCCATTATGGCAGTCGTGTGCTTTGAGAGTGCGAGACCCCTTTGCACTTGGCGCCGCGGTGTGCAGATGTGCACGGCGAATTATGTAACTTTCTGCACGGCTCCGCATCCGAAGATGCGTTGCCATAAAATGGTATCGGGTGCGGTTGTATCGGGGTAGTTTTACGAGTACAAGTACGAGTATTTGACAACAGTATCGGACCGACACCCGAGTACTGGTATCGGTATCGGAGCATCCCTATTATTAAATTAGTGTTAGTATTATTATTACATTGAGACGTATCTAAATTCTACTGTACAACAGTCATTTATTTGTCAAGCTAGCCAAACTTTTATTTTGACGGGTTGCCGTGAATTTGATTTTCTGTGTGTTTATGATATGACGGTAGTTTTTCTCAAATGAAACGGTAAAATGCTCATGAAGTGACTCTGGAGATGACATGTGCGTTCATGTCCTCATATGAGACAGCAGAGATGGAAATATGCAACCGTCACGCGCGATTCTGAGTGTGTGAGGTAAATCCATAGACTGTAAACCGCGCCTATGCATTCATTCACACAGAAACACACATGATTCGTATTTAAATGGTCTTTTTGCGGTTAAATATTTACAGACACTAGTCTATAATCACCAGATGCATTCTCAGGTACCGAAATTTGGTACCGATTGATTTAATGTGAATCGGTACTCGGTAGTACCAACGTAATTCGGTCGGTGCCCTTAAAAGTACCGAGTTCGGTACCCAACCCTACTTATAATTGATTTGCACTATAGTTAATGTGCATCTATGACTAAAATAAAAAGGAGTTGATTCTGAGGTAATTATAAAATGCCTTAAAATGTTTAATTGTATTTTCTGTACACTTTAAATAGTGTTATTGTTATAAATAAGTGTATTCATTTCATTAACAATATATGTATGGCACAAATTGTGGAATGTCAATGATGTTAATTTGAAAAACTGTTTAATGTCAATTGTTACAAAACACATTTCACAAAGTGTGAGAAACGGCAAGTTTTCTGTCGTCAGGGGTGCAACACGCTCTCTGTGGCATCTTTACGTTTCCTGAGTTCTCAATAGTAAGTGACAGTTCTCTTCATGCCTTCATATAGGCATACAAAAACAATGTATGTTTTCTGTGAAATCACATGACATACCTGGAAGTGGGTAATAGATTTGCTTACCATGAAAAATGTGCTTTATAAACAAAAAGTTGCAGAAACCGAAAAAAATTCATTTTAAAAGTCAAATATCAAGAGCCCAACTAAAGCAAACACAGATCTCCATAATGCTGACTTGAAAAAATGGTTAATAATAAGTGTAATAATGTACAATGGCTGGAAGTCAGTTGTAAGTGTTGTGTCTCTTTTATCTAATCTTGTGTTTCTCTTTTCTTCAGTGATTCTGCTCATGCTCATCAGGTGTTCATCACTAATGGTCAATTATTATTTAACAGCCTGTAGTGTCCTCTCATATGTACACTGAGGAGTGTTCATTTAACACTGGGGATTTTGTCAAGTAATTCCTACTCATGTGAAGATGCAGATTCTGTACAAAAGGGTTTGCAGTTTGCAGATGTCCTGATGTCCTGAATGGCCTGATGTCTAGTAAATCGTGTGACAAAAACCGCAGTGGTGCATTTCAGACAGCCACCAGCTAACAGGAAGAGTTTGATCAGAGCAGAAGTTTGACATGTATCATCTTACATATTTGACAAGTTATGAGACATTATTGATGAATCCACAGTCCAAATAAAATGTTTAAATGTTTTCTTATCTGCATATATTGCACAGTCAGACTTTTGTTAAAACATTTGCATTTTTTTTTTTTTTTGCAAAATTTTAAGAACACCTAACTCTGTAAATCTTGTCTATGTAAATAATAATTTAACACTAGACTATCAGTGACTCACTAGGACTGAACTTGCCTACCCCTGCTCTAAGAGCTGTAATATATTTACATTTAAATAGCTATTTACTATAAATAGTGTTTTTATGTGTTTGTTATGAAAAAAATGTTGTGCAGTAGCTACAATTGCTACAAAGTAACTACAAAATTTAGTGTACAATATTTTACTCTATACTTATGATTCTGAACTTTAATATATATATATAGACACTGAATAATTGAAAACAAATTGATGTTATTAATCAATAAAGTAAAATCTTGATGTTGTTGATGTCGCTCGTGACAGATTGAAATATGCATGTGAAATGTTTTTTAAAAATTCATAACTCTGTGACTTTGTACTATATTCGCTATTTTGAACGTGTAAAAAGGTTTCTAAAATGCAAAATATGTAGTTTGTTAGTCATTTTGAGTTTATCAGTGATCAGTTAGTTTGGCACGATAAGTTGTACAATCGATTGATAAGATTGTTGTGTGTGCATCGATTGTTGCACAACTTATCGTGCCAAATTAGAATCTTGCATTTTAGAAACCTTTTTACAAATTCAAAAAAGTGGTATCCTCATACAAATATCTCAGAATGTGGCTCAATAGCTTTCAGAGATCATATAATGAATCTTCAGAAGAAAGTTAAATCTAGACTTGGTTTCTTATATCGAAATAGATCTGTGTTTACTATATCATCCAAGAAATATCTTGTTTAAATTACAGTTTTACCGTTATTCAATTACTGAGACATTGTTTACAGGAATGCTCGTAAAGGGACTCTAGAACAATAAGATGTGTTGTACCATGTAGCCATTCGATTGATTACTAATGCACTTACAGAACACATCACTGTGAACTATATTCCCTTTTAAATTGGACATCATTACACATCAGACGGTATGTGTACACCCCCCCCTCCCTCCCTCCTCCCTAGAATGTACTTAAAAATCAGAATTCAGAATGTCTGATCTGTGGTATTGTTGGTGAATATTATTTATTAAAATGTTTAGTCAGTGATGAGTTTAGTCAAACATTTTTATTCATGACAATTTTTGTAATGGCTTCTTTTGATTTGAACAGATTATGTGTTTTGTTAACACTGTAACAAAAACCACAAACTCCAAAATGCCAAGAGTCAAACTGCCCAACTAAATGAAACACGGATCACCATAATGGTGACCAAACATTTTCAATAGAACATCAACATCTAAGGCCTCGTCCACACGAAGCCAGAGCTTTCCAATCCGTGTATCATTTGTGTATTCGATTTTTGATTTGATATTGAAAGTAGAAAAATTAGAAAAAAGTTTGTTTTTCATTTTTTCAGAAAAACGAAAAACGAGATTTCGGCTTGATTTTTTCGTTTTTAGTTCAGCGGTAGAAAAATTAATAAACAGTTTGAATATTCTATTTCTACACGTGGGCGGGAATTGTACGCCCCTTTCTGATGATTGGTCAGCCGAAGATCAAACTATCCCGTCATCAATTCTTCCTCAGTTACGCACAGCAGAATAATAGTCCTGCGCTTCTACAGCTGTACTGATTCTTAACGCATTTATTGCAACTACATTTCATGTTTTTCTCATCAAACAACCAGACTAATGAATGGCTCGACATACCGGGGCGGGGGAGAGACTAGACAGGGCTTTCTTCTGTTTAGACCAGCGGTTTTAGACCAGCAAAGTGCAAGGTGTCCGCAAAATAATTTGCTATATCCTACCGTTTTTTCCGGACTGTAAAGTCACGTTTTTAATCATGAAACATGCCGTGATTTATTCCAAAGTGACTTATATAATGCATTTAACGTCAAAACATCGAAATGTTGACTTTTTAAATACGCGTCCAGTATTTTAGTTCATGTTTCTGTTGTGCGTCAGAATGTTCATGTATGAGACAGAGATGCGCTAAAGCAGCGCATCCTGTTGTTTTCTTAATTTTTCAAAGGCATGACATTTTGTATTCATTTTAAATGTACACAAAAAAATGTTTCGAATGAGGAAAAAATTAAGTGATAGCGCCGGCAACTTGCGCGCTCACATACATATCGTATCAGTTTTGGCATTGCTAACTTGACATCGCAGCAAAACTAAAATCAAACATATAAAAAATGGTTTAATTTAATTTGTCTGTTGTACAATATTGGCTGTGCAAGTCAGTAGCTTGCAGTTATTCTAAACTATCTCTGCATGTGAAGATTCCAATTTAGCCTATATGGGACTGAAATACGAAGCCTTCTTTACATAAATAGTATAATAGCATCCAAATGTTAAATTGCAAATATGGAAACTTTGGAACGGATGAAAGATGCACGAGCGACGAGCCCAACGTCGATACAGTTTCAATTCAAATAAATTCATTTAGGCTTGGTGTTTAAACTAAATGTTTGTAATAAATGGCACAATATAGACTTTTTTATATATAGGCTAGGCCTCTATGTATATTTTTACCTGGCTACTTATATTTTTCATTCTTGTTGTTTTCTGAATCCCATTCATTTAAGGATTTATCATACAGTGAGAGTAAAATACACATAGCGTACGTGTTAGTTTATAATGTTAATGTTGTATTTTATTTACCGGTATTTTACTTCTGAATGTATGCTAATAATAAAATGCAGATTTTACTACAATGCAACGTTCGCGTTGCGTGTTTCTCTCTCAACATGACCCGGTGTCATTTGCGAATTACACCCGGTGTGACTTTTCTGGCAAAAACGTTTAATTATAAAATGTGCTGTATTATTACAAAATGCATAGGATGCATTATAGGGCAGGCTATACACTGTTAATTATCCCCACCCACAATAGGGCTTAATCACTGTAATGTCCTGTTCGCATTTGGCCATTTTTTTTATTTAACTTTTTTAAAGTGGATGCAAACATGGCAAGTTATTACAGGCTATCATGAAAATATTTTGAGATCAATTTTAATAAAACAAAGCATAAATCATAAAAAAAAGAGTATGTATATCTCTGTTGTTCTCTGGTTTTCTGGCTGCAATGCATTAATCTTTCCTTTTTGTATTAGTGTTTAATATATATATATATATATATATATATATATATTGGGGTTATGTGTCTTGCTCATGGACATCTCGACACCTGGTCAGGTGGAACCGGGGATTGAACCACCTACCTTTCGGTTTGTGGACAACATATATATATATATATATAATTTTTTAAAAATCTATTTACTTAACCAAGGTAGGCTATGACAGCCGTCATATACTGCCAGCTGATGCAAAGAGGCCCTATAGGCTCTGTTTGTTTGATGAGAAAAACATGAAATGTAGTTGCAATAAATGCGTTAAGAATCAGTACAGCTGTAGAAGCGCAGGACTATTATTCTGCTGTGCAGAACTGAGGATGTATTGATGATGGAATAGTTTGATCTTCGGCTGACCAATCATCAGAAAGGGACGTATAATTACCGGCCACGTGTAGAAATCAAATATTCAAAATGTTTATTCATTTTTCTACCTCTGAATGAAAAATGAAAAATCAAGGCGAAATCTCGTTTTTCTGGAAAAAAAAATGAAAAAACTAAAAACGAGCTGTTTTCTAATTTTTCTATGCTTTCAATATTAAATCAAAAATCGAATGAACGAATGATACACAGATTCTTTCCCTATGCAATCTTTTTTTCCCTTGTTTCAAGAAATATCACGAGAGTAATAAAAACGACTCGATGTAGTATACATGCCAGGACAGTATGTGGCGCTGTAATTCTGCCACAGAAATACACTAAAAACTGAGCAGAAGAGTTGTGGCAAGCAGGGGTACAGCAACGGTCGGAGGCAAAATCTCACCATAAAATAATAAATAAATTTGCTACTTACCAGATGTGTTTAATTATCATACACCTACCCCAACCCTAAACCCACCCTTACAATAATGCAAATACAGGAATTAAAGTACGCAATATTGATGTGCGCATGCCCAGTGCCCGTAATTTTATCACTTTCTAGTCTTCCCGTGTGGGACGTGGTATGATGACATCATCGTTTCACAAAATATACGGATCGGCTGTACACACGAAAACGCAAGGGTGTCGTTTTCAGATTTATCCACTCTGGGACCCAGTTTCAAAAAGTATCGGATTCATGCTCCCAAAAAGGCGGATCCGTGTGAATGAAACGCTGATACGGTACATTTTTCCGCGTCTCTGTGTGGACAGGGCCTGAACCTCTGTTAATTCTCAATAAGAGCTTCTATAGACGTCTTTCAGTGTTGGAGCCAAACTCTGCAGGACAGCGAATCTCTAGGACTGAACTTGCCTACCCCTGCTCTAAGAGGAAAACTATGGTATAATTGTACCCTAAGGACCAATTGGGTACCTTTAAAGGTACAGTTATACGTTTTGTTCCCTAAGGAAGAAAACTGTACCTCCACTGTACCTTTTTTTATGAGAGTGTACCTCACATTAGTACATATACAACTAGATCATCTCATCATATTCTTTTAACTATCCCAAAAAAGAAATCTGTTTATGGCCTTTCAGCTTTTGGTTTTGCTGCCCCAGATGATTGAAATATATGACTCTAATTTCAATGACTCTTGTAGCAAATTCCAATCTCTGCATTTCAAAAACTACTAAGGAGGGTTTTTATTACAGCATGTAAATGTATTAAATGCATATATATGTGTGTGTACTGCAAAATTGGTCTAATTCTCCTGCCAGGCTATTGTTGAAAATAGGAACTTGTTCTTAATTAACTTGCCTGGTTAAATAAAGGTTAAATAAAATAAAAATAAAAAATGTACCATTGGCAGACGGTGTAATCTTTGTGGTGAATCCACTTATCTCTACAGAGATTGCCCAAAAGTTTTGCCAACAAGTTGAAAGGCAACAAAACAAAAGAACAAAGGGAGGAGGAGGTGGGCCTTAAGGTTTTGGCGGGAATTTCATATTCCCAGCCAGCCTCAGGGATTGGACAAAAAGGAGGAAGTGGGGCAGCCACAGGGCCGGAGTCAAGTGTTAATAGTGGACAGAGGGAGGAAGCCCAGCAAGAGGAAAGTGGAAATAAAATGGAGGAGGAAGAGGATGAAACGGCTTCCTCCCTCCAAACCGCCTCAGAGGTTAGTGTGGCGGGTAGTAGGAGTGAAACTGATTGTTCACTCCCCAATGCTCAAGTGCAGGAAAGGTCTGCGAGATCTCTGCTTCAAACAGAGGAGAAAATGCTGCGGGCATGGCATCGGCTGGGTAGTTCCTCTTCGGAAGATCTAGACCAGGGGTGTCCAATCCTGCTCCTGGAGGGCCACTGTCCTGCTGAGTTTAGCTCCAGCCCCAATTAAACACACCTGATCCAGCTAATCAAGGTCTTACTAGGCATACTAGAAACTTCCAGCAGGTGTGTTGAGGCAAGCTGGAGCTAAACTCTGCAGGACAGCGGCCCTCCAGGACCGAGTTTGGACACCCCTGATCTAGACCAGTGGTTCTCAACTCCAGTCCTGGGGACCCACTGCTCTGCACATTTTGTATGTCTACCTTATTTAAGGCACCTGATTCTGATCATCAGCTCGTTAGGAGAGAGCTCCATGAACTGAACTGAGTGTGTCAGATAAGAGAGACACAAAATCTGCAGAGCAGTGGGTCCCCAGGACTGGAGTTGAGAACCACTGATCTAGACCACATGTGGCCCACAGAATCTCCCAATGAAGTCTCTTTTTTGCACATTAAGCTGAGAACATCGTCACCAAAGAAGCCACAAGAGGTTCTCTCTGTGGACTCTGAGGCGGTGAGCATTTGCCCTCCTGATCCCAGTTTTTCTGGGCAAAAGGAGAAGCAAATGCACATGAGAGAACATGATATTAATGGATCACTGTTCTGCAGTCTTTTGATTAGTTCTTATTCTTCTATTAATGCTTGTATTTTTAACCATCCTGCTCATGGCCCTCACCATCTCTTCGATCAATGTGAGAAGTGTGAGGTCTACTCTGCGAGCACACAGTGTTTTATCATGTTTAAAACATTTCAAGTCAGATGTCTTTTTATTGCAAGAGTGTGCTCTGCCTTTTTTTAAATAATTACAGGAAATGGGAAGAGCTTTGGACCCCAGGACCTCCATCTGCAGTGGCTCCATTCTTAACAAAAACGACGGTGTTGCCATTTTAATGAATAATCCCAACATCTGGGTGAAGGGCAGCACTGTGGTGAGGGATGGGCGGGCAATATTAGCCAATCTGACTTTTTTAGGTTTACTTTTTTATGGTTTTACAGGACAAAATGACAGATATGAGCTTTTAAAAGACCTACAGCCCCACAAATGTTAGGTAGGGCTTCCATAGCAGGGTATTTTAATTGTGTTTTATCGCAATAAGATAGGAAGGGAGCAGCAGATGATTTTAAGGTCGATAAAACTGTATCAGAGAGAGGAGGGCTTCACCTGGTGCAGCTGTGATGTTGCCAGAGCCTCTGGAATTGACTGTTTTTACAAGGGACTGCCCATCGACTGATGCAACATTGACCCCCCTCTTCTTTTCTGATCAAATGATGCCCTCCTGCACCCTTTCACTACCCACGGGTGTGACTGTAGGGGGAGAGCTGTGGAAGCTGAACTTCAGCCAATGGCAGATAGTGGAGGCGAGATGAAGCATTGAAGCTTTTCATGGTTCTTTTCTCAAGGCTTCATGTGCTCACACAATACCACCTGGTGGTCAAAGAGTGTAAAACAAGCAGATACATTACAGATGACCTGATGTGATCTGTGATAGAGGCAATGTATTTTGCATCAGTTAAGGTTTAGATATAACGGTGAAGAAAAAAAGAAAATCAATTTCCACATAGAATAATCTATTTATATGAATATAATATGTTTTCTGGTGGTATATAATGATTGTATAACATAGCTGTGTAATAAACGTTTGGGCTATCAAATGTGTGTAAATCAATTCTTTGGACATAGGCAGGAGGGGCAATATTATTATTACTATAAAACTGTTTAACTGGGCAAAGGGGAAGATTGGAACCGCTTCCTGAACCAGTCCGACTGAAGCGAGGCCTAACCCTTATATGTTAACATAAAAACTTTAAAATCAACACAAAATTTTACTGGTAGCAAATGCAATGATAGCAAAACAGCGGTTATATGATCAACAGCCCCAGATACAAATTCAAGCTGTCGAGTTTTGCAAATATTGAAGTTTGTTGATTACAAGATTTGGAAACTCAGACAAGAAGGGCAAGAATAGTCTAACCGCGAAAAAACAAATGCATGAATCAACCTTTTGGCAACAGAAAAAGCAAGCATAGGACGCAGACGAGCAATATTTCTGAGATGAAAGAACGAGGTCTTAACAGTGTTCTGCACAAAAGGCTCAAACGACAGAGTGGAATCAAAAATAACTCCAAGATTTTTCACTTTACTTTGTGACTCCAAGGCAACATCATCAAACAGACAGAGCTAAAGAACTAGCAGTGCACAGTTGATGGGGAGAGCCAAGAAGCATGACTTCAGTTTTAAATCAATTCAATTCAAATTTATTTGTATAGCGCTTTTCACAATACACAATGTTTCAAAGCAGCTTTACAGAAAGTGCATTTCATAAATGTACAGTAAAAATGTTAGAAAGACAATGTTAAAGAAAAATGTTCGAAAAAGTTAATCAATCGTGTATTAATTTAGGCCATAACAACGCTGGCGTTGAGTCGTCTCTTCACAGGCGTGGAGTCGTCTCATCACAGGTGTTGGGGCATCCGAAGTCTCCATGAGAGGCTGGATACAAACTGGAGCTGACAAACTATTTACCTCGGGACTAGTGTCCCGAGATAACAACAGAAAAGCAGATGGGAAATAATTAGCATAGCTGCTGTTCAGAATATTATATTAATGCTTTTGATCAGATTTTAACTGTAGTATAAAAGGTAATTATAATGTGAATGCTTGGCTAAAGAGATGCGTCTTTAATCTAGTTTTAAACTGGGACAGCGAGTCTGAACCTCAAACAATATCAGGAAGACTGTTCCAGAGTTTAGGAGCTAAATGTGAAAATGCCCTCCCTCCTTTAGTGGACTCAGATATCCTAGGAATGACCAGAAGCCTAGAGTTTAGTGACCTTAAAGAGCGCGATGGATTGTAGGGCGATAGAATATCCGTTAGATACACTGGAGCTAAACCATTTAGGGCTTTATAGGTTAGTAGCAATACTTTGTAATTGATACGGAACTTAATAGGTAACCAGTGTAGAGATGATAAAATTGTGTTATATGATCATATTTTCTTGACCTAGTAAGAACTCTAGCAGCTGCGTTTTGGACTAACTGCAGTTTGTTTATTGAGGATGCAGGACAACCAGCTAATAAAGCATTACAGTAATCTAATCTCGAGGTCATGAATGCATGAACTAACTTTTCTGCATCAGGAATAGATAGCATGTTACGTAGCTTAGCAATGTTTCTAAGGTGGAAAAATGCCGTTCTTGTAACATATGAAATATGATTTTCGAATGACAAGTTGCGGTCTAATATAACACCCAGGTCTTTTACTGTAGTGGATAAAGTGACAGGACATCCTTCCAAGGTAAAATTGTATTGTGAGAGGTTTTGTGGGCAGTTTTTTGGACCAATAAGTAATACCTCCGTTTTATCTGAATTTAATAGCAGAAAATTACACGTCATCCAGTATTTAATATCTTCAACACACGCTGTCAGTTTAGATAATTTAGCGTTTTCATCCGGTCTGATGAAATATATAATTGAGTGTCATCAGCATAACAGTGGAAATTAATTCCATGTTTTCTTATAATATTACCAAGTGGCAGCATATATATTGAGAATAGCAGAGGGCCTAACACGGATCCTTGCGGCACCCCATAGTCAACTGACATCATCTTGGATTTTTCCCCATTTAGACAGACAAAATGGTAGCGGTCTGATAAGTACGATCTAAACCAGTTTAATGCCTGTCCCTGAACACCAGTATAATTTTGAAGTCGATCTATGAGTATTTTATGATCTATAGTATCGAACGCAGCACTAAGATCGAGTAGAACTAGTATTGAGATACAGCCTTGGTCAGAAGCTAGAAGTTAATCATTTGTGATTTTAATGAGCGCAGTTTCTGTGCTATGATGCGGCCTGAATCCTGATTTAAATTTTTCATAGATATAATTTTCTTGCAAGAAAGAGCACAATTGAGCGGACACAACTTTTTCTAGTATTTTAGGCATTAATGGAAGATTTGAAATTGGTCTGTAATTTGCTAGGTTATTATGATATAATTGTGGCTTCTTAATGAGAGGTTTTATGACTGCCAACTTGAATATTCTTGGAACATGACCTAAAGATAAAGACGAGTTAATAATATTGAGAAGAGGCTCTTCCACTACAGGTAACAACTCTTTCAGTAGTTTAGTGGGTATTGGATCTAATAAACATGTTGTTGGTTTAGATGCAATGATAAGTTTATTTAGCTCTTCCTGTCCTATAGTTGTAAAGCGGTGTAGTAGTTCTTGAGGGGCGATAGTTGCGGTTGAATCATAAGACATCATTAAAGATTGTACATTTACAATTTTGTTTCTGATGCTTTCTATTTTCTCAGTGAAGAAATTCATAAAATCATTACTACTAAACTGTAACGGAATATTTTGCACAGGCGATGCTTGTTTATTTGTTAGTCTAGCCACGGTGTTAAATAAAAACCTTGGGTTATTTGGATTATTTTCTATTAGTTTGCGGAGATGCTCAGCCCTGGCTGCTTTTAGGGCCTTTTTATAACGTGACATACTATCTTTCCACGCGATTCTAAAGACCTCTAAATTAGTTTGTTTCCATTTACGCTCTAAGTTACGAGTTTCTCTCTTGATAACATGTGTAGCACTGTTGTACCATGGTGCTTTAGTTTTCTCTCTAACCTTTTTTAATCTAATTGGTGCAACAATTTCTAATGTGCTAGAGAAAATGTTGCTCATACTGCTAGTCATTTCCTCTAGTTCATCTGTTTGTTTGGGTTCACTGAGCAGCTGAGACAGATCAGGTAAGCTATTTGAGAATCTATCTATAGTGGTTGGAATGATTGTTCTGCCTGGTCGATAACGTGGCGCAACATGACAGATTTCAGCAGTACGCAGTATGCAAGTTACCATGTAATGGTCAGTGACATCATCACTTTGCGGTATAATATCTATATCGGCTGGGTTGGTTCCATGTGATATAATTAAATCTAGTGTGTGATTAAGACGATGAGTGGGACCAGTGACGTTTTGCTTGATCCCAAAGGAGTTTAATAGATCTGTAAACGCAGCCCCTAATGCATCATTTGTGTTATCTACGTGTATGTTAAAATCTCCAACAATTAATGCTTTATCGACATGGACCAATAGATCTGAGAGAAAGTCTGCAAACTCTTTTAAGAAATCAGCATAGGGCCCTGGAGGTCTATACACAGTAGCCAAGGCTAGAGATAATACGGATTTCTTTCTTACATCTAAGAGCGTAACATTTAGCACTAGTACTTCAAACGAATTAAACCTGTGACCTGTTTTCTGAGTAACATTAAGAATATCTCTATAGATTGTTGCAACACCGCCGCCACGACCAATCAGACGGGGCTCATGCTTATAACAGTATCCTGGCAGAGTAGACTCATTTAGACCGAAATAATAATTTGGCTTAAGCCAGGTTTCAGTAAGGCAAAGTACATCGAAACTATTATCTGTGACCATTTCATTTACAATAACCGCCTTAGGTGTGAGCGATCTAATGTTTAGAAGACCTAGTTTTAGAAATTGTTTTTGTTCACTAATATTGAGATTTTCTGGTTTAATCACAGTTAGATTTTTCCTAGATCTCGAAGACCGGGAGGGGTGGAGAGGTCCTAGCTCTGGTCCTGGCTCGCGTCTTCCGCTGTGGAAAAACCCAGGGTCCATGGTGCTGTGTCGGTGCCGGAGTGAACGAAACCAGGGATGATGATCGCGTCCTGGGTGCTTGTGTCCTGTGCAAAGAAATACACGGAGTAGACGAGAGTCAGGAGTCAAGAGGTTACTAACCACTGACTTGTGCGCATCGGCGCGTGATGTTTCAAGCGCTGATCGTCGCTCTC
Organism: Romanogobio albipinnatus; assembly: GCA_023566225.1. Lineage (NCBI taxonomy): Eukaryota > Metazoa > Chordata > Actinopteri > Cypriniformes > Gobionidae > Romanogobio > Romanogobio albipinnatus. The sequence continues at coordinate 9,356,096 of CM042240.1, forward strand.
TCAGCACGGCTTGTCTGTCTAGTAGGTCGCGAATCTGCTTCTCCAGCGACTCCAACTCCAACAGCACCGAATGCAGCTCGAACGTGTCCTCGCCTGCACTCAAAGGTAACATTAGACACACATCCGAGTTATTCGCCATTGTAGCGGATGTGCTACGATGGCGAATTGTAGGTTTCAGTGGTGACGGGTGTAAATAAGTTACCACGCGTGGAATGCTAGCGGGCTACGGCTAGTAGCGGAAGTTCGGATATAAGTAGCGATATCAAAGCAATCCGATTGTTTTTTATCGAGAATCGTATCGGAGATATATTCACACGCTGTAAATAATAGAAAATATTAGTTTGTAAGCGAGTGTTAAGGAGAAAATCAAGGATTATGAATCAGTTCGACGGAGCTCTAACACCAGCAACGCGCTCATAAACCGCGCATGCGCAATCTGACCTTAGTTAGTTAGCTGAATAGTTTTACAACTATTCAGACATAGGAAGTTCTTAGACATCCAAATCTTGATCTCTGAAATACTGTGTCAGATGGGATAAGTCCACGTCTTGACCCAGTTTTGAGTGGATGTAAATCTGGGTATCGTCAGCATAAAAAGGATAGTTAAGGTCAGGGACGCCGCTAGCAATTTTGGGCCCTACACTGTAAAAAACAAAATCAGGTCTCTAATGGAAAATTTTCTAGTGACTGATCACATCTAAATTTTTCAGTTAGCCAAATTGAATTTCAGTGAATTGATGCAATTTAATTAACAGAAATTCAATTTGGCCAACTAAAAAAATTAGATGTGATCAGTCACTAGAAAATTTTCCATTGGAGACCTGATTTTTTTTTTTACAGTGTATGAAAGAATGAGCCAAACATACTGCACCAAACATACAAGCCAACCTAGCTATCCAAAATCTAATACTGACCTGTTTACAGACCTGTTTCTAATACAGACATTTTCAACCTGTCTCTTGCCCAAGCAGCTGTACCAACATGCTTTAAACGCACTTCCATTGTGCCAGTGCCGAAAAGTTCTAGCCCGAGGTACCCTAATGACTACCGCCCTGTAGCACTCACACCCATCGTCATGAAGTGCTTTGAGCGGCTGGTCCTGGAACACCTAAAAGACTCTCTACCATCCACATTGGACTCACACCAGTTTTCCTATCGCAGCAATAGGAGCACAGAGGATGCAGTTTCCATGGCACTGCACTCTGTGCTCACCCATCTGGACCATAAGAACACTTATGCACGCATGCTGTTTGTTGACTTCAGCTCAGCATTCAACACTGTCATCCCATCCAAGTTAATAGCCAAACTTGGAGACCTGGGCATCAACACGTCAATGTGTAACTGGATTTTGGACTTCCTAACTGACAGACCACAGAATGTTCGATCAGGATTCACCTGCTCCACGTCCATCACACTCAACACTGGTGTGCCACAGGGCTGTGTGCTAAGTTCGTTTCTCTACTCCCTCTTCACCTCCGACTGAAAGCCTGTGTATGGATCTAATTCCATCGTCAAGTTTGCGGACGACACTATGGTGATTGGTCTCATCAGCAACAACGATGAGACTGCCTACAGGGAGGAGATCCAGCACCTGGCCACATGGTGCGCTGATAATAACCTGCTCCTCAACACCACCAAAACGAAGGAGCTCATCGTGGACTTCAGGAAAGAGTCAAGAGGCACACACGACACCATCCACATCAATGGAATGGCTCTTGAGCGTGTCTCCAGTTTCAAGTTCCTGGGGATCCACATCTCGGCGGACATGTCGTGGACGACTGACACCTCTAGCCTGGTCAAGAAGGCTCACCAGCGCCTCATCTTCCTGAGGACACTGAGGAAGAATCAGCTCTCCTCGGCTATCCTGGTGAACTTCTACCGCTGCGCAATAGAAAGCATCCTGACCAACTGTGTCGCAGTATGGTATGGGAGCTGCTCTGTTGCGGAGCGCAAGGCACTGCAGCGGGTGGTGAAAACTGCCCAGCGCATCACAGGGACTCCACTACCTGCCATCGAGCACATCCAGAGGAAACGCTGTCTGCATCGAGCTCGCAGCATCCTCAAGGACTCCTCTCACCCAGCCCACAGACTGTTTTCTCTCCTGCCCTCCGGCAGGCGTTTCAGGATCCTCCGGACCAAGACCAGCAGACTTAAGAACAGTTTTTTCCCCAGAGCTGTCTCTTTATTGAACTCAAACCCCCGTTGATCCACTTCCCTCATAAACTGCTAACTCTCCTATCTCACATCTGCCTTCACTTTGTTATTTGCACTACCGACTGTTTATTAGAGTAACAACTGCTTACTTATGCATTTTGCACCACCATACCTTAACTGGATTATGCTCATTTGCACTGCCGACTGTATTTATAGTACCAATGTTTACATTTGCATTTTGCACCGTACTTCTAACTGTAATATGCAACCACTTTCCACTGCACTTTTACACTTTTTTTCGGATAGCTCTGTCCATAATTTATTGCACTACCCTAATCCACTGCTATATTCCTCATATTAGCCTAACATATTATTGTATACCTCTATCTGTAAAATTCTGTTTAAAGTAATAGCCATCTGTATATTATATTCATAGTACATATTCACCTGTAAATCCTGTTTATAGTAATAGCCATCTGTATATTTATTTACTGTACATATTCACCTGTAAATTCAGTTATGTTAATAGTAATAACCGTCTCTCTATTTATACATATTTATATATATTCAGTACATTTCCATGTCCTGCACTTACGCAACCATTGTATATCCTGCACTTGCTGCTATTGCACTTCTGGTTAGACCTAAACTGCATTTTGTTGCCTTGTACTTGTACTTGTGTAATGACAATAAAGTTGAATCTTATCTAATCTAATCTTACACGAGCACGCTCATTCCACGAGAGAAATGCACATTTCATTACATAATCAGAGAGTAGCCCATTTCTTTTCATTTTGAATTGTTTTGTTTAAAAGTAGACATTTCAAGCGACATATTTCTCATGTCTGAGACGCGCTCCAGTTCACGTGCAATGCTATTAATCGCGCCGGCGCCTCCATGTCTCGATTATATTGTCTGCTATATTTGCTTATAATTTATTAAATCCAGGCAATTGGCTGATGAAACATTGATTAAAATTAAGATAAAATTTATACAAAACAAAATTCAGGCTTTCTACTAAACAAAACTTGAAATGAAGTGCTCAAAATCATCTCTGACCCGCTCCATGTCTTCTAACATATTGCGCATTTTATGATGTGTCCTTTCTTACTCATGCTGCTCACTATTCATAATCAACATAGATTACATTAAAAAATAACATTATAAGATTAACATAATAGTTAAACATAAATATTAAACTAAATACATCATCTTAAAAGGCTACAAGTATAGTTGCCTACAGTACAGAGAAAGGTCATGTCGGAGCGGATTTGAGCAAACGTAGTTTCACTGGTGAGCGCAAGCGGTTCATGAGTGGAGCGTTAAGCCATAATTGTTTTATTTGTAACTATTTGGTAGATTATACATTTATAATTACATTACTACTAGGCCTACTAATAAAACCGATCTCTGGGGGCCCCAAAAGTGTGTGGGCCCTTAGAGTCTTCCTAACTTTCCCCCCCTTAGCGGCGCCCCTGGTTAAGGTCAAGAGAAATAACTGACCGAGAGGAAATATATAAAAGCTAAACAGCAAAGGACCAAGAATTGAGCCCTGGGGGACACCAGTACTAACATTTTTAATATAACTCTGATTGTGTTCATGTGAAAGAAGAATGTCATATACACCTATGATGACTTGAGGATGAATAAATCATGGGCTAAATTTCATTTTTGGGTAAACTATCCCTTTAAACGATGCTAAATTATGTTTGTTTAAAAACGCATACCAACACATCAGCTTGCATGTGCCTTTTTACTAGCCTGACGTGGTCATACTCTGATTCTAGTCAGAATATGAGTCTGATCTGCTCCATTGGGGCATGTTTCAGCCAAACCAGGAAAGACCTCAATTGGATAGACCTACAACCAATCAGAACAATGGAGCGATGCATAGTTGTCAACAGAACTCAACTGCACGCACCCTGGAAGAAGTAGAAGAAGATGAGTGTAAACGATCTTTGCTGGTGTTGTACAAATAATTTAAGGATACACGGAGTACTTACCAACACCATCAGCATTTCTGAGAGCAATAGTAAAGGTGAACGCATACGAACAAGTTCTCCGTTTAGTAAACGAGTTCAACCCAAGCGCTCTTTGGTGACGTGATGATTACGCCACTGTTGATCATCTGTCCATCATCGTCTAAAGCCCGCCCTGATGATCTGATTGGTCCGAACAGCTCTGGCTCGAGCATAGTTGCTCCACAACGGATAAAGTCCAGACCGAACGTCCCGACCTCAAATGTTGTGGGCGGGGCTAAATTCGGCTGGCGTTCAGGCTGCCTTTTTACCAAGTAATAAAGAACAAAAATGTGCAAAATGCACATTTACAAAGCTAAATTGATTGTTATTGTGTATTAAAGCTGCAGTCCATAACTTTGGGTTAAAAAGTTATATAGTACATAACTAGCTAGTGTTCAATACTATCTGCTTACCTTAGCTCGATTCACAACGGTAAGCTTGTAGTAATGTTTTTAATTCCAGTGGCACTGGTGGATTTCCGTGGGAAATTCAAGCATGTCTTCGCGTCATTACGTCACATCTGTACACATAGAGAAGGTGTCCCGGCTAGTAGGCCATATTGTGTGTGAGGATGTTGGAGGTGGAGATTTATAGCCTTTTCTCACAGCACTTGATATAATTCAACTTATCAATTTGATCCAGAAAGGTTCAAACACAATCACCAGTGACAACTAGAGATTCACCCGCCGTAAAATGCAAAAGACTTCGGACTTTCGGGGTGTATCTCAATCAGCCCCCTAGTTCAGTAGTCAGGGCACTGATCAGGACACAAGTCAACGGGCTGATCCCTGATCAGTGCTCTGACTACTGAACTAGAGCTGATTGAGACGCACCCTTGGAGTGGCTACAGAAAAAAAGAGACTGGGCCCATGTGAAAACAAGGATCATTTGAAAAGGTGGCACGAACTCAGTGTTTTAAAGGGGTTAAAAACGGACGCAGAGACGGCTTTTTTCTGCTGGACAAGACATTTCAATGGTTCAATTGACCTATCGGTAAGCCCCGCCCCCCTTAGTTACTGTTGCTAACTCTGACAAACAAACGGAGTTGCTATATCTTACAATGACAGCTGTGAGTGTGAAAACCTTATCCCAAGATGTTTTTGGACACAGAATGTAGCGTATACCCCGTCCGAATGATGGCCAAACTTTACTGATGGTTTATCAAGTTTATTAAGTACTTTTTCACTCCAAAAAATCATCGTAAGAGCTGAACAAACAAAGCATAAGAAGTGCCCATTAACATCTCATTCACAAACAGTAAACAAACATACACACAGAGCTTATGCCTTTTCGAGGGTGCAGTTAATAACTGGTAAACTTTGTATCTTCAAAACAACTCCAATAAACTGCGAGCAAGATCTCCCTTTCACTACCCGGAGACTATAATACCCATCAAAATAAGAGTAAGACAGATAATGTAGACCATAAACATATCTAAAATAAATTAATTTACATATAACCAGTTAAAATGGAGAGACACTGAAATGTAGACCTACGTGTTTTTGACCTACAGTGTCACATGACGTGAGAACAGTTAGTTATTACGGTTTGTATGTTAGCAGGGACTTTAATCGTAACTTAACGAGAGTGTGACAAACAGAAAATCCTCTCAGGATCCCTGGAATCAGTGTTACAGTACCTCAGGCACAACATTTTAGCATTTTGGTAGCATAAACACCATCAAACCGATGAGAGCTTCGGATTTTCCAATGTTTCTCTATGGCGCTGAAACCTAATGTGGCGTTCACACCGGACGCGATTCGCGCAAATAATTTGCGCTAATCGCGCGAAGGTGGACGCTTGAACATTTTGAGTTTACTTGCTTCATTCGCGCGTGAAATTCGTGTGTGACAACTACACAACAGACGCGAATTCGCGTCATGGGAGGGGCTTCTGCCCTGTATGAGGCTATATGAGGCAGCTCGTTTCGGTCACTTGACGTCTTTTTTGTAAAAAATACTACTATTAATATGTGACAAAACGTAGTTTAAAGACTTTTTCAGGCGATAATATAATTCTTTAAAGCTCAAATCTGTGGTTAATTTATAAAAAGAGTGCCTATTTGCGTTTTCGGAGTTGTGAGATCCAGGCGATCAGTGACATTCCGCGAGACCCGCCTTTCCTCGGCTAGTCCTTCTCACATTTGCCGCTGACTCTGGCTCTTTTTTTCTGCCTCAGTCTCATTGTGAAATGGCTGACATAGATTTTGTTGAGAGGGTAGCTGCGCTTTATTTGCTGTGGAAGACTGAAAAGCAGCGTAGACTCGTTCGGCGCCGTGTCTGGGTCCATCAGATCCTCCAGAAGCGCACCCAGCTCGGTGAGTTTCATCAACTCCTCCAGGAGCTGCGCCTCCGCTTGTAAACGTGTCACTACTAGAGCAAGCTCGTGATTGGTTAACGCGGCGCGAAATATCCGCCAAAGTTCAGATTTTTCAACTTGCGCGAATCGCAGAATGCCATTTAATTCATAAAGTTACGGAGTTTTTCTTGTTGTGCCTTTCTCGTTTTGCTCTGTGCATTATGGCAAATATCAATTATTTTGTGCTAGCTATGAGACGGAGCAATTCACCTCTACTCTGCACAGAAATGGAAACTAAAACTAAATATTAAATGGCTATGCAGATGTTGTTAACATTAACAATTTGAAAATGAAGTATAATTTGCACGGTTTGACATACAAGCGATCGATAGAGTTAATCATCACGATTTATTGCAATGCTTTTTCCCCTTAGTTGGTCAGAACAAAAGTTAATGTTATCTACTCACTTGTTCAGATTACATTTTCCACTGAAATTTGTGTTGGTCATACTTTCAAAAGGTATAATCTGTGATTCTGAATGACAGTTCCCACACCGGCGCGGTGACTGACAGCCGCACGTTCTACTCAAAGCACTGGATTCCTCCGCGCTGGGCCGTGAGGCACAAATCACCTAAAGTTGATGAACTGCAATTGCAGATTTCTAACAGAGATGGCGACAAAGAGGAAAAACTACAGACTGCAGCTTTAAAATGCCCCTTAATAAATGTCCCCTTTTTATTAATAAAGCAAGCAGCCATTTTGATTTGACAATAACACTCCAAAGCAAACACAAACACAGGGAAATTCATATCAATCTTTATTTGTACTTAGAAATTTTGCGCAACAAATCTTTTTTTTTTTGTCCTTTTTCCTTAAATGATTTACACCAGGGCAGATTAAAAGTCGATCTGAATCTCTCATGCCATTATTCCTGCAGGAGCGGCTGAAACGGACCTCTTACATAAAGTGCTTCTGTCAACGATCCTTTCTCTTTTGTTTTGTTTTTTTGCAATAGAAAAAATGAAAAGACGGTGGAGGACAAAAAATTTCCATGGCTCACGAGAAGAGAGTGAAGAGGAAGGGGGGATTCCTTTTTTTCTTAAAAAAAAGAAGAAAAACAGAAAAAAGACAGAAAGAGCAAAGAAAGTTCAGTGAATGCCGTTTCAGCCCAGGATCAGACTGGATTTGCCCCCGGGTGGGTTCCTCCGGCCCGACGGGTTGGCAGCAGACGGGGCAGAAGGCTGTGCGGCTTCCTCTTTCTGCTCCACCGCCTCGTCTGGAGAACAAACACACATCCACAACGGTTCATCAAAACATCACACACTTCCAGGAAGGCAATACACAACTATATGAACTTCCATATATCGTGTTCAGAAATCAATTCATAATGATAAGTGCACACTGCAATATCAGTTCTGCCACAAGAGGGCGCTAGAGCGGTCACACAAACAGACCTGACTGCAGAACAACACTTTCTAATGAAACGTTTATCAGGATCCAAGCATCACTCAGAGGATCTTACACTAAAGTGCTCACTGGTGAAGAGGAGGATGATATTTACACCACCAGCGCTGGCTGGAGCGGGACGGGTAAACAAACAGACCCGTTATACGACCCCAGATCAGTGGCTAGCGTCCCATGAATGCTGATTCCCTTAAAGCGACAGGACACTCAAACACACGAGAGGCACAAAGCCTGTGTTTGTGGTGAGATCAGTGTATGCCACACACACACACACACACACACACACACACACAGTGTTAAGATGATGATGTTTTAAACACTCTCTCTTAAATTTATATTCATTGTAGAAAAACAAAAGATTTCACCCGTTTAAAAAAAATAAACAACAAATGTGTATTAATTTGTGAACTAGAAATGTATTGATTATGAATCAACATGAGCCACTGAGTGATCGCGTCATTCTATCACATCTGTGACCTGATCCACGCTGGATTTTATTAAAAACTTTTCAATCGAATTATCATCAACATCTATATTATCATTATTATTAAATGTAAACAACAACAACATTTATGAACTTCTAACATTCATCATCATCAAGTTATTATTATTATTATTAATAATTGTTTAATTTATTAATAATAATAATTCAAAATTAATAACTTATTATTTTTTATTATTAATTATTAGAGGTTTTAAGTTTAATTAAAAAAATGTATTTATTACATTACATCGACAAACTTTTAACATGTAATTACTAATCTTATATCAAAAATATAATTAAACATTTATTATAAAAATTATTATTATTATTATTATTAATAATAATAACCAAATTATCAATTATTAAATGTTTTAAATGTATTTAATTTATTAAATTACTACATTTACAAACTTTTAACATGTAATATTACTAGTTTTATTATATCATACAAATTAAACGTTTAACTACTACAACACCAACACTACAACTACACCACTACACCAACAACACTACTACACATACTACACCAACAACACTACTACTACACATACTACACCAACAACACTACTACTACACATACTACACCAACAACACTACTACACCACTACTACACATACTACACCAACAACACTACTACACCACTACTACTACTACTACTACTACAACACATACTACACCAACAACAACACTACTACTACTACACCAACAACACTACTACACTACTACTACTACTACTACTACTACTACTACTACACCAACAACACTACTACTACTACATATACTACACCAACAACACTACTACTACACATACTACACCAACAACACTACACATACTACTACACCAACACTACAACTACACCAACAACAACACTACACCAACAACAACACTACACCAACAACAACACTACACCAACAACAACACTACTACGACCACCACCACCACCAATACTAAGACGACCACCACCACCAATACTACTACCACCACCACCAATATTACTACTACTACCAGCACCACCACCAATATTACTACTACCACCACCAATACTACTACTACCACCACCAATACTACTACTACTACCACCACCAATATTACTACTACCACCACCAATATTACTACCACCACCAATATTACTACCACCACCACCACCACCAATATTACTACTACCACCACCAATATTACTACCACCACCACCACCACCAATATTACTACTACCACCACCAATATTACTACTACCACCACCACCAATATTAATACTACTACCACCACCAATACTTCTACCACCACCACCAATACTACTACTACTACTACCACCACCACCACCAATATTACTACTACCACTACCACCACCACCAATATTACTACTACCACCACCACCACTAATATTACTACTACTACTACTACTACCACCACCACCACTAATATTACTACTACTACCACCACCACCACCACCACCACCAATATTACTACTACTACTACCACCACCACCACCAATATTACTACTACTACTACTACCACCACCACCAATATTACTACTACTACTACTACCACCACCAATATTACTACTACTACGACCACCAATACAGCACTACTACTTTGTTTGACCTCCGGAGTTTGTTGATCAAGGTTAAACTTTTCACTGACCATTTGCAGCAATAATAATAATAATAACAATAATAATAATAGAGAATGACTGAGTCGTGCCGACACATGAACGCACATCAAATCAGCATGTGACCTGCTCTACTGTAGTAGGTTTCCCCGTCCTGAACTCTAGACGTGCTGGATTTCTAATGGCATTCCCTCATTCTGTCCCGTGAGACGCCGACCGACCGTCATCAGTGTAACTCCAGCTGTCCTTAATGAGAAGTGCAGACCGCAGCGGCGGCCAGCAGACGTGGACTCATGGAACATGTGTGTGTGTGTGTGTGTGTGTGCCGCTAACGGAGGAGAGGAACATTCCAGAACTAATGCAGAACCACAGCAAACCTTTATTAGCAGCATTCCTCAACAGATGCGAGTCACGCTTCACCACAGAGAGAGAGACAGAGAACAAATAAGGAAACTCTGAGATGTACACAAGGAAATCACTCACCGTTGTTGTCTTGCTCGTATTCATTTTGATCCTGCAAAATAAGAGCAGATTTGAGATCAGACACCTCTATAAACAAACCTGGACAGTGTGTGTCAAACACTACTACTTTAACTACTACAACTACATTAACTACTACTTTAACTACAACTACATTAACTACTACTACAACTACTACTTTAACTACAACTACATTAACTACAACTACATTAACTACTACTACTACTTTAACTACAACTACATTAATTACTACTACTACTACTACTTTAACTACAACTACATTAACTACTACTACTACTACTACTACTACTACTTTAACTACAACTACATTAACTACTACTACTACTACTACTACTACTTTAACTACAACTACATTAACTACTACTACTACTTTAACTACAACTACATTAACTACTACTACTACTACTACTACTACTTTAACTACAACTACATTAACTACTACTACTACTACTACTACTACTTTAACTACAACTACATTAACTACTACTACTACTACTACTTTAACTACAACTACATTAACTACTACTACAACTACTACTTTAACTACAACTACATTAACTACTACTACAACTACTACTTTAACTACAACTACATTAACTACTACTACTACTACAACTACTACTTTAACTACAACTACATTAACTACTACTACTACTTTAACTACAACTACATTAACTACTACTACTACTTTAACTACAACTACATTAACTACTACTACTACAACTACATTAACTACTACTACTACAACTACATTAACTACTACTACTACAACTACTACTACTACAACAACTACTTTAACTACAACTACATTAACTACTACTACTACTTTAACTACAACTACATTAACTACTACTACTACTACTTTAACTACAACTACATTAACTACTACTACTACAACTACATTAACTACTACTACTACAACTACTACTACTACAACAACTACTTTAACTACAACTACATTAACTACTACTACTACTACTACTACTACTACTACTTTAACTACAACTACATTAACTACTACTACTACTACTACTACTACTTTAACTACAACTACATTAACTACTACTACTACTAATACTACTACTACTACTTTAACTACAACTACATTAACTACTACTACTACTTTAACTACAACTACATTAACTACTACTACTACTACTACTACTACTTTAACTACAACTACATTAACTACTACTACTACTACTACTACTTTAACTACAACTACATTAACTACTACTACTACTACTACTACTACTTTAACTACAACTACATTAACTACTACTACAACTACTACTTTAACTACAACTACATTAACTACTACTACAACTACTACTTTAACTACAACTACATTAACTACTACTACTACTACAACTACTACTTTAACTACAACTACATTAACTACTACTACTACTTTAACTACAACTACATTAACTACTACTACTACTTTAACTACAACTACATTAACTACTACTACTACAACTACATTAACTACTACTACTACAACTACTACTACTACAACAACTACTTTAACTACAACAACTTTAACTACTATTACTACTACAACTGCTCCTACTTTAACTGCTACTACTACTTCTTTAACAACTACCACTACTAAAAGAAGGGCAGGGCTGGGCATTATAAATCAGGAAGTATTACTCCATTTCTCTCAGCACACACACAGCTTTTATTACATCAACAGAACGAAAGACATTTCAGAGGAATATTAAGTAACAATGAGTTTGGATGAAAGATTGTGTTAATAAACATGTGCAATCATTAATTATGTACAATAAGAGCAGAGACACTCAAGACAGAAAACAGAAACAAAAGCTTGTTAAAAACAGCAGAGGATAAAACCAGGAGGAAACTCCTCCAGTGAAGGACAAATGAATGAAGTTCAGCCACATAAAGGGCTGTGGTTTCACTGACCCAGAGAACAGCTGTGTGTGTGTGTGTGTGTGTGTGTGTGTGTGTATGTGTACACCATGCGGCTGTTAGTTTGTACCCCACCCAGCTAACGGTGTTATTTTAGACACACACACACACACACACACTGCGAGGCAGATACAGTTATGATAATTAAACCCCTCAGTCCATCACACAGAAATATAACTGCCCATTTTAGACCTTTGATACCAGGGAGAATAGAAATTGAATTATAAATGAATGAGCAAATGAATAATAGTAATATGTAATATATATATATATATATATATATAAAAAATAAAAAAAAATCACCATTAAAAAATGTCATGATGCATTGCAGAAAACAAATGATTAAAACAAATGAAAATAAACATGCATTTTCTGCCTCAGTTGTCTCTTTTGTATGTCACTTTTTTTTTATTCACTTATTTTAATCACTTATAAATAAAACATTTTATAATAAAGTTTGATCTTTATGTATTTTCTGCCTCTCTAAAATGTCTGACGTTATAGCACTGAATTAATCAAAATAAATGAATAAAAAAATTAATTAATTTATAATATATTTTTTTCTGAATTATTTTTATTTTCATTTGTTTTTTTAGATAAATGAAAGGGGGGGAAAGTATTTTAGTGTAGACAATCTCTTTAAAATAAGCACATTTATAATAAATATTTATTTTTATGAATTATTATTATTTTCAATATTTTGATTTAGATAAAGGGCTGCAGAATAATATGAATTTTATGATTTTTTTAGATGGGTTGCCGAAAACAATGTTTCTTCAAAATAAAATAATTTAAATAAAAATAATTTATTTAGATAATAAAGCTTTATAATAATTCTGCAACCCTTCATGAATTTGTATTTTTTATTTATTTAGATGGGTTGCAGAAAACAAATCTTTCTTTGAAACAATAATTTAGATCAATCTTTTTATTTAGATAACGGGTTGCAGAATTTATAAAGATTTATTTTTATTTTATCCTTTTTAGATAACGGGTTGCAGAAAACAATCTTTCTTCAAAATAAAATGTAAATAAAAGAATTTGAATGAATAAATAAATAATAATAATAATAAATACATTTTTTCTCTTTTTTAATTTAGATAAAGGGTTGCAGAATTCAAAGATATGTACTTTTATGAATTATTTTCAACATTTTTATTTAGATAAAAGGTTGCAGAATTTATAAAGATTTATTAAATAAATAAATAAAATAATTTGAATAAAAAATAAATAAATAAAATAATTTGAATAAAAAATAAATAAAATAATTTGAATAAAAAATAAATAAATACACACACACACACACACATATATATATATTAAAAAAAAAACTTTACTATACTATAACTTTTTTTTCCTTTTTTAATTTAGATAAAGGGTTGGAGAATTCAAAGACATTTACTTTTATGAAATATTTTCAATATTTTTATTTAGATAAAGGATTGCAGAAAACAATCTTTCTTCAAAATAAATATTTATATTAAAGATTTATTTGTATTATTTTTATATTTAGATAAAGGGTTGCAGAAAAAGTGTCTGGCCTTCCAGTACATGATTAATCATTGCACACTTAAGACAAATCTAAATAAATCCTGAATAAATGTCCCTGCTCCAGATGAATGGCTCCCAGTGAGAAGGAAAGCTCATGTTGAATAAGAGCTTGATGTCCAGTCACAGCCTTTGATTGACCTGCTAAATAAACCTCAGACGGTTCAGATGCCCTGCGTCCAGAGCGGACTCATAAACCTGCAGTGTGCACTCACCGGACTGGTGGCGGGAGCGCCGTTATCATACACGATGGCGGGCTGGCACCGTCTCAGAGGAGCCGAGGATTCACCGCACAGGACGCCCGTTGCTTCTCCACCTGTGAGCACACACACACACACACTCACATTATCAGAAAGGAGAAAAAAAAACAATGGCTTTGCCTCTAAATAATATCAGGGGAAGCGTTTGTTCACGGTCAACCATCACGCCAGAGCAAACCTCTTCCATATCACTGGTGCAGTGCAACTCATGCTAAACGCTCATGAATGTGATTTATTCTGGTTGGGTATTGGGTCACTACTCGATGTTAAAATAAAACCTGGGTCACGGAACAAACCATTTTAAATAGTGTCTGTCATGTTCTGTAAGGATACTTTGCAGTTAGTTTGTTACTGGCTCCCCCTAGTGGACATTTAGGAGTAATTCATTGTGTTCATATATAATTCTTACATTGCTTTCATTGGTTGATGTTGTCACATGATGCAGTATGATGCAGTCTGATCAGGAAACAGAGTGGTAGTTAATATTCCATGCGGTCAGCTTGCAGCTCTATTCACCTTATCCTGTCTCTATTTCTGTTTGTGCCTTGGGAAAGCATCGCTTGTAAGTTATATTTGAATGTATAACTAATTACATTTATGTACATGCGTCATGTAAGATGTTCTGTGATGTTACTTGAATATTATTTGTTAACATGTGAAAACCGCTATTGTATAGCCTTTCATAGTTTGTTAGTTTAGCTGTTGAGCTGCACATACTATATTTACAAGTTATTTACAGCTATAAGCATACCAGCTGAATGTAATATATGTTACAATTTTGTAGCTTAAAGGTTTATTATTTTATGTCTGTTAATGTATGACGTGTTGAACAGCATTCAGTGATTGGTACTATCTTTCTGTATCATTTCAGTTTTACAAAGATTCTTTCATGAGAATTACGACAACAGTAAAGAGCTTTGAACTTTACTCCAGCCTCGGACTTTCTCTTGAAGACTGTTAGCTATCTGTCGATTTGTGTACAGTCACACACACTGAGGGCAGAATAGTAAAAAAGCGAACTTTACAACGGGCAAAACAACAACGTCAAGATAAGGAACTGAGCCTGTAGACCTGCTCAAGCATACTAAGGCCTCTCTATATATCCCTTCTAATACATCCTGGAAGATTGTTAAACATAATGTCGCATACCAGTGAAGCTGGATTGGGAAAAGCGCCCATCACTGACGGTGGTACTAAAGAGCAAGAGGCAGCACATGAAGCGAGATCACAACGTTCCATCTCATCTAGCAAATCTAAACTATCCTCAGTTAGCAGAGACGCTGCTAAGGCTCGTGCTAAAGTTGAAGCTGCACGTGCACGTGCCACTTTCGTTCAGAGAGAAGCTGAATTGAAGATAAAAGAGGCATATATATCCGCAGAGTTTTCAGCTTTGGAGCATGAGAGGGAGATTGCAGTAGCCTTGGCTGAAGCTGAAGTGCTTGAGGCAGCAGCAGAGATCGAAGGTACACAGGGCAGTAAGAGTTTCCACGATTCAGTTCAATCCGCCATTCAGCGCACCCGTGAATACGTCGAACACCACTCCCAACTAAGTCTCAAGGATGAAAACCCCCCAGTACTTGAACCATACACGCCATCACTGTTGCCGCTCGTCAAACCCGATGTCCCACAGCCAGAAAGAGCGACGTCCGTGGTTCGTCAACGCACAACAAGGGAAGACAGCCATAAAGGGCAGCAGCCCGAAAGGCTAACGCCAGCAATTCATCACTACTCTTTTGATCACCCCCTTTCTACTCATCCACACCCTTGCTCTGTCAGTAGAGTCTCAGTAGAGCCACATATAGGGTATGCGGACGACAGGGCAGGTATGAGTGATATTGCGAGGTACTTGGTACGTCGAGAGCTAGTGAATTCCGGCCTGATTAGATTTAATGATCGTCCAGAAAATTACTGGGCATGGAAGTCTTCATTCTGCAACGCTATTGTAGGACTGAACTTAACAGCAGGTGAGGAGCTGGATCTCTTAACAAAATGGTTGGGAAATCAGTCTTCAGAGCACGTCATACGGATACGTTCTGTGCATGTTGCCAGCCCTGAAATAGGTTTAAGAATGGCATGGAATCGCCTAGAGGAGTGCTACGGATCCCCCGAAGTTATTGAAAGAGCTCTCTTTGAGAAGATAGAGAACTTTCCTAAAATCAGTCATAAGGACCCCGTAAAGCTCAGGGAGCTGGGAGACCTGCTAAGGGAGTTAGAGTCTGCAAAATCTGAAGGTTATCTGCCAGGGCTCTCATACTTGGACACTGCCAGGGGTGTCAACCCTATTGTTGAGAAGTTGCCAATTGGTCTGCAAGAGAGGTGGTTAGCTCAAGGCTCACAATACAAGGAACAACACAACGTATGTTTTCCTCCATTTGCATACTTCACAGACTTCATATGCAGTGAAGCACGCCGAAGAAACGACCCAAGCTTCACTCTCTCAACAGCCCCTGTAACCGCATTGAATAGTTCCTACAGGTTTACTACAGGTCCATCAAAGCTTGAACGAGTGGAAAAGAGACCAGCATATGGCAAAGGCTATGTCTCTGCTCACAAGACTGGAATCGCATCGCTACAGACAGCTTCTCAGACGGACAGTTCTAACAGCAGGCAAGGAGAAATAGACAAACAATGCCCCATCCACAGGAAACCTCATGCTCTGAAAAAGTGTAGAGGTTTTCGAAGTAAGTCATTAGAAGAACGCAAGGCTTTTCTTAAAGAAAATGGGATATGTTTCAGATGTTGCTCTTCTACCATTCACCTGGCAAAGAACTGTGAGGTAGCTTTGAAGTGCACAGAATGCGAGAGCGACAGCCATATTGCAGCACTGCATCCTGGACCCCCACCATGGGTCAGGAGAGGGCCCTCCTCAGAGCATGGCGGGGAGGGTGAAAAAGAAACACTTCAGCTGGCGGTAACCTCTAGGTGCACAGAGGTCTGTGGTGATGGTAAAGAACCTAGATCCTGTTCCAAGATTTGCCTAGTGAAAGTTTATCCTAAATCACGTCCTGATAAAGCTGTGAAAATGTACGTCATTCTGGATGACCAGAGCAACAGGTCACTGGCCAGGTCAGAATTCTTTGACCTCTTTCAAATTGAAGGGTCAAACTCGCCATACATTCTGCGCACATGTTCAGGGGTCACTGAGGCGTGTGGGAGAAGAGCCACAGGGTTCATGGTGGAGTCACTGGATAAAACGACATGCGTGATGCTCCCCACACTCATTGAATGCAATCATATGCCAAATGACCGCACAGAGATTCCAACTCCATCAGTCGCACAGCATTACACACACCTGAAGTCCATAGCCCACAAGATACCACACCTAGATCTAGAGGCCCAGATACTCCTTCTTCTGGGACGAGACATCCTCCAGGTTCACAAAGTCAGAGAACAACGCAATGGGCCACCTAGAGCACCCTATGCTCAAAGACTAGACCTTGGCTGGGTTGTTATAGGTAACGTCTGCTTGGGATCAGCCCACAAGACAGAGTCTGTGAATTCTTATCGGACTAACGTGCTTGAAAATGGACGCCCATCTTTCCTTACTCCATGTCCCAATCATATTCAAGTCAAGGAGAGGTTTGACAACGAAGGACTATACTGCACATCACTTCACTGTCTTACACACCCCACCCCAGTCCTCCATGACTGCAGCCTCGGCAGCTCGATCTTTGAGAGAACCAAGGATGATGACAAAGTGGGTCTCTCCATCGAAGATGAGCTTTTCCTGGAGCTTATGGATAAAGAAATGTTTATGGATGAGTCCAACAGCTGGGTGGCGCCTCTTCCATTTCGATCACCACGACGACAGCTGCCAAACAATCGAGAGCAAGCTCTTAATCGCCTTGCTTCTTTGTGTCGCACACTAGAAAGAAAGCCTGAAATGAAAACTCACTTTGTGAACTTCATGCAAAAGATCTTCGATCAGGACCAGGCAGAGTTAGCTCCATCACTGCAAGAGGGAGAGGAACGATGGTACTTACCCATATTCGGTGTATACCACCCTCAGAAGCCGAATCAGATTAGAGTTGTGTTTGATTCCAGTGCTCAGCATCATGGGATTTCTCTCAACGATGTGTTACTTAAAGGCCCAGATATGAACAACAGCTTACTTGGAGTCTTACTACGCTTCCGTAGAGAGTCAGTAGCAGTGGTAGCAGACATTGAGCAGATGTTTTACAGTTTTACTGTCAGAGAAGATCATCGAGACTTCCTTCGGTTCCTCTGGTTCAAGGACAACGAACCTGGCAAAGAGATTGTTGAGTACAGGATGAAAGTCCATGTGTTCGGCAACAGCCCGTCGCCAGCAGTAGCTATCTATGGTCTTCGTCGCGCGGCACAACATGGAGCAAGTGAGTATGGCTCAGAAGTTCAACACTTTGTGGAGCGAGACTTCTACGTCGACGACGGCCTCAAGTCTCTACCATCAGCTGTTGAAGCCATAGATATGCTGAAAAAGGCACAGGAGATGCTTGCCAACTCAAACTTACGTCTCCACAAGATAGCATCGAACCACGCTGACGTTTTGGATGCCTTCCCACCAGAAGACCACGCAAAGGGTTTGCAGAACCTGGACTTCAATGACAATGCAGCCCTCATTCAACGCAGCTTAGGGCTCAGCTGGGATCTTAAACATGACATTTTCACCTTCAGAGTAGCATCTACCGAGAAGCCTTTTACCCGTAGAGGTGTTCTAGCTACCGTGAACAGTCTGTTTGACCCTCTCGGATTTGTGGCGCCAATCATTATACAAGGGAAGTTCCTATTACGAGAACTCACTAGCACTGAAGCCCTCGACTGGGATGAGCCTCTTCCACATGAGAAAGAAGCTGAATGGAGAATGTGGAAAGATTCCTTGCAAGACCTGAGTGAGCTCAAGATTCCAAGAGCTTACACACCTACCACCCTTACCACCACTCAAAAGAAAGAGCTCCACATCTTCTCAGATGCCTCTGTGAAAGCCATAGCCGCTGTAGCTTACCTCAAGATGATCAACGATGATGGAGAGTGTCACGTGGGATTTGTTTTGGGAAAAGCAAAGCTGGTGCCCTCATCTACTCACACTGTCCCAAGATTGGAACTGGGAGCAGCTGTATTGGCAGTAGAAATGGCAGAGTTGATAGAGAGTGAGTTGGACATCAATGTAGACACGTTGCGGTTTTACACAGACAGCAAGGTCGTCTTGGGGTACATATACAATCAGACCAGGCGGTTTTATGTGTATGTTTCTAACAGAGTCCAGCGAATCAGGAAGTCCACTAAACCTGAGCAGTGGCACTACGTCTGTACCACACAGAATCCGGCAGATCATGCTACACGTTCTGTACCTGCAGCCGAGTTAGCTAGCACAACCTGGCTCACAGGGCCTCCGTTTTTGTCCCTTCCTGAAGGAGTAGCCACTTCAGGAGAGGAGTCATATGGACTCATTGATCCGGATGCAGACGTTGATGTGCGTTCTCTTGCCACTTCTCTCTCTACCCCATCATCTAGTCTGGGATCTCATCGTTTTGAACGGTTCTCGTCTTGGAAGTCTCTGGTGCGAGCTATAGCATTCCTGACACACATCAGTCAGTCTCAAAGAAGTGCAGTAAAACCCAAGGTTGACATCTGTAGTGGCTGGCATCAATGTGAAAAACCTCACAAGGCAGAAGAGCTGTCCAAGGCAGAAACTCTTATTGTTAAGTGTGTGCAAAGAGAAACTTACAGCAAAGAGTTCACCTGCTTGGTTGCTGGGGAAAACATCTCAAAAGATAGTTCATTGAGAAAGCTGAACCCATATGTGGACGAAGAGGGTCTCCTGAGAATAGGAGGCAGGCTCAAACATGCGGTACTTGACACTAATGAAAAGTTCCCTCTCATCATTCCAGGTCGCAGCCATGTTGCAACATTGCTCGTGCGTCATTACCATGACAAAGTTAAGCACCAAGGTCGTGTTTTTACAGAAGGCTCTATCCGCGCAGCTGGATTTTGGATCATTGGAGCTAAGAAATGTATCAGCAGTATCCTTCACAAATGTGTTACATGTAACAAGCTTCGTGGGAAAAGTGTTGATCAGAAGATGGCAGATCTACCCTCAGATCGTCTGAGTACAGAGTCACCTTTCACTTACGTGGGACTTGATGTTTTCGGTCCATGGGCTGTCACCACAAGAAGAACCCGCGGTGGACAGGCTAACAGCAAAAGGTGGGCTGTACTTTTCACCTGCATGAGCACACGGGCCGTGCACATAGAGCTGATAGAGGCGATGGACACGTCAAGCTTCATCAATGCATTGCGCCGATTCTTTGCTCTGCGGGGGCCTGCTAAGCAAATCCGTTCAGACTGTGGAACCAACTTTACAGGTGCCTGCAAGGAGTTGCACATACTCCTTACCGATCCAAAAGAGCCCAATGTGAGGAGGTACTTGGGTGAAGAGGGTTGCTCTTGGGTATTTAACTCTCCGCATTCCTCCCACATGGGAGGATCTTGGGAGCGAATGATTGGTTTCGCCAGACGGATACTCAACTCCATGCTTATGCAAATCAACCCTTCATGCCTCACTCATGAGGTGTTGTCTACTTTAATGGCAGAGATCACGGCAATTATTAATGCTAGGCCACTCGCACCTATTTCTTCAGATCCGGAATCACCCTTTCTCCTTACCCCTGCTACACTTCTGACTCAGAAGATGTCTACTTACCCTCCTCCTCCGGGAACCTTTGACAGCACAGACCTTCACCGTCAGCAGTGGAGAAGGGTGCAGCATCTGGCCAACACATTTTGGAGCAGATGGAGACGGGAGTACCTTCCTACACTGCAAAGCCGAAGCAAGTGGCAGGACGTACGACCTAACATTGAGAAAGGTGACCTGGTTCTGCTTAAGGACAACCAGGCGAAGCGGAATGAATGGCCCATAGCTCTGGTTACAAAGACATTCCCTGGTGTAGATGGAAAGGTCAGGAAGATCGAACTCAAGGTCACAAGATCTGGGTCAGCGAGGACCTTTTTGAGACCTGTTTCTGAGACGATACTTCTCAAGAGTGCTAAGGAATTAAACTGATTTAGTTATTCAGACACGATAAGATTATTCAGATAGTGGTATTTAATCAATACCAGGCGAGGAGTGTCATGTTCTGTAAGGATACTTTGCAGTTAGTTTGTTACTGGCTCCCCCTAGTGGACATTTAGGAGTAATTCATTGTGTTCATATATAATTCTTACATTGCTTTCATTGGTTGATGTTGTCACATGATGCAGTATGATGCAGTCTGATCAGGAAACAGAGTGGTAGTTAATATTCCATGCGGTCAGCTTGCAGCTCTATTCACCTTATCCTGTCTCTATTTCTGTTTGTGCCTTGGGAAAGCATCGCTTGTAAGTTATATTTGAATGTATAACTAATTACATTTATGTACATGCGTCATGTAAGATGTTCTGTGATGTTACTTGAATATTATTTGTTAACATGTGAAAACCGCTATTGTATAGCCTTTCATAGTTTGTTAGTTTAGCTGTTGAGCTGCACATACTATATTTACAAGTTATTTACAGCTATAAGCATACCAGCTGAATGTAATATATGTTACAATTTTGTAGCTTAAAGGTTTATTATTTTATGTCTGTTAATGTATGACGTGTTGAACAGCATTCAGTGATTGGTACTATCTTTCTGTATCATTTCAGTTTTACAAAGATTCTTTCATGAGAATTACGACAACAGTAAAGAGCTTTGAACTTTACTCCAGCCTCGGACTTTCTCTTGAAGACTGTTAGCTATCTGTCGATTTGTGTACAGTCACACACACTGAGGGCAGAATAGTGTCAAAATGACATGTTTTCCTGAAACAGCTGCGGAAATAAACAAGAGGCACATTTGCATCTGGTTTGTTTGATGTGGTTGTGAATAAAGCAGCCAGTGACCGAAAGAGCTGCTATTACCACAGACAGCGTTTATGACCAGAGATGACATCAGAGTCATTACCATAGTCCACTAAAAACACATTCACAACTGGAGATCAAATAAACAGGAACTGAAATAAATAAACTGAACGCAACCTACACTCACCTAAAGGATTATTAGGAACACCTGTTCAATTTCTCATTAATGCAATTATCTAATCAACCAATCACATGGCAGTTGCTTCAATGCATTTAGGGGTGTGGTCCTGGTCAAGACAATCTCCTGAACTCCAAACTGAATGTCAGAATGGGAAAGAAAGGGGATTTAAGCAATTTTGAGTGTGGCATGGTTGTTGGTGCCAGACGGACCGGTCTGAGTATTTCACAATCTGCTCAGTTACTGGTCTTTTCACGCACAACCATTTCTAGGGTTTACAAAGAATGGTGTGAAAAGGGAAAAACATCCAGTATGCGGCAGTCCTGTGGGCGAAAATGCCTTGTTGATGCTAGAGGTCAGAGGAGAATGGGCCGACTGATTCAAGCTGATAGAAGAGCAACTTTGACTGAAATAACCACTCGTTACAACCGAGGTATGCAGCAAAGCATTTGTGAAGCCACAACACGCACAACCTTGAGGCGGATGGGTTACAACAGCAGAAGACCCCACCGGGTACCACTCATCTCCACTACAAATAGGAAAAAGAGGCTACAATTTGCACAAGCTCACCAAAATTGGACAGTTGAAGACTGGAAAAATGTTGCCTTGTCTGATGAGTCTCGATTTCTGTTGAGACATTCAGATGGTAGAGTCAGAATTTGGCGTATACAGAATGAGAACATGGATCCATCATGCCTTGTTCACACTGTGCAGGCTGGTGGTGGTGGTGTAATGGTGTGGGGGATGTTTTCTTGGCACACTTTAGGCCCCTTAGTGCCAATTGGGCATCGTTTAAATGCCACGGCCTACCTGAGCATTGTTTCTGACCATGTCCATCCCTTTATGACCACCATGTACCCATCCTCTGATGGCTACTTCCAGCAGGATAATGCACCATGTCACAAAGCTGGAATCATTTCAAATTGGTTTCTTGAACATAACAATGAGTTCACTGTACTAAAATGGCCCCCACAGTCACCAGATCTCAACCCAATAGAGCATCTTTGGGATGTGGTGGAACGGGAGCTTCGTGCCCTGGATGTGCATCCCTCCATCAACTGCAAGATGCTATCCTATCAATATGGGCCAACATTTCTAAAGAATGCGTTCAGCACCTTGTTGAATCAATGCCACGTAGAATTAAGGCAGTTCTGAAGGTGAAAGGGGGTCAAACACAGTATTAGTATGGTGTTCCTAATAATCCTTTAGGTGAGTGTATATTGACATTTGAAATAAAACCCCGAAAAAGAATAACCAAACTAGAGCACACACACACACTTTCAGGAGTGTGACATGACCCTGAGGTCAAAGTCCAAGGAGAATCACAGTTTGCTTCTAATGTGTTGAAATGCAAACAAAGAGCTTTGTGTTCGACTCTCTAACAAATGTAGCATCCTAGTGTGTGTCAATGGAGTGATTATGAACATTAAACGAGCTCAATGATGAGACACACACTTCTTCAGCAGTCGCTTTGCTCTGGAAGTGTTTCCGTCTATGGAGAAAGTGAAGCAAACCAGCTCGGAAATAAATCACGTCATCACACACTTTGAGTAACCCTTAAAGACCTACAGCATTTTTGTGACTCCTGACTCGCCTGTACTTTTCTTTAACCCATTCCAGAAGTCAGCATCAAGAGCTGCATATCATTTTAAACAGGAGAACTTGAAGTTTCCATCTACACGGCTCGAAATTAACTGTTACTTTGTAGCACCGGTGCTCCCAACTTCAAAAAGTTAGGAGCAAACATCTAAAATATTCATATATTATATAAATGTTTAAAAGCTGCACTATGTAACTTTTCCATCCACTAGAGGTCGCCTATTCAAAACAAAGGCGTGGTTTGATGACGCCAGGTTTGAGTGCAGACTCTTGGGACATGTGGTCTTCACCTCACAGCCAGTGGGAAAGAATCGGGATATGACTCGGGCAGAAATCATGTTGATGTGATTATTAACGTTACTGTAGTGAAGCAGAGCAGGACGAGTGTTGTGGAGCTGAGGAACCGCTGGAGCGATTTATAATGAGATGAACGTAACACACACCTCGTGAGCAGCGGGACTTTTATAATGACACAGTCGGCACTTCCTCTCCCCCACTCATGAGTGTGAGGTAACGCAGCTCTGTTGATCATATTAGACACATCTGAGTGTGTTGATGATGGGATGACGTTACTCTGTGCGTTCACTCGGCAGCTGCTATGACACTTGTTCACACTGCAGTGAGAGGAAAGTGTTTCTGCAAAATAAAACCGGATACCGAGGGGAACGCAGATATGAAGCAATCAACAGGCGACGCCCTCACACGGTTCCTTGGTTAAAATAGCAATTCTCTCATGATTTACAAATAGTTGGAAACATTTGGGATATTGTAGTACTCAACTGAACAAAATATATAACACTGGCCTAGTGGTTTTTGGATATTTTACTGAAAATGTTTTACATAGTGCACCTTTAAGTGTGTGTGTGTATAATATAAAATATATATATATATATATATATATATATGCGCGTGTAATGTGCAAGTAAATCGGTCATTCAATTGTCAGAATAAAACAAAAAGTTGCTTGTCCGGGGACAAAAAAAAAAAATTGGATTTGTATGTTGTAATGTTCATAATAAAACGTTTATTCTGAAATAATATACTCATCATTGGTCTATCATATTTAAATCTGCATATTTGTGATTTTTTTTTACCCTTATAAAGTGCATTTTCCCCCCTAATCATATTGAATATTTGCTTCATACATTTTAAATTCTTAGATTTGATCAATAGATTCAATTAGAATAATAAGACACTATAGGGCTGTTGCTAATCAATTTAAATACATTTCACTGAAAAATTACAATTGCATTGAATACATTTTATGAGATTGTTTTATATATACACAAATAAGAAATGTTAGAAACAATGATACTTTTAAACATGAAACTAAACCACCAGTAGGTGGCGGCAGGTGATCGTCTTAATGAGTAAGTCATTGATTCAAACGATTCATTCAAACCGCTGATTCGTTCAGTTGTTTATGAATGAATCATTAACTCTTTGCCTCAACCGATTCATTCAAAATGCTAAATCATTCAATAATAAAAACACGGTTGAGTCTATGGTTCTGCTGTGATCTTTGTTTGGAACCATTTTCGCTGCTAAAACCAAACAGTGTACAAACAAGTGACTTCATTTGAGCCGTTTATTGAACTGTTGCATGAAATCAATGTCACATTTACAATCACGATGGTATTCAGGAAAACGGCACTCTTGGTCATGGGATGTTGCTTAACTGTATCATATATATATATATATATATATATATATATATATATATATATATATATATATATATATATATATATATATATATATATATATATATATATATATATATATATATATATATATATATATATATATATATATATATATATAAACTCCACATGGACTTTTTACCGCAGTGTGTTAACCGAGTTTATGTGTGTGCGCTGCTGTGCTAATTTAATTTGTCCTCAAGAGGCTGTGCTTTACTTTACATGCGCACACACACACTTACATATTTATATGAATGCAAATAAACAATTGTGAAAATTGCCTTGTGCCACAAAACAAAACAAGCAAAGCAAATGATTTTTCACAAACTATATAAGTATTTACATAAACTAAACAGATCTCCTGGATGCACCAATTATCTTTGACCAATCGATTCCACTGGGAAATTGTGTAGCGACTCGTTTGAAAACATACATTTAAATGCCTCTTCCGATGTGTTATGCTAAAGTAATGCTTTGTCAGCGAGTGCTCATGCAAATCTGTTATTTTGGGTTTGTTTTCATGGACGCAAATCCGCACCTAACTATTTTCACTTTGCTTTTGTTCAAATTTCCAAAGAAACATGCTAATTGGTGGTTCAAAAGACCAAAACCTATGTTGATTGGCTGACTAGATGACAGTTTCAACCAATCTGGGCATTGGGGTGGGACTAAGCATCAATAATCATTACTGTTTGGCTCAGAAAAACAAACCACATGGGTTTCTTTGATGAATCAATGCTGATCAAAACCTTTTAAATGTCCAATGGAGACAAATGTGAGCCGGGAATCTCCTCTTTACAAGACTTTTTAAACCATACAGACTGGATTAGCCATTCAAAAGTTACTAAACATTTGAGAACAATAGTCATGTTTAGCCAAGGGCAGCTGTCTCAGTCTTTAAGGGTTAAAGGAAAAGGAGAGAAGAAAAAATAAAAAGAAACAAACAAGACTGGGAACAAAACATTCAGTCAGTGAACTACTCAACCCATTATGTACTGAGAATAATGTAACCAAATAAAATCTGCAGTACAAAATAAAACTGTAGATTTAGTTAAAAGCATAAAAATAGATGAAGTTTTGCAAAATATAACAAAAGAAGCACAAGTATACAAGTAGTTTGAGGCTGTAGGGAGACGGGCTCGATTACATCATTCAGTGTTTCATGGGAGTGTCCGGTCACTACTGAGCCATTTTGCAGTGGTTCCTGTTTCCATGGTAACAGCCATGCTGCAGGATTATGGGAAGTGAAGTTTTCAACAGGAATACTTTTAACAGAGCCACTAAGGCAAGCCTTCAAGGTTAGAAAAATTAAAACTGCAGCACGCAGTTCACTGACAATGACACAAGAGGCCATTTTTGAATGGATGTCAATGGAGGCGAGGCTTTACTACGCTAAATAAACCACTTTTGTGACAGCCAAATGGCTAATTTTCAACATTTTTACTAAACATTAGATTTAGATTGATCCAATTTGAGTTTACTTAAAACAAAAATGCTGTTTTATGACAATTTTGCAACATTTGTGATCAGAGTTCATGGTCAAAACTGGAGAGTTTACATTATTATTATTATTATTAAAAATAAAAACAAAATTAATACAATACACTATAGACAAAACCAATTGAGATTTTGGTCTATTTTTGATGCATAACTACTACTTTCAGACTGAAAACATCCAGAATACATATATATATTTAAGCATTTATCATATTTCACTTTATCCATTTGCGTAGATTTCAATTACAATAAATAGTTTTCTCAACTTCAGAAACACTTACACACGCCAAAACTTAGAGTTTCATTCCCATCTATATTCTAAAGGTTTTTACTGTGGGGTTTGTTAATATATCATTCACACTGATTTATATAACATTTTATTCCGAAAAACATGGTGAAAAATGTGTTTTTCTGGCAGTTGACAGTATTTTCTGATTTATGGAGTGATGAAAAGAGATATCCAAAATCCCCTCGCCAAAAACCTTTAACTCTAATGTGTCAACAAAATCAAACTAGAATGTTAAATCTAGCTTGATCGCCTGTTTAGATTCATCTCCTGGAATCATAGGCAAATAAGTGCATATTTCAACATCCCATTTCAGAAATATTGCAATACAAATCAATTGTTTTAAATGTACTGTGATTAAATCAACTAGGGAAAGTATGATGATGATGAGATCCTCAATTGGTTAAATTTTGACCCCATTCAGCTGTAGTGTCTTGTAATAAATGGACAAAAATGTGATTTTTTCTTCTGGAGCCGACTGTTACAATCCATTAGCTGAAACAAAAAAAACAAATAAAAGAAACGAAACCCCTTACAAAACACAATGGACAATCACAACAACATCCTGTCAGGCACCTCTGGTCGACACAACGAGCTTCCTGTCAGACAGGAGAGAAGCTCATTCAATCAGAGCAAGGCTATGAGAGAAAATCCACACATCCGACACATGGCGCATATAAAAATGCCAAGAGTTTCCCAAAAAAAAAATGTCTGACCGGATGCTTTACACAACTAAAATCAGTGCGCAAGAGTTCTCACAGGTCTGAGAAAGGGCATTTACAAGTCAAGATCCAGGACATTAAAGGGATAAAATCTGTCATGAATTACTCGCACTCACTTTTCAAAATCTTCCGAACATAAAAGACAACATTTGAATGAATCAAGCATGTTTGAGCTTCTGTTTGCCATATTTGAGTTAATTGACCAATGTTATTGTGAATAAAAGCATAATTTTAATCTGTTGGTCATTTAATGCAACCCAGTCTCTTCAAAAGACATGAATTACACTGCTTGATTCATATGGATTTGACTGTCTGTTTATTCACCCATCCATCCATCCATCCAATTCAATGCCATATCAACAGCAATGGCTATATTCATGCCAATCAACAGTATTTTAATATTTTAAAAAATAATTTAGATTACAATATCACTTCAATACCCTGTTTAAGATAAAAGTGATATATATTTTTATATAAAAGACAAAATTAATATATATTTGTTTATATAAAATATCTTTCAATTTAATAAATGATAGAAATTCTAAAATTATTCTAGGCGAAACCTTTTTTTTAATTCAGAAGATATATTGATGGACATTTTTTAAACGGTCTAATATCATAAAATACTCTATTAAAATATGTTTTTTCAGAGTTTCGGGTGTCAATGGAGGGACAGATCTCTCAGATATCTTTAAATTACAATTTATTGTCATTTAAATTATTTTTGTTTCTAAAATTTAAAATTAAAGTTGTATGGGTTAAATGACAATTCACATTTTTGGGTGAACTGGCCCTTTAAAAACGAAGTTCACATCATATAAAATCTACTCAGTAAGTTTTTGGTACACCTAGATCAGCCTATGAATTACATAGGACGAAACCAGCAAAAACAATAAATATGCAAATAAACAATAAATCCACATGCATATATAAATGTGCAAATAAATATATGCATAAATCCACATATTGCTGCATAAATAAATATAGTAATTAAATGTGCGAGGAGATAAATAATTAAATGTTGAGGGAAATTTGAAAAAATGTTCAAGGAAATGCTAAAGTGAAAGTTGACGACTTTTGTAGCACAGTATTTATTTTTCCTTGGTGCAATATGCAAATGAGGCGTATCAATCAAACATCAGGAGGCGGTCTCTATGCCACCATTGGTTGATGGCTGTTGACGGACGCCCTCCTCATTTGCATGTTAGGCCGAGCTACATTCAAAAAATGAGGGTTAAAAGGAAACTTTCAGTTTAGCATTTCCTTTAATATTTTTTTTAAATGTGCCCCAACATTCGTTTCATTTATTCAATTATTTATCTCCTCGCACATTTATTTATTAATACATTTATTTATGCAGGAATGTGTGGATTTATGCATTTATGGGGGGTTGGGGGTTATTTGCATCTTTATTTATTGTTTTTGAAGGTTTCGTCCTCCATAATGTACATTAGTTGAATCTGGAGTTTAGTTTCCTGAGATATGGCTGTAAAATAAGCAGACGCAGCAAACGCTGCATCAGCGCAGACGAGAGCCAGTAAAGGCCTTTAGAGAGAATCAACAGATATAGGAACGACACCTGCCCGAGTGAAGCATTAGCGCTGAATCAAAAGCTCAGATTATCCCCATACGAGCGATTATCCGTATATGAGCTTGTGGCTAATCACACGATTGCCAACTGCATTCGGACTGGGGGCAAAACCAGTACTGATTACCAGGGCCCCGAGGGCCCTTGAAAAGTCTGGGAAATATTTTATTTCATTTCCTAATTAAATTTCACAATGAACGTCAGATGAAATGTAAAGTTGGTGTATTGGCTGAATAACTTGGTTGATTGACTACCTTTTGTATACAAAAAAAAGTAAAGACTATCTAAGGTCTCACCCCGTGCAAATGCGCCAAATGGTTTAGTCCATCTGCACGCATTTTGTTTGCGCTAGTTATGAGATGGTGGGACAGTGGGTTAAACCATGGACCGGATACACAGAAGGTTTCTGGTTCGATCCCAGCGGTCACCATCCATCTATCCATCCATCCATCCATCCATCCATCTATGGTCTCACCCCGTGCTAATGCGCCAAATGGTTTAGTCCATCTGCACGCATTTTGTTTGCGCTAGTTGTGAGATGGTGGTCCAGTGGGTTAAACCACTGAACTGATATGCAGAAGGTTGCTGGTTCGATCCCAGCGGTCACCACCAGTGTGTCCTTGAGCAAGGCACTTTACTCCATGTTGCTCCAGGGGGATTGTCCCTGTAATAAGGGCACTGTAAGTCGCTTTGGATAAAAGCGTCTGCCAAATGCAAATAGTTAGTGGCGCGCAAACTTCTGCTGTAGATATGTCTCTCAAAGAAAGGGAACAAAATGAGGGGAAACAATTGAAAACTGACTTCTTTTCAAAGAAAGGTGAACACAAACTAGAACACGAAATCTAACTGTTTGAATATCTCCTCGATAGTTAGTGGTAAAAATGAACAGAGACAACCCATTATTGACAAGTCCCCCCCCCCCAAATATTATTTGCAAATAGTCCCAAACCGATTGTCCCAACTAGAATTAGACCTAGATATTCTTAAATGTTCGGTTTCTCTATGCCTTACAAAAATAAAATAAAAATTGGTCCCCCCCTCAAGTCTCAAGACATGGTTACGGCCTTGGGTAAAGGCTAAATAAATAAACGGTACACTAACAATGCTTTTTGCATTCAACACACCCTTATAAAGGCCTAATTTGAAACCGGTTTCATTTTAAATTAATAGGCTATAATATCTCAAATTAGCAATAATAGGCTAATCACGGTCATAGGTGGCTTGGTAGCTCATTGTTAGCTACATATGTCAACATTGTATTTATGTCAGATATGGCATTAATATTAGCAGGGCTGTAATCTCCCAGTTGATACGTTCTGGCTCGACCAAAATTCTGATTGGTCGATTTTTTGCCGCGTTCATTTCATCAGGTGGAAAGCACTAATTGCTAATGGGGGTGTTTTTAGAGCAGCTCTGTTTCACAGGTAACAGTCTGTCTTCAGAACACCCCCTTGTTTCCACTTCTTTTGGATTAGCCCAACCCACTGGAGAAGAGAGACAGATTGAAGAAGGCTAGTTTGCTGTATATTATTTATTTAATTGTGAGAGCGTTTTCCTAGTCAGTCTCTTCTACCATGTCAGCAAAGACATCAGCAGTGTGGCAGATTTTTTTTATAGAAAATGGGGAAAAAAGTCAAATGCAAATTTTGCAAGCAACAAATTGCTTTATTTGGAGCCTCACGCCCGTTTCACACACTCTGTTTGCAGTGTGTATGCGGTGCATATTTTTTTCCGTACCCATGTTAACAGATTACAGCTTTCACACTGCACGCGGATGCCGTCCGTCAGTCCGTTCCAGGTGCGGCGATCGTTTCCGTACCGAGTCTATTTTTTGCTGTGCTGCACTGCTGAATTAAAGCGACAGCACATTGTTTCGCATTAAAATAAACATGTACTGACGCGAAAACCTAGTAATTTTACCACAGATGCATATAATTTATAACGTTTCAAAGTCAACACATGGCTTTTTTTTTCTCGGGTAAAGCAAGGAAACGACACCTTACCTGGCAATTAGGTAAAAATGTGACATAATGGATAGCACTCGTACGCTCTTGGAGGTGGAAAAACAAAGATCTTTATGACCTGTTTTTGTAAAAGGAGAGGCGGCTGTTTATGTATAGCCTATTGCTAGTTTCGAATTTAAAATGTTTATAGGCTATAACCTATGTTTAAATGTTTTGCCATTTGTGTGAGCTAAATCTAAAGTACTAGGCTATATAAATATAAAGTAATGAATTGAATAAAACGTTGTTTAAATGTGTTAAAACGTGACATCTATGAAAGTGTAAACAAAGAGAATTGCAATTCTGACAAGCCATGTTCAGTAACAACGTATGGATTTGAAATAAAAAAAATAATGAATAAATGCTGTGTTTGTGGTATACAACCGCGGATCAGTTGTGCACTGCAAACGCAGCATATATGAAAGCACAACAGCGCATGCTGCAGACGGAGTACATTTACATTTATGCATTTGGCAGACGCTTTTATCTAAAGCGACTTACAGTGCCCTTATTACAGGGACAATCCCCCTGAAGCAACATGGAGTAAAGTGCCTTGCTCAAGGACACACTGGGATCGAACCAGCAACCTTCTGCATATCAGATCCATGGTTTAACCCACTGGACCACCATCTCACAGTAGTATGTGTGAAACGGGCGTAATGCGCTGTGCCCACTGTTTGTATTAGTTTTGAGCCTATGCTTTATTTTTCAGTTATGCACTTTATTTAGTTTCTGCTCTTGATCTGGCTTGTTTAATAAATATTCCTTTTTTATTAAAGTGGACGTGCCTTTTGTGTTTAAGAGTAAAAGCTTTAAGTTAATAGTCTATTCGTGTCTCAGCCGCGAAGCTGAGCTCCTACACTCTGGGTTAAAAATAACCCAAGTTGGGTTGAAAATGGACTAACCCAGCATTAAGCAAACATTTAAAACAACCGCTGGGTTAAAACAAACCAATTGCTGGGTTAGTCCTTTTCAACCCAACTTGGGTTATTTTTAACCCAGCATTTTTTAGAGTGCATGTTCGAGCTGCACAGAGCGGCTGAAATTATAGTGTCTGTCAGTTCTTATAATACATATGACAAAAACAATTGTCTAAATTATGTTGCATATTCCTCAAAAGTTCTTGTGATGATATCACTAGTTGACAACATAGCCTATGATTTCCGAAAATATAGTACTATGATATTGCGCAGGTGCACGTGATGCAACGCTGTCAGAGCCGAAAGACTTGTGTGTCAGACTCATTTCAGTGCAAAATAATCAGCTCAAAAACTATTTAATATACTGCAAATAGCCTACTAGTTTATTATGTTTATTTATAATTCATTTAGGCAGACAACAAGGCCACCAAGTACTGCGCACAGTGCGCAGCTAATTAATGTAACGTTTATTTTCCTAACGTCATTGTTAGTCGGAAATTTCAGGCGACCAAGATTTTCTTTGGTTGATTACAGCCCTAAATATTGGGCTACCTTCAGTGGCACTTACTGGGGGGGAAACCCAATGTCATGAATAAGCCATCCGGTCCTTTAGGAACATGGGGGCCCATCAGGACTGCCTAGGCATAGGGCCCGGTATCTTGTGCTACACCCCCGCCTGCATGCAAACTAGGGCTTGTCAACGAATATTCTAAATTCGAATAGTTAAAAAAAAAAACTAATATCGAAGGTGAAAATTAATATTCAAAAAAAAAAAAAACGCCTGTGGTAGTAGAGGCGTGGCTGCTTGCTTTGCGAGTGGGCAAGCCTTGTTTATACTTTGGCCTGGCTCCACAGCGCGAGCCCCGCTGACTGCGCGCGCTCCTCCCCAAACGGACGAGGCGTTTAGTTTATACTTGACGCGCTCACCGTTGTGCTATTCTTTGAAGCGACAGAGGGCGACTCGGAGTAATTGTTCTATAAATCATCAGGAAAAAGCGTTGAGAAGAAGTGGGCTAATGTACACAGGTGACGATATTTATTTTAGTACACTTCACCAAAAACCACACAACAAAAGAATCATGTAAAACAGATCAAAATAAACCTTGATATTACTTGAGAACAAAATGTATGTAGAAATGTAACGTTAACTTATACAACTAAATGTATGATCTCTTAAATGTTTCCTAATTTCACTAAACACTTTCGTGAGTTTTCACTTAGTTTCGTGAACTTTTCTTTATTAAACGAGCTTGTTTTTGCTTTTGTAGGCTCATTTTTGTAAATATAAGCAACTAATTTGTATGTGCAAACTGGACCACCCTTACTTTGCATCGCCCGCCACAAGCTCTTTGTCTGCAACACGACAAGAGGCCATAACGGAGAAATTAATTTTGTTCATTTGTAAGGACATGAGAGCGATCAGTGTGGTCAGAGGCGTCGCAATAGGGCAGGCAAGGCAGGCACTTGCTCCGCATTTTGAGGGGCCCCCGAGGGCTGATTATTTAAACAATCAGAAATGGTAATATAAACATGCAGCGACATCTCTGCATCCCCCTTAGTGTGGCCCCCTCTCTAGTAACGCTTTCGCCACCTCGCATCGGCCGCCTTCTTCAAACTGTAGAAAATGCATGATTTGATTTTTTAAGCATGAAGAGAACTTATCCGATTGGCTTGGCCGCTCGCTCTAACAAATAGTTAAAAATAAGTAAAATAAAGAAAGCAAACAGGACGTGTGCAGCGCATCTCATAAATGAACGAAACTAAGCGTATCAGGCTTCTTGCCTCACATGTATATGAGAAATATATCTAGCCTGAAAGCTTGAAATGTCTACTTTTAAACGAACAAATTCAAATCGAAAACGAATATTCTCTGGTTATGTAATCCGTATGAAAAGTGCATTTCTCTCTAAAGGCGCTGCGGAGAGGCGGCATCGTCAACTTCATCTCTCCAGCCGACACTGACTCAGAAAATACTAGTTTAATAACAAACAAATAAAATTGCTCCTTATTTTTTTTTCGGACACATTTATAATCATTACTTTTGCCGGTGTTTTTCTCTCAAGCTTTAAGCGTGCGCTTCCATGCACCCAGCTTATACATTTAAGCAGCCTAATTAAATTAGCCTAATATAAATGTGCACTATTTAATTAGTAGGCTAATAAGTATATCCAGCTCTTCTACATTAAATTAGTTTGAGTTAACATAGGCTAGTTGATAAACTAATAAAATAAAATGATTAAAATGATAACCATATTTCTATATGTCGGAGAATCTCTTGTTCCTGTCACCACCACACAAAGCCCTGTTTTTAAGGTGACAATTGGTTATACATATGAAGGTTGTACTGTATTTGAAGATATTGTATTGTATCTTCTCTTATGAAGATTGACATTTTGTTTATTAAACAAAAATCACTTTATTTAGTTTTTTTTTTAAATAAAATTTTTTTTGTTTTGTTATGTTTTTTTGACTACTTTTTGTATGTTGTAAAATTAGATAACGAAGAGATATCTATCTATCTATCTATCTATCTATCTATCTATCTATCTATCTATCTATCTATCTATCTGTCTGTCTGTCTGTCTGTCTGTCTGTCTGTCTGTCTGTCTGTCTGTCTGTCTGTCTGTCTGTCTGTCTGTCTGTCTGTCTATCTGACTGTCTGTCTATCTATCTGTCTGTCTATCTGTCTAAGACACAGATAGACAGACATAGATAGATAGACACAGACAGACTGACTATCTATCTATCTATCTATCTATCTATCTATCTATCTATCTATCTATCTATCTATCTATCTATCTATCTATCTATCTATCTATCTATCTATCTATCTATCTGTCTGTCTATCTGTCTGTCTATCTGTCTGTCTATCTATCTGTCTGTCTATCTGTCTAAGACACAGATAGATAGATAGATAGATAGATAGATAGATAGATAGATAGATAGATAGATAGATAGATAGATACAAACAGACTGACTATCTGTCTGTCTAAGAGACAGACATAGATAGATAGACACAGACAGACTGACTATCTATCTGTCTGTCTGTCTGTCTGTCTGTCTATCTGTCTATCTGTCTGTCTATCTGTCTGTCTATCTGTCTAAGACACAGATAGACAGACACAGACAGACTGACTGACTGTCTGTCTGTCTGTCTATCTGTCTATCTGTCTAAGACACAGATAGACAGACACAGACAGACTGACTGACTGTCTGTCTGTCTATCTATCTGTCTGTCTATCTGTCTAAGACACAGATAGACAGACATAGATAGATACAAACAGACTGACTATCTGTCTGTCTGTCTGTCTAAGAGACAGACATAGATAGATAGACACAGACAGACTATCTATCTATCTATCTATCTATCTATCTATCTATCTATCTATCTATCTATCTATCTATCTATCTATCTATCTATCTATCTATCTATCTATCTATCTATCTATCTGTCTATCTGTCTGTCTATCTGTCTGTCTATCTGTCTGTCTATCTGTCTGTCTATCTGTCTGTCTATTTGTCTGTCTATCTGTCTAAGACACAGATAGACAGACACAGATAGATAGATACAAACAGTCTGTATTTATTAAAACATTTTTTAAATAGGGCCTCATTGATTAATTTTGCCTGGGGCCCCCACTCAATGTTGGTTCGCCTCTGAGTGTGGTGGATGGGGCAGCTTCAGGGAGTTCTGTCGAGCAATGGAGCCGAGGTACCATATCCCTATTTAACGTTAAACAGAAACATTACTAAAGTGTAGGCTACTGTACTGACTGACTGAAGAGATATTGCATGAATAAAGGATAATGCACTGCTTCCACTGGTTTGATTATTTACCGTTTATCATGTCAAGGAAAAGTTCCATGTTTACCACAGCACAGCTCGCTCGGAGCGATCAATATGCTGTAAAACTTCAATGATTATTGTCCTGTTATTGACAAAATGTGCAACCAGATGTTCGAATAGTCGTGTTTTTTTTTTAAAGGGAAAATTCAAACGTAATTTGAGCAATTTTGACAGCCCTAATGCAAACACACGTTTCTTCTTCTTCAGAAAAAAAGATGCTGTCAGACTCACACAGCACAGAGCGGCCTCGCTGTCTACATGGGCAGTTCCCTTCTAAGGCAACATCCCATGCAAGTGACGGATTTGGAGCAGCACGGAAAGCACATGGGGCTGAGTTCAGTGGAGTTTGACATGTTGCAAAACTAACGACGTGCTAGTTTAAGCAGAGAAACATTCATATTCCCAATCTCAATTTCTGAATCCAATGCAGGCGCATTAATAAACGCTTCACTTGTGTAAAGCAGACCGTCCTGTACACACTCATGGATGCTTCATCATGATGTCACACTCTCATTCTCTACATCATGAGTCACTTCCTGGACAGTCAGGATATTTGTCCAGGAAATGACATCGTGCCAACAGTATGATGACACACTTGAGGACATGTGAGGGATCTAGGAATGAGGGACATGAAAAATAGCTTCCCCAGGATAACGAATCAAAGCTAAAACACACGCGCATTAATGCCAGGCGGGTTTCAAATAACGCAAGCATTCAAATCTAACCAAGGCCAGATCTGACCAGAGGCCGAATTTGAACCAGATGTGTGTGTGTGTGTGTGTGTGTGTGTGTGTGTGTGTGTGTGTACCTGGCGGGTTGTTCCTCCGGTGGGCGTGAGGGTCGTCAGGTTCGGCAAAGATACTGGAGGCCATCTTATTTTTGCGCACAGGCTTCTCTTCATCTGTGCCGAAGGAAATATTGGAGGCTCCGCCAGGGGGACGCAACACCCTACGAGACGAACGACACAAATCAATGACACACACACTTCATAAACAGCACACTCGGCCTAACGACACTCAATAGTGCGTAAAGGAAACGCACCGTCTGGACACTATGATGCACAAACGGTGCAAATACAGCAACAGTAGAGATTTTAATTGGGTGATACACCCGTAGAAATGACCACTTTATGACGTTTATTTATGCGAGAACGACATTCGGAAATTCAAAGCAGGGCGTGTCAAACAAGACTAGATGATAAACGTATGTTTGACAAGCAATAATGCACCTTGGGTGCTTTAATAAAGCATTTAACGGCTTTTAAAGGTGCACCATGTAACATTTACGACATTAATTTTCATAGACGCAGAGTAACAGCAAATTCAAATAATCATAAAACATCAATCCATTCAGTAATAATAATATAACTGCTAGGTATTTTTAATAAGCCTTACACCTTACAAACTCTTCCCAGAAGTCTTTAAAATGACTTTATCATTATTTTTTAATAAAACTGTTGAAAGCAGGACAGTTCAATAAAAAAAAATATTTCATGACCTTTACATAAATCGTTTAGTCTCTATGGATTATGCTAAATATATTTACGCATTTGTCAGACGCTCCTCTATCAAAGATATACATTTGATGGGTTTGTGCACTTCCTGGTAATTGAACACATGACCTTGCCGTTTGAGCTCCACACAAGTATGACCAGATGGTTATTAAAATATGCACCACTTTGTGAGCATAAATGAATATATTGTGAGGTTAACCGGTTACAGTGATTTAAAAATCACATCACACACCCCTTAACTGGACACACACATGTATGAGTGTGTGTGTGTGTGTGTGTGTGTGTGTGTGTGTGTGTCACAGCTGACTCGTCCAGCTCATCTGCTCACACACACCAAATGCAGATTCCTTCATGGGATGGTTCTCATTCAGCACATATGTTGATTCATTAAAAAGACATGAGGGCGTGCGTCGGCGAGCCCCGGATGAAAAGCAGGACCCGTGATTGATGTTGCTGAGGGAAGCCCTAATCAATGCTCCTGAAAACGGCCCTCAGCGGCCCTCCCTCCCTCCTCCAGAGACCAGCTGACACCCGCCAGCAGCTGTCAGGCTCTCGCCTCCGTCCACACGTCCAAACTTTCTGCTCCCTTTGTCAGAGGAATCGATGGTGTGGAGATTACAAAACCATCCAGACTGGTCAAACAGCTAATGCCTTAACCAGACTAAAGCTTTGGGAGATCAGATCAGGGGACTTTAGCAGGAGAAGAAGAGGGCCGCGTCGCCCGAGACCCCACCCAACCCACACAGGACACACACATGGCATTAAAAATCCTTCCTCGAGCCGCTGGAAACATCACTAAATCACACAAGAGTGTCCAATAAACACGCCTGCTCTCGGCTTGACCTACATTTCTGGCCGTCCTACCGAGGGGAACCCCAGACACACAGGATTTAAAGAGGAAAAGCTCTCGGATTTGACCGGAAAATGGCAACATGTTGCACCAACAATGCCTGAATCCCCATAAAGATCAAGCCTCGCTCCGGTGCAACAAAAGCCACTGCAACATTTCTGACATGCAAATGCCAAGAATGCATCTCCATCCCTCCCTCGCTCGCTGAGGGTTACCGTGATATCATTTCTGCACACACACACATCTAAAAAACATAAAAAAGGGAGTTAGTTTGGATCACACATACACACACACACACACACACACACACTCCACTAGTCGTCTGGAAGAAATGCAATGCATCTGTTCCAAGCCTAGTATCAGAAACCTTTTAAGGACAATGGAGTGTGTATTTTTGGGCCAGAGCTCGAGGGTTAACACTCAACAGTCAGATGACTGGGATTAAACTGATAACACAGGAAAACATAGGATGAAGAAACAATCAATGCAATGCACAATGCCAACTTTAAAGCAAATCTCCCCTATTAGAGATGCACTGCCAGCCCCATTCCTTTACAAAGCCTGGCCACCAGGACACCAGACATCAGATCAAACCTGTGTTTAATGCGCCTGGGCTGGTCTCAGATCAGAATAAGGGTGGATATGGGTCTTCATGGCCAAGGAGGAAGAGGATGATGATGATGGTGGTGGCAGACAGTCTGGGTGAATTGGCTGTTAAATCAGCCCAAATCCATTAAATCCTCATATTCAGGCTCTTTTGCATTCGTGTATTGGAGGAGGAATCCATCCATCAGGCCACCATCATCATCCTCATCCTCATCATCATCACCTCCAGCTCTTCTTTTGTCTGCCCGCCGAACGCACAAACCCGTTAAAACGCGTTTACCTGGAGCTGTTTTTGGCACCAGGCTCCATGCCTTTGAAGGTGGTCGTCGTAGTCATGTTGAGCGGGTAGTGTGCTCGCTAAACCGCGGTAGAAACCCTTCAGCTGGACTGAATTCGCCTAAGTCCTTTATCCCGCATGGACTCCGCCCGGACCAGCTGAAATCCGAGTGCGGCGGAGCGGCCCTATAGACCAGCCCCAGAAACCCCGCCC
This sequence comes from Romanogobio albipinnatus, assembly GCA_023566225.1. Taxonomy (NCBI): domain Eukaryota; kingdom Metazoa; phylum Chordata; class Actinopteri; order Cypriniformes; family Gobionidae; genus Romanogobio; species Romanogobio albipinnatus. Next base: position 9,396,029 of record CM042240.1, read on the forward strand.
TCCCGAGAGATGCGCGATCTGATTGGACGAGGCACAGCGGTCGCTCGCGTTCGATTGGAGGAGCGGCTGTCGATCAGACAATAGCCTTCCTGGGTTTATGCGATGTGGTTTACTGCATAATCATCCATAGGCTATTTATTCAAAAGTGTTATGCAAATGTTTACGTTATGAATGTATAAATTACCGTGACATTTTAAAGTTAAACCTTAGAATAAGCTGCAAAAAACGGCCATTTTAGAGTTAGAAATAATTTGACATTTTGAATCTCTTTTTACAAGATGTAAAATAAGTCTCAGTTTTAGCTCAAAATACAGCACAGATCATTTTTATAGCATGTTAAAATTGTTACTTTTTGTTATTAAAAATATTAAAATAATATTTATAGGGGTCACCCATGCTCCAAATTCACCCCAAATAGTCTCGATCGTTTGTGTTGATTTGTGCCAATACAAGTTTTGTTTGTACTGCTTCAGTTTTTTAAATATTAGACATTTGCGTTGAGTCGAGGGCCAACTTCACGCAGGTCGTTTTTGTGTATATTCCTTTAAATGCAAATGAGCTGATTCTCCCCGCCCCCTTTCAGGAAGAAGGCGGAGCTTTAGGAGCTCGTGTTAGCAGCTCCTTTTAGACATAGTCGCCGGTGGGACTATTTTTATTATGACACAGTCTCCGGTGGGACTTTTAGACACAGTCGCCGGTGGGACTTTTAGACACAGTCGCCGGTGGGACTATTTTTATTATGACACAGTCGCCGGTGGAACTATTTTTATTATGACACAGTCGCCGGTGGGACTATTTTTATTATGACACAGTCGCCGGTGGGACTATTTTTATTATGACACAGTCGCCGGTGGGACTATTTTTATTATGACACAGTCGCCGGTGGAACTATTTTTATTATGACACAGTCGCCGGTGGAACTATTTTTATTATGACACAGTCGCCGGTGGGACTATTTTTATTATGACACAGTCGCCAGTGGGACTTTTAGACACAGTCGCCGGTGGGACTATTTTTATTATGACACAGTCGCCGGTGGGACTTTTAGACACAGTCGCCGGTGGGACTATTTTTATTATAACACAGTCGCCGGTGGGACTATTTTTATTATGACACAGTCGCCGGTGGGACTATTTTTATTATAACACAGTCGCCGGTGGGACTATTTTTATTATGACACAGTCGCCGGTGGGACTATTTTTATTATGACACAGTCGCCGGTGGGACTATTTTTATTATGACACAGTCGCCTGTGGGACTATTTTTATTATGACACAGTTGCCAGTGGGACTTTTAGACACAGTCGCCGGTGGGACTATTTTTATTATGACACAGTCGCCGGTGGGACTTTTAGACACAGTCTCCAGTGGGACTATTTTTATTATGACACAGTCGCCAGTGGGACTTTTAGACACAGTCGCCGGTGGGACTATTTTTATTATGACACAGTTGCCAGTGGGACTTTTAGACACAGTCGCCGGTGGGACTATTTTTATTATGACACAGTCGCCGGTGGGACTATTTTTATTATGACACAGTCGCCGGTGGGACTTTTAGACACAGTCTCCAGTGGGACTATTTTTATTATGACACAGTCGCCACTCGCCAGTGGGACTTTTAGACACAGTCGCCGGTGGGACTATTTTTATTATGACACAGTCGCCGGTGGGACTTTTAGACACAGTCTCCAGTGGGACTATTTTTATTATGACACAGTCGCCAGTGGGACTTTTAGACACAGTCGCCGGTGGGACTATTTTTATTATGACACAGTCGCCGGTGGGACTTTTAGACACAGTCTCCAGTGGGACTATTTTTATTATGACACAGTTGCCAGTGGGACTTTTAGACACAGTCGCCGGTGGGACTTTTAGACACAGTCGCCAGTGGGACTATTTTTATTATGACACAGTTGCCAGTGGGACTTTTAGACACAGTCGCCGGTGGGACTATTTTTATTATGACACAGTCGCCGGTGGGACTTTTAGACACAGTCTCCAGTGGGACTATTTTTATTATGACACAGTCGCCAGTGGGACTTTTAGACACAGTCGCCGGTGGGACTATTTTTATTATGACACAGTTGCCAGTGGGACTTTTAGACACAGTCGCCGGTGGGACTATTTTTATTATGACACAGTCGCCGGTGGCACTATTTTTATTATGACACAGTCGCCGGTGGGACTATTTTTATTATGACACAGTCGCCGGTGGGACTTTTAGACACAGTCTCCAGTGGGACTATTTTTATTATGACACAGTCGCCACTCGCCAGTGGGACTTTTAGACACAGTCGCCGGTGGGACTATTTTTATTATGACACAGTCGCCGGTGGGACTTTTAGACACAGTCTCCAGTGGGACTATTTTTATTATGACACAGTCGCCAGTGGGACTTTTAGACACAGTCGCCGGTGGGACTATTTTTATTATGACACAGTCGCCGGTGGGACTTTTAGACACAGTCTCCAGTGGGACTATTTTTATTATGACACAGTCGCCGGTGGGACTATTTTTATTATGACACAGTCGCCGGTGGGACTATTTTTATTATGACACAGTCTCCGGTGGGACTATTTTTATTATGACACAGTCGCCGGTGGGACTATTTTTATTATGACACAGTCGCCGGTGGGACTATTTTTATTATGACACAGTCGCCGGTGGGACTATTTTTATTATGACACAGTCGCCAGTGGGACTTTTAGACACAGTCGCCGGTGGGACTATTTTTATTATGACACAGTCGCCGGTGGGACTATTTTTATTATGACACAGTCGCCGGTGGGACTATTTTTATTATGACACAGTCGCCGGTGGGACTATTTTTATTATGACACAGTCGCCGGTGGGACTTTTAGACACAGTCGCCGGTGGGACTATTTTTATTATGACACAGTCGCCGGTGGGACTATTTTTATTATGACACAGTCTCCGGTGGGACTATTTTTATTATGACACAGTCGCCGGTGGGACTATTTTTATTATGACACAGTCGCCGGTGGGACTATTTTTATTATGACACAGTCGCCGGTGGGACTATTTTTATTATGACACAGTCGCCGGTGGGACTATTTTTATTATGACACAGTCGCCGGTGGGACTATTTTTATTATAACACAGTCGCCGGTGGGACTATTTTTATTATGACACAGTCGCCGGTGGGACTATTTTTATTATGACACAGTCGCCGGTGGGACTATTTTTATTATGACACAGTCGCCGGTGGGACTATTTTTATTATGACACAGTCGCCTGTGGGACTATTTTTATTATGACACAGTCGCCGGTGGGACTTTTAGACACAGTCGCCGGTGGGACTATTTTTATTATAACACAGTCGCCGGTGGGACTATTTTTATTATGACACAGTCGCCGGTGGGACTATTTTTATTATGACACAGTCGCCGGTGGGACTATTTTTATTATGACTATTAGACGGTGGGACTATTTTTATTATGACACAGTCGCCGGTGGGACTATTTTTATTATGACACAGTCGCCGGTGGGACTATTTTTATTATGACACAGTCGCCGGTGGGACTATTTTTATTATGACACAGTCTCCGGTGGGACTATTTTTATTATGACACAGTCTCCGGTGGGACTATTTTTATTATGACACAGTCTCCGGTGGGACTATTTTTATTATGACACAGTCTCCGGTGGGACTATTTTTATTATGACACAGTCGCCGGTGGGACTATTTTTATTATGACTATTAGACGGTGGGACTATTTTTATTATGACACAGTCGCCGGTGGGACTATTTTTATTATGACACAGTCGCCGGTGGGACTATTTTTATTATGACACAGTCGCCGGTGGGACTATTTTTATTATGACACAGTCTCCGGTGGGACTATTTTTATTATGACACAGTCTCCGGTGGGACTATTTTTATTATGACACAGTCGCCGGTGGGACTATTTTTATTATGACACAGTCGCCGGTGGGACTATTTTTATTATGACTATTAGACGGTGGGACTATTTTTATTATGACACAGTCGCCGGTGGGACTATTTTTATTATGACACAGTCGCCGGTCGGACTATTTTTATTATGACACAGTCGCCGGTGGGACTATTTTTATTATGACACAGTCTCCGGTGGGACTATTTTTATTATGACACAGTCTCCGGTGGGACTATTTTTATTATGACACAGTCTCCGGTGGGACTATTTTTATTATGACACAGTCTCCGGTGGGACTATTTTTATTATGACACAGTCGCCGGTGGGACTTTTAGACACAGTCGCCGGTGGGACTATTTTTATTATAACACAGTCGCCGGTGGGACTATTTTTATTATGACACAGTCTCCGGTGGGACTATTTTTATTATGACACAGTCGCCGGTGGGACTTTTAGACACAGTCTCCGGTGGGACTATTTTTATTATGACACAGTCGCCGGTGGGACTATTAGACACAGTCGCCGGTGGGACTATTTTTATTATGACACAGTCTCCGGTGGGACTATTTTTATTATGACACAGTCGCCGGTGGGACTTTTAGACACAGTCGCCGGTGGGACTATTTTTATTATGACACAGTCGCCGGTGGGACTTTTAGACACAGTCGCCGGTGGGACTATTTTTATTATGACACAGTCTCCGGTGGGACTATTTTTATTATGACACAGTCGCCGGTGGGACTTTTAGACACAGTCTCCGGTGGGACTATTTTTATTATGACACAGTCGCCGGTGGGACTATTAGACACAGTCGCCGGTGGGACTATTAGACACAGTCGCCGGTGGGACTTTATGCTCCTCCGCTCATGAGTGTGAGGTAACGCAGCTCTGTTGATCATATTAGACACATCTGAGTGTGTTGATGATGGGATGACGTTACTCTGTGCGTTCTCTCGGCCGCTGCTATGACACTTGTTCACACTGCAGTGAGAGGAAAGCGCTTCTGCAGAATAAAACCAGAAACCGAGGGGAACGCAGATATGACTCGACAGGCCACGCCCTCACACGTCCCGGTTCCTCGGGTAAAATAGCAATTTCTCACAAATAGTTGGAAACATTTGGGATATTGTAAGCACTCAACTGAACAAAATATAACACTGGCCTAGTTTTACTGCAAAAATGTTACATAGCGCACCTTTAAATTCTTCAACCTAATTATGTAAAATTATATCTAATTATGTTAATAAGTGTCACTATTATTTGGAACACAAAA
>CM042240.1:9406217-9638717 GCA_023566225.1 Romanogobio albipinnatus
CAATCTCGCAGACACACACACACACACACACACACACACACAATCTCACACCCAGACACACAGGCAGACGCACGCACGCACGCACGCACGCACGCACGCACGCACGCACGCACGCACGCACGCACGCACGCACGCACGCACGCACGCACACACACACACACACACACACAGGTATTTCTATCATTATGGGGACATTACATAGGCATAATGGTTTTTATACTGAGCTAATGACATATTCTGTCCTCCAATCCTAACACATAATTTAGTATGAATTATAAGCTTTTTTTCCTCATGGGAACCAAAAAAATGTCCCTACAAGGTCAAAAATGACTGGTTTTACTATCCTTGTGGGGACATTTGGTCCCTATAACACACACACACACACACCCAGAAGTGTTCCAAGAATGAAAGTGAGCGCTCTGTGATGTCATACCTGTGCGGGCGTGTCTGTTTCATTGATAGGCTGTCCGTCAAACCGGAACCGAATCTGCCTCATCGTCAGTCCCTGCACAAACCAATGAGCACATCAGTCCAGCGTTTCACACACACACACACACACACACACACACACACACACACACACACACACACACACACACACACACACACACACACACACACACACACACACACACACACACACACACACACACACACACACACACACACACACACACACACACACAACAGAACTTCAGTCATGTGCTATTGTTCATTAGTTTAGGTTTAAACATTAATATTTAGGTTTAATTCAGTTTCAGTTTTAGCTAGCTAGTTATCTGAACTTGAAACTCTGCTTTTGGTAAATAATTGAAATATTTTCATCTAATGTAATTTAATGTACTTCAATGAACAATAATAGTGTTAGTTAGTGATAATAAAAACTGAATAAAATCGATCGGCAAATCAGTCTGAAAGGAAACAACGTTCAAATCTGAAGGAGCAGAGAATCGGGACACCCACATCACCCCACCCCCTAAAGTGTAAATCACAGAGGTCAGCTGATATGTTTGTCAGCGCTGTTGACAAGGACTTCCTCCGGGCAGGGCCGCTTCCTCCCCGCGCGGGCGCTGTCCTCCTTCAGCCGGAGAAACTCACAGAGCCACGATGAGATTACACCCTGCGCCTCTGCCAGGAAATCATGCTAGCGACCGAAAGATCACGAGGAGCATCTTAACCCCGCGTGTTTACAGCGTTAATAAAGCCTCTGTGTGTGTGTGTGTGTGTGTGTGCAGTCTGGTACTGTACGCGCAGGACCATTAACCGGACGCGAGGGAGTGATAAAGCCAGCGCACACTGAGGCTGTTGAGGAAGTTATTGATCCGGCTGCTTTAGTGCAGAACATGTCCCGCTTCCCTCCATTCCCAATGGCTTGTGTTACAATATTATCAAATATTAGTCATCCTTCCTCTTGCCATTTGTACAAAGTACATAAACAAATGCTTAGTTTCTGAATAAATGATCTGATATCTAAGCGTTTTATCATTTTATGAAGAGTGTTATTAACCATTTATGTATATCATTCCCAATGTTTTCCATGAGGAAGGAATGTAGGACGCCTAAAACCCCTTTATTAACACACTTATGTATCCCATTTCATTATCGAGTATATCCTCGACATATGTGGGCCTGCATTGTGTTGTGATAGTGACTATTATCCAAAACTAAAAATGCAATCATTGAAAAAAATGGATCCGTGGTGCAATGACATCAGAGCACAACAGTGATAAAATCTCCATTGGGAAACTGATTTTTTATATGATAACTTATAAATCTTTTAAGCCAGTCCTACTGTGAGCTACGAGGTTGTTAATCGATGATATCTGCTTCTGTTGAAGCTGTCAGCCTTCATTATGTGAACTTATTCATAAAATAATCGTGTTAAACGGTGGTATTCATCGGGACAAATTCCACCAATCAGAGCGTTGAGACCAGGGTTAATTTTGACAGCATATTTTGATTTAGTTTTAGTCAAAGTCTTTTGACTAAAATGCCATTTAGTCATATTTTAGTCACCTGAATTGTTTTTAGTTTTAGTCTAGTTTTAGTCGACTAAATCTACAGTAGATTCCTAAAATCTAATGAGTTTAGTTTAATTGTAATACATTAAGCATCACTTGAACTGACATTTTGACATAATTTTGTTTTTGACATTAAAAATACACGAAAGAGCTCAATTCACTTTTCTGTTTGTTTTTAAAAACAACTATATAGTTTTTATAACTTTGTATTTCTGTTTTAGTTAGTATATCATGTTAAGCTAAAGCTTCAAATAAGTTTGTTTATGTATTTTTTTTCAGTTCATATTTATTTAATTTCAAGAAACAAAGATTTTTTTTAATGGTTTTAGTGAACTATTATAACCCTGATACTTTATTGAATATGTGTCAAATACTGGTCTTTCCTCCTGACTATGAATTAAATGGGAATTAAATTAAATACAGTTTATTGTGTAACCAAAAACGAATATATAATGCGTGACTTTTAATTATAAACCAGCTGGAAATACACCGGGACTCTTATTTTGTAATATCGCCTTACTATTGCAGTTGCAGGAGCTCATTCAAGTTCAGATGAGATAAAATATGCGTTGTTACAACCGTCTAAAACACATTACTATATAAACATCGTAAAGTAAACATTGTCATTATTCATCAGCATTAGTTCATAAACAATTGCCTGGCATAAATGTGTGTTATTGATTGATTGTGAGCCGCTCTGGAGCGCTGGATTGGGGATGCGTGAGCCTGTAGGCCGTGTGTTTTCCAGCAGTTAGATCAGTTCAGATCAAATGTGCGCATCTGTTACACAGGACATCAGTTCTGACTGGATCTCTTCCCTAATCGTCCCTCCCTAACATTTTCGTCTCGTTTTTATTTGTTGACGAAAATGACAGTTGATTTTTGTTATAGTTTTTGTTAATTAACACTAGTTTTTATTTAGTTATCGTCTCGTTTTCGTCAGTGAAAAAAGGTTGTTGACGAAAATTATTCGTCAACGAAATTAACACTGGTCGAAACAAGCTAAAAAGATTGTTTAAGCCCCGCCCACTCCCATGAAGCACTGCGAATGACGTAATAGAGACGCTCTTAAAATACTGAAATACTTACACATATATGAATATTTTGCAATAAACTTAAAATATATTGTTTATATATACATATACATATATATATATATATATATATATATATTAGGGATGCAACAATACAGTTAGTCCACGGTTCAATACATACCTCGTTTTTAACCACGGTTTTCGGTTCGGTTTGGTTCTGATGGCTTGTCACAACAGTTTTTTGCTATTCTATTCTTAGGCGACAGGAACAGCAAGAGGTTAAGGAGAAAAAAGACTTTTCTTCATTGCAATCCTCTTTCTTTATTTTACTTAATGTGGCGTGAATGATCACTGATCACAGCTCAAGCGGCCGCTCATCTCCGAAGATCATCTCTTCCTAAAGAATAAACATGAATGAACATCTGAAGGTATGTTGAGGATACATTACACCTTACTGTCACGCATCATTTGTAGTAATCGCTCAGTGTTCAACGGTGGAAAGACCTCAATATAACTGCTGTAAACAACGTCATGTAGCATCACATTTACCTCAGAAGTCATTCAGTGTCCACAGCTGTTAGTTCACTAGAGAGATCAGCTCTTTCACTAAATATGCACTATATTAGCCTCATTATATTCTACTTAGAAGTTATTGCAAAAACTGCCTAATGTGAAGTTTACATGTTTGCGTACTGTGTGTTATTTGAGTGTTGATTATTATACCAAAACATGAATAACAACTGAATTTAGGCTAATAGTTTGGGCTCTGTTGTTAACCTTTAATATTAATGTGAGAGTAAGGGCTCCCTATATAGTTTACAGCAATATAAACTTTTAATTATAATTTAATTAATCTTAGGACCGATTAATCTATCAACTAATTTATCACTTAAACTCAAACTAGTTTATTGATTGATCGATTAATCTGACGACTAATTTATTGGTTAATCGATTAATCTATCCACTAATTTATCACTTAATCAATCGGCTAATTTATTGATTGATCGTTTAATCTATCGACTAATTTATTGATTGATCGATTAATCTATCGACAAATTTATTGGTTAATCGATTCATCTATCGACTAATTTATCTCTTAATCTATCTACTAATTTATTAATTTATCGCTTAATCTATCGGCTAATTTATTGATTGATCGTTTAACCTATCGTCTAATTTTTTGATTGATCGTTTAATCTATCGACTAATTTATTGATTGATCGATTAATCTATCGACTAGTTTTTTAATTGATCGTTTAATCTATCAACTAATTTATCGCTTAATCTATCGACTAATTTATTGATTGATCGATTAATATGTCGACTCATTTATCAAATTAATCTATCGACTAATTGATCGCAATACTTTTCAACTATTTTACTTAAAAACATTTAATTTAACTTGCAAAGTTGACCTTCAGTAGTGTACTATAAAAAAAAGTATAAATGTGTAAACAATTTCAGGTTCAGGTCAGAGTCCGGCAGTGTGAGCAAATCCCGGCCGCGCTGCACCACACTTTTCTGTTGCTTTTTTTTTTTTTTTTGCAAAAGTAATTAAAGTAGAGCGTGGGTAATGTTACTTAACCAATTTGAAGCAGTTGTTAAACTTATATATATATATATATATATATATAACTTACGCGAAACAGAGAGAAATGTTGACAGGTCCTCTCCAGCAGCTTGAATGTTACCGGTTGCCATGGCAACTCTCAACGGCCACCAGGACTTATACAGTTTTATAAAAGCTATTTATTATTTGTTGTTAAGTGTAAGAATCCCTTCAGAAAAATACATTATTCTGTCAGGCGCAGCCTAGGACAAACGCTTTCAAGATGAGATGCTGTAGCAAGGCTATGTCTGTGTCATTATTCCAACGTTATGTTCATAACTTATAGTTTAATACAGTAAATTAACTTTCCTCTTTCCTCTCACTCATGGAAAGGTTTATCCCGCCCCTCTCTTCGGATTGGTCTTTTAAACCGATTACAGAGCTCCCTAATGTCTTTTTGTCTGATTTTCAAATACTTCTTTGCTTCGAATCAAAGTTTGTTGTGTTGCGATTCAACTGGTAGCTGATTGGTTCAGTTCGTGGCTTATTAAGCTTTAATGAAGACTTCTTTGCAATCCCGATGGGAGAAATGAACGGAAAAACACTTCCAGGACTAATGGCGCTGACAAAGTGGATGGGAACTAATGCACTCTCTTGCCTATGACTGGATTCTTTTAACGAGATTTTGCTAAAAAATTTTTTTTTTTTTTTTTTAAATGACACTGTCAACCGATCAGGCATAACATTATGACCTAATATTGTGTTGGTCCCCCAAAAATGGACTCCACTATCTGGCACCAAAATGTTAGCATCAGATCCTTTAAGTCCTGTAAGTTGCGAGGCGGGGCCTCCATGGATCGGACTTGTTTGTTCAGCTCATCCCACAGATGCTCGATTGGATTGAGATCATTGAAATAATATTTCATGTTGTATTATTGTTGTTCTTGTGTTGACAAACAAGGTGAATTCTCCTATATCCTCCTGGGACCCAAGAATAGACTTTTGTCCACTGTAGTGGACATGATATTTTAGTGAATTTCTCTGACATCACACATGTCACATGTCTCAGTCTGGATGTCCTGTAAAGAGCACATTCGGGGCTTTACAGGGATACCAAATGTTTGGAGGTTTCACCAGGACAACAACTTCTTCTTGGTCTTTAAAAACGGCTGACATTAATGTTTAGCACTCTTATGGAAATATGATCATATTTTTTAATTATAATTTAAATCTGATTATTGTTTGTAATAAATCAACATCTCAGTAAAATGTTATGGGGTTTCTAATCAAAATATGACTTTCTGTTACAAAACAGGGCATTGATTTCATAAATGTCCACTGTAGAGGACACCAAATCATGATTATCAGGCATTCTGGAGACATAACAAGTGAACAGGGAAAGAAATTACACATCAATATTCCTATGAAATATTAGATATTATTATGAAAATGTTGCCAATTTTTCCTCCCATTATTACACTTCTATTTCCATTACATGTTGCACCAAGAACACATTAATATGCAAATTAGATGCAGTGAATAGATGCATTGTATTGAATGGGAAAATCCAAGTATTGTCATTTTACCCACAAATTTAATAAAGTAAAATGGTATATGAATGCATTTAATTATATCTTTCATAACATAGTTCAGAATCATCTTTAAATAAAGTTTGTTTAAAAAAACCCTGAAACCTAAAAATTGATTGGTGAATTAAAAATAAATCCCATTGTTTTTGCCTAAACATGCAATTTCATGTCATTTAATTTTTTTAACAACTACAGAGGACATATCATAACATATGAACACAATATCATTTTTCAATAAATGTTTTTTTTCCCCCATTTGTTTCTTATGCTCTAAACAATGTAATGACATAAAAAAAATACTAAATTCAAAAAACTTTTTTTTCTGGGTCCCAGGAGGATATTATGACATAAGCAATTTCAAAAATGTGATATTGATTTATACAAACGTTCAATAAACAATTAATATTGACTTTTAGACACGAGTTTTGGCTATTTCAGCTGCTTTGAACAAATCGGTGGATATAACAATGAAGAAACTATGATTATCTTGTGTAAAACCTCTTCTATATTTTGGACACAAACTCTATTACGTGCATCCAGGCTGTCGGGACGGTGAGTTGTCGAACTCAGAGAGGAGAGTGTCTGACTTCCTTTAACGTGTGTGTGTGTGTGTGTGTGTGATCTCACCTGTCTCTCGCAGTACGCCTTCATGAGCTTGCTTAGGGGTGTGTGTCTCTTGATTTTAAACTGGACCACTGACCCGTCCTGTCCCGCCACCTTCAGGTTGATGTGGTCGTTGTTCTCCGTCTTTACACCCTCCTGACAAAACAAAAGCACACATGCACAAATATGAGATATTACACATCACTCTCTCTCATATCATATGTAATGTTCAATAATATAGCAGACATATTGGTCCACAAATACTGTAAGAGTCCAGGCGATGGCTCATCTATAGTCTATTAGTGTAAAATGAACCGTTTGTAGTTTGATGATTGAGAGTTGTTTATAATCACATTACATTACAATACCATGGCAACAGGCAAACATGTGACTATTGAGGCAAATATAAAAACTAGTTTTATCCTTTATAATAGATGAGACTATTGTGGCAAATATAAAAACTAGTTTTATCCTTTATAATTGATGAGACTATTGTGGCAAATATAAAACTAGTTTTATCCTTTATAATTGCACACAATTAGGTGTGGTTTTATAATTAAACTAAACTTAACATGATCCATCCTCGTTCATGTGACAGACTCGTGCACGTTCATCTTTGTGGCTTTATTAGCAGAGTCATCAGCTCAATCCCAACAGAAAAACCCTTCCCATTAGCTCCCAGTCTGCTCTCACATATAACACATAAATATCATCAATGTGTGACTGATATTAGATCATTTCTCCCTATTATTTGTATTTGAATGCGTCTGTGTGTCGCGCGCACGCGATGTGAGCCCCCAGCGCGCGTTCACACGTCTTCTTCCGGTGTTTCTGAGGCGGCAGTTACAGGATTTATCCACTGCGCGCGATATTTCACATTAAATATCAAACCATCCGCGTCCTCTCGTGTTTTCACGATCCCTCGCACGACTTAAACTGTGACTAATTAATAAATAATCCCTTCATTTTTAAACACCACTCACCTTGGGTTTCTCGTCGGCCATGGTTATTGTATTTGCGCTTCTCTACGCCGCCACACAAAGAATCCGCGGGGACGCGCACGTCCGCGCCCCCGATTAAAAACAGGCCCGGCGTGCGCGGTCACGAGCTCTGCCGCGCTCTGCCGCGATTGGCCAGAGCAGCTCACGGGCGTCCTGTGACGCGCTAACGGTTATGTCATGCGCGAGACCTGGGAGCCGGAGAAACATGCACGCGCATTCGTGCACGTCTTATCTTTGAAAAAACCGTTGGAGCAAAATGTGACTATAAATGACGCAAAACGATTATTATTTTTCACAGAAAATGTCATAAATGATCAGATACAAGACATGGACTCTATAAGAATGGTGTACATTGAGTTTTGTGGTGATTCTGAGGGAATAATGAGCCACTGCTCCTCTCACTGGAGTGGGATGGGACGCCATTTTGTTCTTTATGTAATTCACAGATCAAGCCGAACGAACCGCAGCCATTATTTATTAATCATTTAAAATGACTGCGAGGAAAAAGAGCTACACTACAACAAATAAGTGAAACAATTTACCTTCTGAATAAATCCTCTCATGATAATTGTATACCATAATTTTATACCATAAATATAGGACCATATACAAAACAGTTTATTATTTCAAAGAAACATTACAATGTGTAATGAAGCTTTAATATAACACGTGTTTACAAACCCTGACCCTTAATATAGAAGCTATGTTTTAAGCTAGAACACTATTTATAATAACTTGGACTAAAACTATTTTATATTGTTCATTAAAATAGCTAAAATCGTCGTCGGACAACTGCAATACTTTTATGTACCACCAGGGGTCCAGAAAACAACACAACACGCGATTTGTACAGCGCAAAATTATATATATATATGTATAAAAAAACCGAAAGTCTTATTTTTTACATATTTTTCATCTTTATGAAACTTGTGATTGGCATGTGTTGTTATTAAATTGATAATTCTGAAACAGTGTGTTTTTCCTAATAATAACAACAACCATATAATTAGAAACAAATATAAACAGTGCATCATTTATATTTTATTGTCGATTAGAATTTTGCTCAGGCGTTCGGTGCGTCGTACTAACCGCGCAGGCTTCAGGGGTCCTTCAGGCTCATGGCGCTAAACTAATGTGTTGAATGTTGATCATAAAGCTGTTAAAAGTTATACTTTTCACTGTTATTTAGGAGGATTTAATATCTCTGTGTGATGGAGGAGGTGGATGTGGAGCCCAGTCCCACGGTACGTGCTGGTTTATGCAGGTTTATCTGTGTTTATGATTATTAATATACGGTACGAGGATGCATATGTGAAGAATAAACGTTATGTGGTGTTACCATGGTATCTGAAGGGACTTGTATATACTGTGGCACTAAATGATCATAAGTAGGCTACCATGGTATATGTTTTGTATAAACTGGCATATTCATATACACACATATATATATATATATATATATATATATATATATATATATATATATATATATATATATATTATTGAATGATTATCATGATTAGTTTGTTTATGTATCCTGCAGTTGGTTCCCGGAGCTGGATTTCATCAGAGGCACTTGGGTTTTGAATGGGGTCCTGGAGATCTGTTAGTTTATGAGACAAGCTACAAACTACAAGGTATATTGTGTGTGTGTGTGTGTGTGTGTGTGTGTGTGTGTGTGTGTGTATGTGGCTTGATAAACCCTACGTTATGGGGACAAAATGTCCCCACAAAGATGGCAATATCTGAAATCCTCGTCCTTGTGGGGACATTTTTGGTCCCCATGAGGAAAACATCTTATAAATCAGACTAAGTGATTTTTTTTGAAAATGTAAAAATGCATAATGTCTCCTGTGATGGGTAGGTTTAGGGGCAGTGTGTGTGTGTGTGTGTGTGTGTGTGTGTGTGTGTGTGTGTGTGTGTGTGTGTGTGATGGGTAGGTTTAGGGGCAGGGGCAGTGTGTGTGTGTGTGTGTGTGTGTGATGGGCAGGTTTAGTGGCAGTGTGTGTGTGTGTGTGTGTGTGTGATGGGCAGGTGCAGGGGCAGTGTGTGTGTGTGTGTGTGTGTGTGTGTGTGTGTGTGTGTGTGATGGGCAGGTGCAGGGGCAGTGTGTGTGTGTGTGTGTGTGTGTGTGTGTGTGTGTGTGTGTGTGTGTGTGTGTGATGGGTAGGTTTAGGGGCAGTGTGTGTGTGTGTGTGTGTGATGGGCAGGGGCAGTGTGTGTGTGTGTGTGTGTGTGTGTGTGTGTGTGTGATGGGTAGGTTTAGGGGCAGTGTGTGTGTGAGTGATGGGTAGGTTTAGGGGCAGTGTGTGTGTGTGATGGGTAGGTTTAGGGGCAGGGGCAGTGTGTGTGTGTGATGGATAGGTTTAGGGGCAGTGTGTGTGTGTGTGTGTGTGTGTGAGAGTGATGGGTAGGTTTAGGGGTAGGGGCAGTGTGTGTGTGTGTGTGTGTGTGTGTGTGTGATGGGTAGGTTTAGGGGCAGGGGCAGTGTGTGTGTGTGTGTGTGTGTGTGTGTGTGTGTGTGTGTGTGTGTGATGGGTAGGTTTAGGGGCAGGGGCAGTGTGTGTGTGTGTGATGGGTAGGTTTAGGGGCAGGGGCAGTGTGTGTGTGTGTGTGTGTGTGTGTGATGGGTAGGTTTAGGGGCAGGGGCAGTGTGTGTGTGTGTGTGTGTGTGTGTGATGGTAGGTTTAGGGGCAGAGGCAGTGTGTGTGTGTGTGTGTGTGTGTGTGTGTGTGTGTGTGTGTGTGTGTGTGATGGGTAGGTTTAGGGGTAGGGGCAGTGTGTGTGTGTGTGTGTGATGGATAGGTTTAGGGGCAGGGGCAGTGTGTGTGTGTGAGATGGGTAGGTTTAGGGGCAGTGTGTGTGTGTGTGTGTGTGTGTGTGTGTGTGTGTGTGTGTGTGTGTGTGTGTGTGTGTGTGATGGGTAGGTTTAGGGGTGGGGCAGTGTGTGTGTGTGTGTGTGTGTGTGTGTGTGTGAGATGGGTAGGTTTAGGGGTAGGGGCAGTGTGTGTGTGTGTGATGCAGGGCTCTACATAGCGACCATTTTGGGCGCATTTGCGCCTGAAAATTACTGCGTGCGACTGCGAAAAAATATTTAGGCGCACCGGTGCGAGTGACCCGATCGCTTCTCATGAATAGACGTATAATACAATCGGAATAAAAACTACAAACACTGACTGACTGAGCAACTGTTACGTTTCATGCTGCAATCAACTGCTTTTCATGCCTTCTGTCAGCGGAGCATGTGCAAAAAACGTCTGCGACGGACTACACTTCACAGATTGAACCCACGGTCTATGGATGAAACGGGTGTGACGCAGCATGCACTTACCAGACGCCTCGCGCTGATGTTTCTTTGCAGCCAAACTTAACTAGAAATACCACATTTGGATTATCATAAACAAGGTCGGAAATTAACAGGGGCTTGGGGCACAAATGCCACCAAATATGAATTAATAAAAAATAATTTAAAAACGCTCCTGTATGAGTTCTTGATTTCATCTTTATCAGCTGCAGTCCATAACATTTATTGTGTTTAAAATGACTAGATGCATATGAGTGAGTACATCATGAATCCATTTTCCAAACCGTGTTTTTATCTTACCCTGAATCACTACGGTACACATATAATAAGTGTTTCTATTCTGACTATTCCAGTTCGGCTCGCAGCGCTGCGGAGGAACACAGTCTCTGTCTCTGTGTGACTCGCCATAGACATAAACAGAGAGAAGTAGATCCGGCTGCAATGTTCTTCCGCTAGATGCACGCAGTTCTGTTTATTAAGCGCCAGAGCGCCAAAAGTCACGGACTGCTATTGCTCCGAGTATTGGCATGATTGCAAATGTGATACTGATCTTGTACAAAAGTCCAATAGACAAGTTGATATTAAGCAACAACGTTTTACCCACAATACTGTTTATTTCGTGAAAATCAAAACAACACCAGTTGAGCATCTCCAAGCGGTTCGATCGAATGAATCTGCGTTTGAACGACTGAATGAATCACTCCCACATAGACTTGACGCCCCCTACTGGCTGTTTTATTTTCATATTTATACTTTGCATAGACTTTTTATTTAAAATAGAAATATTTTAACTAAGTTTAACTTGTGCATAGCCTATTTCTAAATTCAAAAACTTATATTTAAAACATTTATACAACATTATTTACCCATGAGCTGCATGTAAATGTATCTAAACACCATTTCAGATGGAGCTTCTGCGCCACTTCTACTTTTGATGCTGATTTAATTTGATTTGTAACAGTCTGGTTGTGTCTTATTGCTCTAACTGAATTTATTTTTTAAATTAACATTAAAAAAAAAAATTCTATTTTAAATTAAGAAATTGACAAAATATGGTGCATACATTTAATAAGATTAGAAAACATTGCTCTTATAATGGTAAAAATGCCCCTGGACATTAATTTAAAGGGACAAAGATCATCCTGTAATGGGAAAGTTATAATTGGAATGCGTGTTAATGATCAGAAAGTGCTCCTAAATTTTTGACTGTGCTCCTAATTTTTTTTAATTAGGAGCACAAGTGCTCCTCAAGAAAAATGTTAGCGTAGAGCCCTGGTGTGATGGGTAGGGGTAGGGGCAGGAGCAGTGTGTGTGTGTGATGGGTAGGTTTAGGGGCAGGGGCAGTGTGTGTGTGTGATGGGTAGGTTTAGGGGCAGGAGCAGTGTGTGTGAGATGGGTAGGTTTAGGGGCAGGAGCAGTGTGTGTGTGAGATGGGTAGGTTTAGGGGCAGGGGCAGTGTGTGTGTGTGATGGGTAGGTTTAGGGGCAGGGGCAGTGTGTGTGTGTGATGGGTAGGTTTAGGGGCAGGGGCAGTGTGTGTGAGATGGGTAGGTTTAGGGGCAGGAGCAGTGTGTGTGAGATGGGTAGGTTTAGGGGCAGGAGCAGTGTGTGTGTGAGATGGGTAGGTTTAGGGGCAGGGGCAGTGTGTGTGTGTGATGGGTAGGTTTAGGGGCAGGGGCAGTGTGTGTGAGATGGGTAGGTTTAGGGGCAGGAGCAGTGTGTGTGAGATGGGTAGGTTTAGGGGCAGGAGCAGTGTGTGTGTGAGATGGGTAGGTTTAGGGGCAGGGGCAGTGTGTGTGTGATGGGTAGGTTTAGGGGCAGGGGCAGTGTGTGTGAGATGGGTAGGTTTAGGGGCAGGAGCAGTGTGTGTGTGATGGGTAGGTTTAGGGGCAGGAGCAGTGTGTGTGTGATGGGTAGGTTTAGGGGCAGGGGCAGTGTGTGTGAGATGGGTAGGTTTAGGGGCAGGAGCAGTGTGTGTGAGATGGGTAGGTTTAGGGGCAGGAGCAGTGTGTGTGTGATGGGTAGGTTTAGGGGCAGGAGCAGTGTGTGTGAGATGGGTAGGTTTAGGGGCAGGAGCAGTGTGTGTGTGTGATGGGTAGGTTTAGGGGCAGGGGCAGTGTGTGTGAGATGGGTAGGTTTAGGGGCAGGAGCAGTGTGTGTGTGTGATGGGTAGGTTTAGGGGCAGGGGCAGTGTGTGTGAGATGGGTAGGTTTAGGGGCAGGAGCAGTGTGTGTGAGATGGGTAGGTTTAGGGGCAGGAGCAGTGTGTGTGTGATGGGTAGGTTTAGGGGCAGGAGCAGTGTGTGTGAGATGGGTAGGTTTAGGGGCAGGAGCAGTGTGTGTGTGTGATGGTAGGGGTAGGGGCAGGAGCAGTGTGTGTGTGTGATGGGTAGGTTTAGGGGCAGGGGCAGTGTGTGTGAGATGGGTAGGTTTAGGGGCAGGAGCAGTGTGTGTGAGATGGGTAGGTTTAGGGGCAGGAGCAGTGTGTGTGTGTGATGGGTAGGTTTAGGGGCAGGAGCAGTGTGTGTGTGATGGGTAGGTTTAGGGGCAGGAGCAGTGTGTGTGAGATGGGTAGGTTTAGGGGCAGGAGCAGTGTGTGTGTGTGATGGGTAGGTTTAGGGGCAGGAGCAGTGTGTGTGAGATGGGTAGGTTTAGGGGCAGGAGCAGTGTGTGTGTGTGATGGTAGGGGTAGGGGCAGGAGCAGTGTGTGTGTGTGATGGGTAGGTTTAGGGGCAGGGGCAGTGTAGGGGGATAGAATATACAGTTTATACAGTATAAAAATCATTACGCCTATGGAAAGTCCCCATAAAAAATGAAATCCGCGCGTGTGTGTGTTTGAGAGAGGCTTAAGCTGTCAATCATGTGTGTTCCCGCTCAGGTCCGAGGTCTGCGGGCTGTCCGTTTGTCCACGTCGTGAGGAAAGATGAAGACATCTGCTCTCCCATCCTGCGCAAGCTCTTCAACGAGTCCCATCTCATCTTCGTGGGGCTGCAGAAAATCAAAGAGGACGAACCGAGCAAAAACAAGAAGACACAGTGAGTCCTGAGTCCACTGAGTCCCGGTGTGTGTGTGTGTGTGTGTGTGTGTGTGTGTGTGTGTGTTGTGATCTGTCATTGTTTCCTGCAGGTTTGTGAGCATCAGTAAGAACTACAGGTCTATAATCAGAGCCTGTATGGAGGAGCTTGAGCAGAACGCAGGTAAAGGGTCACGTGACGCACGCATCACACATGAGGACGATGATGCGTTTGATCAGCTGATCGTGCTCTATTTCTCTATTTCTCAGCACAAGAGGGTCCTTTACGGTCACAGTATGGAGATCAGGTACGTGCACACACTCATGACCAGTGCAGGTTATTAGTATGATGTGTAATTGACGGAGAAATGATGCGCAGAACTAGTATTTCGAGAGTAGTTTCATTCTCACTAAAACTATTATAAAAGGTTTTCGTTAATTGAAATAAAACTGAATTAAAATATGAGATGAGAACATTAGAAATGTTGCATTGGTAACTAAAATAAAATTATTGTAGTACTACAATGACTAAAACTGAAATAAAAATGAATAAAAACTAAATGGAAATATCAAAAATATATAAAATAAACACAAATACAAAATAAATGGTAACAACTTAAACAAAATTTCAAATGAACTGAAAATATGAAAAAATTAAATAAAAATATTAACAAATACTATAATAGTATATTAATGTTACTAAAATAACATATTTTATAAGGATAAATTAATGATTAGATTAAAAAAATATTAGTAAATATAAATAAAATAACATTTTCTAATTATTTTATGTAATTATCTAAATATATTTAATTTGATAAAAATACATTAATTATTATAATACAATAATAAAACATGCATGCATTCTGAATATTTAAATAATAAATTGATTAAAAGTTAAATGATAAAATTATATATAATTAAATCTCCTCATAAAGATAAATGAATAATTTAATTACAAAAATATTAATATTATAATAGTATATTAATGTTACTAAAATAACCAATTTTCTAATTACATGATAAAGATAATCATTACATGACAAAATATTAATAAATACTATAATAGAATATTAATATTACCAAAACAGCAACTCTAATATTCTTATTTAGATTTATTTTGTTAAGATAAATTAATCATTACAAAAATATAATAGTATATTAATATTATTATAATAACACCAATTTTCTAATTATTTTATATGCATTTGTTATAAAGATAAATCTTTAATTACTAAAGTATTAATATTATAATAGTATGTTAATGTTACTAAAATAACACTAATCTAATTATTTAGTTTCATTTTATAAAGGTAAATTAATCATTAGTTTACAAAATAATAATAAATACTATATTAATATTACTAAAACAAATTTCTATTTATTTTATTTTATGAATATAAATTAATGATTGGATTACAAAAATATTAGTAAATACTATAATAGTATATAAATGTTATGAAAAACACATTTACTAATTATTTTATATAATTTTAATTTGATAAAAATACATTAATTATTATAATACAATAATAAAAACATGCATGCATTCTGAATATTTAAATAATAAATTGATTAAAAGTTAAATGATAAAATTATATATAATTTAATCTCTTCATAAAGATAAATGAATCATTAATTACAACAATATTAATATTATAATAGTTACTAAAATAACATTATTTTATAAGGATACATTAATCATTAGATTACAAAAATGCTTATAAATACTGTAATAGTATATTAATATAATAATATGATTTTATATGCATTATTATAAAGATACATTATTATTAATTAGTATATTAATATTACTATAATACACACATTTTTCAAATGATTTTATATGCATTATTTTATAAAGATAAATGAATCATTGATTAGAAAATATTAATACATACTACAGTAGAATATTAATATTACTAAAACAGCAACACTAATTTTATTATTTTGTTTTATTTTATAAGGATAAATTAATCATTAGATTACATTAGATTATTAATATTACTATAATAACACATTTTCTAATTATTTTATATACTTTTTTTGATAAAAAATACATAAATCATTAAATTACAACAATAAAAACATAATATTCATGCATTACAAGTTATAAAGTTAAATAATAATAACAAGTGTTTCTAAAAGTAGAGCAAAATAGCATCAGATGTAATGAAAGCCTGATGGACTGAAGTGTGACCTGATCTCTGTAGGTGTCTATTCTCCTGGCCATCGAGCTGATCTGGAACCTGTGTGAGGTGCTGTTCATCGACGCCGCCCCAGGTACTGACCCGCCTGCGAGCTCCAGACGGAGCCTGTGGTTTGTCTGCTGGTGGTGACTGTGTTTTGTTGTGGTGCTGTAGCCGGATCTCTGCTGCTCCACCTGCTGGACTGGGTGCGCCTGCACAAGTCGGACGTGGACGCCCGAGCGAGGGAGGTGCTGCAGAGCGACTGCCCCACCGAACACGGGTCCTACTGGGACGTGGTATGAGCCGCATGACCACCGGATGCTCCACGCATCCCCTCTGGCGTCCTCATGTGTGTGTGTGTGTGTGTGTGTGTGTCTGCAGGTGATCGGTTTAGTGCTGCAGGGCCGGATGGACGAAGCCCGACAGGTTCTGTCCAAACAGGCGTCTCTGCGGGCGGAAGGCAGCTCTGTGTTCAGACGCATGGACGTCCTGTTACAGACCATGCCCATGTTTAACGTACGTACATCCGCACCTGCATCTGATTAAAGGGAGGATTGATCAAGTGTGTGTCTGTGTGTGTGTTCATTTTCACAGCATTAAAGTAAATCATATGGGCCAAGATTATATTAATTTATAAATAATTATATAAATATTCATTTTCACACGTCCTGTTACAGACCATGCCCATGTTTAACGGACGATCTGATTAAAGGGAGGATTGATCTAATGTGTGTGTGTGTGTGTGTGTGTGTGTGTGTTCAGCCCACAGGAACTCAAACGCTGACCGAGTTCGATGTGAAATGGAGAAACTGGCACGAGGAGTGCGACCGCTGTCTCCAGGACAACACCTTCGCTAGCAGCTGTGAGCTGGAGAGCATCTGCAAGGTGAAGGGTCCTGACCTCTGGTGACCTTTGCTTGGGTACACCATCATCCTGACTGTGTGTGTCTCTGTCAGATCCTGGTGGGAGATGAAGACGCCCTGCTGGAGAAGCAGGAGCTGCTGGGCACCTGGTATCACTTCCTGGTCTCGCGGCTGCTCTTCACACACCCCACCATCAAGCCGCCCGATCTGCACTACTACGCTCAGGTGACCTACAGGCACAGTTAGTGCCTTCAATATAATAATAATTAATAACTGTGCAGTTTAGATTCCAGTTACATTATGCCATCCAAATAAGGGACATTTAAGTGCTTAAAGAAATGCCATCAATTTTAAATGCCAATATTAATTTACACAGCATTAAAGTAAATCATATGGGCCAAGATTATATTAATATTATATTCATTTATAAATAATCATAAAAATATTAATTTACACAGCATTAAAGTAAATCATATGGGCAAATATAATATATTAATATATAAATATTATCAATTTTCACAGCATTAAAGTAAATAATATAGGCCAAGGTTATATAATATTATATTAATATATAAATAATTATATAAGTATTATTTGTCACAGCATTAAAGTAAATCAAATAGGCAAATATTATAATATAATATATTAATATATAAATATTATTAATTTTCACAGCATTAAAGTAAATCAAATGGGCCAAAATTATATAATATTATATTAATATATAAATAATTATATAAATATTAATTTCCACAGAATTAAAGTAAATCATATGGGCCAAGATTATATTAATATATCAATAATTTTATAAGTATTAATTTTCACATCATTAAAGGAAATCATATGGGCAAATATTATATTATATTCAATTAAATTAATAAATAAATATTATTAATTTTCCCAGCATTACAGTAAATCATATGGTCTTATATTATAATAAAATATATAAATATAAATATTATTACATTTCACAGCATTAAAGTAAATAATATAGGCCAAGATTAATATATAAATAATTATTTAAATATTAATTTTCACATCATTAAAGGAAATCATATGTGCAAATATTATATTATATTAAATTAATATATAAATATTATACATTTTCACAGCATTAAAGTAAATGATATGGTCTTATATTATAAGATATATTAGTTTCTTTATTTATTTTAGTTATAATAACTGCATGCAACACACACACACACACACACACACACACATACAGCACGAGTAAAGCTAATACACATACGAACCTCTAATAATTCATCACACAGTGATGTCTGAACTTGAGTGAGTCTATAAATCTGTGTGTGTGTGTCTCAGTCGAGCATGAACATGTTTCTGGGTCCGCGGGCGTCTCCGGAGCCTCTGGACATCATCCTGCTGTCTGCGTTTGAGTTCGACCTGCATCAGGTGATCAAAGACTGCAGGTGCGTCAGCGCTCTTTCAGTACGGACACACGTTCATCTGAAGAGACCCTCTGAACTAACACACACACACATGTGATGTTTCCACAGCATCGCGCTCAACAACTGGTGGTTTGTGGCTCATCTGACGGACCTGCTGGATCACTGCAAACTGCTGCAGTCGCACAACCTCCAGTGCGTATCATTCATAGCCATTGGTGCCTTCAAACCAAAGGCCCAGATTCATGCGTCCCTTTGAGAGGGTCGTGCTGGATGTGGTGTGTGTAACGCTGCTCTGGTTTTGTGTGTTTGTAGTTTTGGCTCTAATCTACGTGAGTTCCTGGTTTTGGAGTACGCCTCGGGTCTCTTCACACATCACAGGTGATTCAACACATTAGTAATCTCTGCAGACGGAAGACTAAAGGGTTCAATCTCATGAGAACATGATCACACTTCACCCCAAAATTCAAGTTTTATTTCAATACGTGTTGTTTCAGAGCAGCTTTATAGAAAATGCTTACAATTTAAGAAGTCTCTTATACTCACCAAGGCTGCATTTATTCACGTGATCCTTCAGAAATCTTGATGCTCAAGAAACATGAATGTTCAAAAAGAGTGAATTTCTTGTGTGTGTGTGTGTGTGTTAGTCTGTGGCAGCTGGCGGTGGATTACTTCGATCACTGTCCCGAGTTCGGTCGTGTGTATCTGGAGCTGCAGATCGAGAGAGTCCCGCTCGACACCGAACGCAAAGCCATTAAAGTCCTGCGTATCTGTGAGGACAGGCAGATGAGTGAACAGGGTGAGCGCAGATTTAAACGCCACGTTAAAATAATAAACTGATGGCTTTACAAGTCAGTCCTGTTCCTGCTGAAATTAGCTGGTCCTTTTCCAGAATAATCTGCAGTAAGGACTAGATCTTATGCTGATAATCAAAGAGTAATGAAATCATAAGCTACATACATTAAGAGTGTGTGTGTGTGTGTGTGTTTCAGTGCGCAGTATCTGTAAGATCATGGCCAAACGAGCTCTGAGGAACAACAGGCTGGGATCTGCTCTGTCCTGGAGCATCAGAGCCAAAGACGCTGCCTTCGCTACACTCATCTCTGAGAGGTTACACAATCTTTTCTAAAAGTCGATTTAAAAATATGGGGTTTCCATTAATTGATGTTATGCGACTAAAACATTATTTTTCCTCTCGTGATAAGTCATTCCAAAAATTATGCTACATATGTTTGTGTGTATCCCAGCCACCGCACGCCATTATTTACAGAGACGAGCGAAAAGTTTGAATTTGATGGTGGTAACTCAAAAGGTTTTTTTACCACTTTATTTTGGCTTGTAATTTCATTTGTTGGAAATATAAACTGAATTTTGAAATGCTTTTGAAATGAAAAACTTTGCGTTTAATAAACAAAATTATATTTTTGAAAGGAAGCGTTTGGAGTGGAGTGCACGGCCTTTGCTGTTATTGTGAGTGTACACAAATAAAAGTAGACAGTTTAGTGTTTATAATTATGTCTTGCACTTCTTAATGGCTTAAAATGACAGGGTATTGTGAGTTGTTTCCGCTGTCATAAAGGAAAAAATCCATCCGAAGGCGCCGACGACTTCTTCGGATAGAGGGTTAAAGAAAATGCAGCCTATTTAGCTTCATAGTTAGGCATTTTTTAAATTTCATTTGTTGATTATAAAAAGTGAGCAATAGAGATAATCAGATGCGCATATGTTTGGGGACATGGATTTTGATTACTTCATTGAATTTTGTTTTCTAGAAAGTCTTTAAAATTTATTTAGTTTTGTATAAATTGTATTTTAATTTTTATCTATGTTTAATCAACTAATTGCCTATATATTTAATAAATAAGAAGCAAACCAAGATCGTCGGGAATGGATTGACGTGCGTAACTGGCCTGTTTCCGTGGCCTTTGAGCGAGGCTGAAACTATAGCGTCTTTCTGTTTTAATACATTTCTTGAATATATGTCTTAATTACAGGAGGCCTATTATAGATAGTTATGATATTTGTGGCTGCACTGAGGTCTGTCATTACTAGGTTAAAGTTACGCCACTGTCCTTATTAGGAGAAAATGTATGTCGTTTTAACGACATAAGATCTCGTTATTAGACATGCTTGAGTGGAAAAAAATATGTAGGCCCTATGTGGTAGCAATGCGTGACCGTACCAAGTGACCTGTCAATGCGGGAAAAAAACCAGTTTCCATTGCAGTTTTGCAAAAATTTCCTTTTTCGAATTGCCTGAAAAACCACCTCATGTGAGCGTTAACTTTTTTGCATGTGAGCGTTAACTTTTAATGTCCTAAAACAGACTTAATTTTCTTTATGCTACATATATAATATATACGTTTGCTCTTTTCTGTGTGTTTTGCGCAGGTTTCTTCAGGATTACAGTGTTAAAGGCTCTTTCACAGATCTGGATTTGTTGGATAATCTGGGTCCTGCCATGCTGCTCAGTGACAGACTGACGTTTTTAGGTACAACATGAGCGACTGATGCCCTTTACGAAGAGCTGCTATAATTCAGCGTGTGTCATATTTCAGTCCGATGGTTTTCTTTCATCCGGCTTTCCTGTGCTAACTGTGAACGATTCATCAGTGCGTATTATATTTGCACAGAGCTCGTCTTTCATGTACTTGTTCCTCAAGTATTAATATTGACCAATAACCAGTCCTTCCAGAAAAATGCGGCTTTTTTTTGTGATTGTTGCGGGCAAAAATCCTTGATTATGCAGCACGTTTTCTTAAAAAATGTGATTAAAAATGCGGGATATTTATGCAATTTTATGCAATAAAATTGCGGGAACTTCCAAAAACTCCGGTTTGATGAGAAAGAGGAAAAAAGCACTCCATCACAGAAAGTGCTGGGAATATTTAAGTTCTCATCTTGTTTTATTGAAGACCTTAATAAACACACGGCTCAAATTTACAAAACATTGAGTCAAACAAGTTCTGTAGCTTTACAAAAGGAATATGCTACAACTTCTGAAAAAATGAATAAATAACTTCCTGTTTTACAGACATTTGAGTGCTTCCAATGCACAAAGTGCAATCTCTTAAAGGGTTAGTTCACCCAGAAATGTAAATTCTGTCATTAATGACGTCCCCTCATGTCGCTGGACACCCGTCAGACCTCCGTTCATCTTCAGACACAAATGAAGATATTTAAGTTAAAATCCGATGGCTCAGAAAGGCCTCCATTGGCACAATGTACTGTTCACTCTCAAGACCCATAAAAGGCACTAAAGACGTTGTTACAAAGTCCATCTCACTACAGTGGTTCTACAATAACTTTATGAAGCGACGAGAATAGTTTTTGTGCGCAAAAAAAATCTAAATAATGACTTGTATAGTGATGACCGATTTCAAAAAACAGCATCATGAAGCTTCGAAGCGTTATGAATCAGCGAGTCGATTCATGATTCGGATCGCGTGTCAAACTGCTGAAATGCCTGACTTTGGCAATCCAAACCGCTGAATCGATTCACTGATTCATAACGCTTCAAACTGCTGAATCAACTCACTGATTCATAACGCTTCAAACCGTTGAATCGACTCACTGATTCATAACGCTTCAAACTGCTGAATCAACTCACTGATTCATAACGCTTCAAACCGCTGAATCGACTCACTGATTCATAACGCTTCAAACTGCTGAATCGACTCACTGATTCATAACGCTTCAAACTGCTGAATCAACTCACTGATTCATAACGCTTCAAACCGCTGAATCGACTCACTGATTCATAACGCTTCAAAGCTTCATGATGCTGTGTTTTGAAATCGGTCAGCACACCGGGAAACTGCTTTGCGCGTCTTTTGCTGTTATTTTTGTTGGCAAATGGGAATTTGCGCTTCATCATGGTTTCACTGATGTCTATGGTTTCTCCACGGGGTTTGCAGCTTTTCGATGACGTTCACGTCGGGTAATTACATCCCTTCAAAACGTTCCCATGGCAACAGGGGGAAATGGTGGCTCTTGTGTGAAGTAAACAAACATTTTTCAACTTTCTGCTAATATATATATTACTTTTTAGCAATGAAAATGCGGGGATTATGAAATCATGCTATCCACGCATATTTTGCACACGGAAATAGGCAATTTATGCGGCGAAAGTGCGGCGTATTTGAAAAAATGCAGCCCCCGCATAAATATGCGGACTTTGGCTGATTATGCTTTAAATCATGCGATCGCATAATCGCGTTTTTCTGGAGGGACTGATTAACTGAAGTGATTATTGGTTTTAGCAACCAATGAATAAAGTCCATGTCAAATATCCTGTTTCACTCTGAAAGATGTCACATCACAGATGTAAAAATGATTACGAATGCCATTTCATGTTGTTTTTAAGGAGGTCTTTTGTCCATGAGATGTATGACATCTGTGTCTGTGTGTGTTTTTAGGAAAGTACCGTGAGTTTCACCGGCTTTACGGTGAGAAGCGTTTCTCTGAGGCGGCCAAACTCCTGCTGTCCCTCATGACGGCAAAGATCGCCCCGCGCAGCCTGTGGATGACCCTGCTGACCGATGCGCTGCCACTGCTGGAGCAGAAAGAGGTCACACACACAACTCACGCTTCACAGTAGCCTTTAACCGTAGGGAAGAATGAATGTGTGTCTACAGAACTTCAAGCATTTAAGCTAAAACATTGCTATGAACTGAGAGTACCTTGAATGCCTGAATATAAACATATCAGCTTAATTCATGAAGGTTGACCATCGTGTTTTTGGCATTTAGTTTGAGCCGCTCTGTTTTCTTGCATGTAAAGGTGATCTTCTCCGTGGATCAGACGTATGAGCTCATGTCCTGTCTGGAGGAACTGAACTCCGGAACCAAAGACTCAAAGCAGACAGACCAGGTATCGCCCATCCCAGAAACACACGAGCTGCCCATTATAATGTTTAGTTGTACATTAAGAAGTTTTTCTTCTGTGTTTCAGGATGACGATATCGAGTCCACAAAGACGGAGCTCCTGCGCCTGTCTCTGGCCCGTAACCTCGCCATGGCCATCGTGAAAGAGGGAACGATAGAAACATAAATTCATCTGGTTAACATTTAAAGCTGTATTTCGCTGACTTTGTGTCCTGTACATAATTCAGAAATCTTGGATGAACATGTGATGTCTTTTATAAAAACGATTTTCCAGTATTTGCAAAATAATTGTCTTTCATATTGTCTTTTGTAGAAAGGTTTTGTGAGGGTAAACGAAGTTCTTGGGCTCTTTTGAATTAGACTTTGAGGTACAGCAACTCGCAAGGATCATATAGAGGGGTGGGAAAATATCTCAACTACTACTGTAAATTGTTTCTGGTGCAAGAAACCTTGACTGATATTGTAAGTACAGGGTTTATTCTGCGTGCAGGTCGAGGGGGGGCATGAATTAGAAATGGCTAAATTGTCCCCCCCTCCCCAATATTTGATACTCTTGATGCTGCTCTGCTGTACTCCATCACACACCGCTCTGTTTGTTGTCTAGGATGACAAAAGTAAAATGTAAAATTTTTGGGTTGGTCTTCCTCAGCGGTGGCCAATCACATCAGAGAAGGCGGGGCTTACTGCTAGTGCTATTTTCTCATCCAAGATGTTCATGTCTTTCTTTCTTTAGTCAAAAAGAAATTACGTTTTTTGAGGAAAACATTCCAGGATTTTTCTCCACATAATGGACTTCAATGGGGACCAAATCAATGCAGCTTCAAAGGATCCCAGACGAGGAATAGGCTCTGATCTAGACTAACCATCGGACATTTAAAAATAAAAAATATATATTTTTTACCTAAATTGCTCATCTTGCGCTGCTCTGCGACACACGGATTGCGTAATCATGTTGGAAAGGTCACGCTAGACGTCGGAGGCGGAACATGCGAGGGACTAATACAAACACCCTTTACCAAAAAACACTCCATCTCCAACTTCAAAATCAACCGACATTGTTTAACCTTTTTTTTGCTAAAGGATGTTTGTATTAGTCTTCGCATGTGCGCTTTGTAAACACGGGGGCAGTACTTCTGCCTACGTCATGTGACCTTTCCGACGGGATTACGCAATCCGTGGCGAGCCGCAGAGCAGCGCAAGATGAGCAATTTAGGTTAAAAAGTATATAATTTTTATTTTTGAAAATAGCTGATGGTTTGTCTAGATCAGAGCCTATTCCTCCACTCAATGATATGGCGATTTCCTTAATTTTGTCTTTCCGAACTATATGCTTAGCAAGCAAAGTGGTATATTTGTACTTATTGGCATCTACTCCAGTAAAAAAATTCTGAGGACACACCCACATTTTTTTTGCTTCCGACGCCCATGGTGATGGCTAAAATCCATAAGAGTGAATGTGTGCATATTTAAAAAAGTAAATAAATCTATATTATTTGCAAATAGTTTACTTCATAACTACAAGAGAACGAACTTTTACCGTTCTTTTTCTTTATTTCCTTAAATCCCTTTTAATAATCAAATTCCTTTAAATAAACCAATAAGACCAATAGGCCTACTCCGCAGGCAAAAACAAAAAACAAAACATTGGTGATGGCCTTGCTAAAAACCATAACAATAGCAATTTTACAATCAATAATGATTAAATATAACATTTTATAATAGTTTATCTCCAATAAAATAACTGTTTTGATTAGAATAAGGAACGATATCGTCGAAATAACTTAATTAAAAAATTATATATTTATATATATGTTTTTTGTTTTTTTTTACCACTGCGGAACAATACAGCCAATCAGAATCATTTCTACTTAAAAGCGCGCGCTGCAATTCCCTTCACTGAACGTAACTGACGCGAGCGCTTAGTACAAAAAAAAAACACCGTTATCGTCCGTTGGTGGGACGCGAACGAACATACATCGTTATCGTTCTTTGCGTGAACGGACCTTTACTGTACAGTTGTACTGATATCGCTCCAGAAACCGTCGTCGTTCAGATTCAGAGATGAGTAAAACAGCAGGGAAATCGCTGGTTTACGACAGGAAAGGAAGGTTAGACACCCTCAAACACCCTCCATTCATTTCTTGACTAACTCCAAATCACAATATAAATGGCCAAATGCAGTTCCACTTGATCAATAAGACTGGTATTGTTGTACCCTTGTGTTTTTTACATTTTTCCGCTGACGAAACACCAAAAAATCTCTTTCCAAGAAATTTCAGTAGACAAAAAAACTCTTAAGCTGTGGAAAATTATAATTGATATAGGAGCTTTTTACAGCGGATACCATTCAAAACACCCCACATGAAAAAATACTATAGTAAAATTACTCTAGTAAATACTATAGTGTTTTTGAACCGTACTATAGTAAATATTAGGGGTGTAACGGTACACAAAACTGACGGTTCAGTACGTACCTCGGTTTTGAAGTCCCGGTTCGGTATGGATTCGGTACAGCAGTTTTACAAAATTGCTTTTTATTAATTTTTATTCAACAGTGGTTTAATGAAAAAAAAAATGTGTCTGTCCTTAAATGAATTAAATTATAACTAAAAGTTTCTTAAAGATAATGCAGTAAACTATATAGGGAGCCCTTACTTACATATAGCTATTAAAGATTAACAACAGAGCCCAAACTATGAGCCTAAATTCAGTTGCTATTTATTTTTAGATATAATAATCGACACTCATAAGCTTCACATAAGGCAGTTTTTGCATTAACTTCTAAATCTAATTATTTTTATTCGTTGTTGAAATATAATCATTTAGTGGCTGTAATTTTCATGACAGGTTTATTTAAACATACATTAAATAAACAAGACATCACTAACAGGCTAAGTAGTATATAATGAATATAACAGCTAATATAGTGAATATAACGGCTAATATAGTGCATGTATTCAGTGAAAGAGTTGATTTCTCTAGTGAGCTAACAGCTGTGGACACTGAAGGACTTCTGAGTAAACGTGATTCTGCATGACATTGTTTACAAGCAGTTTTATTGTCTTTCCGCGATTGAAACACAGATGGAGCGATTACACGACATATGATGCATTTCAGTAAGTTGTAATGTATCCTCAACATACCTTAAGATGTATTAATTTATGGTTATTCTTTAGGAAGAGATGATCGCATTGACTTAAGTTGAACTGATACACGTCTATCAGTCACGTCACATTAAAGAGTTAAAACGGCATTTATCGTTTGCATTTCGTGATAAAATGGACTGAATACTTAATATGTTTGTGTGGGAACTCGGATTGAAGTGTGTTCCGCACTTACAACAAGCCGACTGTGAACTGTTTAAGATAACATTCATAACCGTTCGGTACAGGTGTGGAGCGCACCGAAAGCCCTGTACCGAAACGGTTCAATACGAATACGTGTACCGTTACACCCCTATTAAATATACACAGTAAATTAACAAAGTGTAGTAAATACTACAATTTACTGTAGTATCTTTACTATAGTACGGTTCAAAAACACTATAGTATTTACTAGAGTAATTTTACTGTAATATACTATTGTATTTTTTCATGTGGGACGGTTAGTCAGGCTCGCGTTCGTCATGGCGCTGCTCTGAATAAGGTCTATAAAGGTAGGTCAGGACATTTTATCCATCAGAAATTGAATGGGATGGTGAAAAATGGTGATTTGTAATTCCCATCCAACAAGTAAAAAGAAAGAAACGTGCGCTGGTCAATCCATTTGAAGTCTTTAATGGCGCAGTACACATGATGAAATCATTATTAAACACCAGAGCAGTGCATCATCATCATCATCATCAAACATTATCATTTTTCATAAGTTCGACACTTTAATGAGTCCTCCTAAACCTTGTCATCATCATCATCAGACCAGATGAAGCTTTGACTCTTTAACCGAGACACAATGATTCATTAATATACACACGAGGCTCCTTTGAAATACTGGAAATGCTCTGATGCTGATGCACGACGAGGCTCTCGAACCATCATCACGTCAGACAGAATCGGCAGAGATGCTCCACGATGTCCAGAAATACAGATTAATGCGTTCAAACACGACCAGATTTACATCAGATTCATCCGGGTCATATTTCACCCCCCCCCCCCCCCCCCCCCCCAAAAAAAAAGACACATTTAGCAAAATTAAGACTATTTTCATGTTTTTTGCGGGCGAAACATGATGGAATATAAATATGATTTGTGTGTGAGATTCACTCCGCCGCTGCTGCCAGAGTCTAAACACACGGTCATAATGAATTGTACGGTTATCACACACATCAGAGCTGTCCGGTGCTTCTAGTCAGACACATTGCGGTTTGTTTGGGACTAAATTAGCGACTAAAAAATCACATGAGGCCTTTATCTGATGAAGTAAAATGCTCTCTTTCTGCTCCAGCGCTTCAAAGAATCAAACCACGTGAAACACACACACATCTCTAAATCTGACTACACTCCTCATCATCGAACGTGGTTCGCCCTCACTCCTCAATCAAGAAAAATGTCAAAATTAAATAAATCTAAAGGCTATCGACTATCTAAAACAGAATAAGACGACAGACTGTAATGCTAAGTCCAAACGTTCCTGTAGCAGCAATAAATAAAACCAGAAACAGTGTTGAACTAGAACATAGGCGGATGCTAAAAACTCAAAATAAACAATAGTGCGACCCTGACTTGATGTAAACTCGTCTGACTGCAGGTACATTCGTTTCTGATGCTTCATGATTCAACAGCTGAAGTTTGTAGTGGACGAATCTTAGTTCTAGAAACGGCAACGTTCAAATGCTTTGTTTGTTTTAAGGAGCGTAAGAACACCTAGAACTGCCTGGACAGGGTAAAATCACGGTTAAATACACTCCACGGACGGCGGCGAGGTCATGTGACACCATCAGTATCAACTCGGCTTCCGACTTTACCACGACGCACCACAGTTTACACCAAAATACCACCGTAAATAAGGTACAAAATAGTGCTTGAAAAACAAGTAGTCAGTGAAAACAAGTCTATTTTATACACGTAAACATTAGATAAACCTACAAATTTACATAAAATTTAAATTTTTTTTTTAATATAAATGGGTAACAAGCAGGGTTATTATAGTTAACTAAAACCATAGACTGTAAAAAAAGATGGACGACGCGCCTTCATGTTGACGTAAGTAAAGCTGCCAGCGTTGAAATATGGCGCGAGTCTCGTGATCGCGAAGATGAGGTCCCGCCCACACTCCCGCCTTATGGACAGTTATGGAAATGTAGAGATTAAAGCTCCAATCTCCTCCGGAAGTTCCCGAAAAATGTCCGTTAGTGCCTCATCGCTCAGAGAAGCTGTCAATTATGAGGCCACACCCCCGTTTATATAGCATCTAATAACTAACTAACACCAAACTTATTTAAAGAACGAACACTTCAGCGTGATAGCCTAAAATGATTCTCTTTGGAAAACGTGTTTCAAGTGTAATTAGTTTGTCTATGTCCCATTATACTTCATGGAGGGGACGGGGCTTATGAGCTATACTGGGACCAGTCACCTGGGGGGCGATCGCTTTGGCTTCACTTTTCAGGACTCATGTGGCACGCTTGACTAAAACCAAAAATCATTTAAAAAAAAAAAAAACATTTACTTTTTTGGTTTTACATTTTGTTACTTGAAATAAAAAATTATATATTTTAGCCTGTTGCCAAAGCAACATTTCTCATTTTCGTTTAGTTTCACGATTAACAAAAAAATAACTAAAATCGGGAAAAAAGTATAAAAACTATACACACACATAATAAAAAAACAATAAAAATGCTAAAAACAAGCAAAATTACTAAAACGGAAAATACAAAAATAAAAACGAATTCAAAATATTAATTATATATACACACTGAACAAAATTATAAACGCAACACTTTTGTTTTTGCCCCCTTTTTTCATGAGCTGAACTCAACTTTTCTATGTACACAAAAGGCCTATTTCTCTCAAATATTGTTCACAAATCTGCCTAAATCTGTGTTAGTGAGCACTTCTCCTTTGCCGAGATAATCCATCCACCTCACAGGTGTGGCATATCAAGAAGCTGATTAGACACATGATTATTGCACAGGGGTTTCTTACGGTGCGTTCACACCAGACGCGAATGAAGCGGTAAGTGCGAGTGACTTACATGTTAAGTCAATGCAAATACGCGAATAGACATTCTGCGGCACGAATTGACCGTTTCGGCCATTCCGCGCGAGTTGAAAAATCTGAACTTTGGCGGATATTCGCGGCGCGGTATCAGGAGCTTGCTCTAGTAGTGACAACAATATTGCTATATATATTGAGACTACAAGCCAGCAAATTGAGCTTATTCACCGTATTTTAAAACAATCCATGTCAGCCATTTCACAACGAGACGAGTCGCCGGGCAGAAGCCCCTCCCATGATGCAAATTCTTGTGAAGTCACGCGTAAATGAAGCGAGTAAACAAGCGTCCAACTACGCACGAATAGCGCAATTTATTCACACAAGTCGAGTCTGGTGTGAACGCAGTTAGGCTGGCCACAATAAAAAGGCCACTCTAAAATGTGCAGCTGATAAAAAATGGGGGCAAAAAGTGTTGCGTTCATAATTTTGTTCAGTGTGTGTGTATATATATATATATATATATATATATATATATATATATATATATATATATATATATATATATATATATATATATATATATATATATATATATATATACAGGGAGTGCAGAATTATTAGGCACGTTGATTTTCTGATCATATTTTTTTTCCAGGCACATTTGACCAATTCCAAACCACAGTAATCCTAATAACTACTATTGATTTAGTATTTAATAATGTATAAGTGATATATAATTGTTCATGAAGGCTGGAAATGAAAATCACCTTATATTCAGGTGTGCAGAATTATTAGGCATGTTTTCTTTTACAGATAAATTGAGCCAAAAAAGAGATTTAACTCAGACTGAAAAGTCAAAAAGTATTAAATGCCCATGAGAAGGATGCAATACTAATGCAATACTAGACATTGCAGTTAAGGCGTGACCATTGGACAGTGAAATGCTCATTGGGTCAGCAGGGTCAGACAAAAACAGGTGGTGAAGAAAAGACACCTGTTAACTGCAAAAGAATTAAGAATTAAGGTGAAGAATTAAGGGTGAAACCATCAGGAACCCTTTAGTCTCCAGCGCCACCATTTTCCAGAGCTGCAACCTACCTGGAGTCTCCAGAAGTGCAAGGTGTCAGGATCTCAGAGACTTCAGTTAGGTAAAGAATCCTAAAAAATGACCCCCACTAGATAAGAATCACAAGCTGAAGTGTTGTAAAATACATGAAGAAGGTTTTTTTATAGGCTTTATGGACAGATAGGTTGAGAGTGACTCTTGAAGGACCAGCACCACATCCTCTAGTTCCACTGTTTGAAGAATTCATCTTCCAGAATCTGGCAGTACGTTTTGGGAGTTCATTTTTAGTCCATCTCTGCAAAACGGACTTCAGGATGGACTAAAATGAACTCCCAAAACGTACTGCCAGATTCTGGAAGATGAATTCTTCAAACAGTGGAACTAGAGGATGTGGTGCTGGTCCTTCAAGAGTCATTCTCAACCTATCTGTCCATAAAGCCTATAAAAAAACCTTCTTCATGTATTTTACAACACTTCAGCTTGTGATTCTTATCTAGTGGGGGTCATTTTTTAGGATTCTTTACCTAACTGAAGTCTCTGAGATCCTGACACCTTGCACTTCTGGAGACTCCAGGTAGGTTGCAGCTCTGGAAAATGGTGGCGCTGGAGACTAAAGGGTTCCTGATGGTTTCACCCTTAATTCTTCACCTTAATTCTTAATTCTTTTGCAGTTAACAGGTGTCTTTTCTTCACCACCTGTTTTTGTCTGACCCTGCTGACCCAATGAGCATTTCACTGTCCAATGGTCACGCCTTAACTGCAATGTCTAGTATTGCATTAGTATTGCATCCTTCTCATGGGCATTTAATACTTTTTGACTTTTCAGTCTGAGTTAAATCTCTTTTTTGGCTCAATTTATCTGTAAAAGAAAACATGCCTAATAATTCTGCACACCTGAATATAAGGTGATTTTCATTTCCAGCCTTCATGAACAATTATATATCACTTATACATTATTAAATACTAAATCAATAGTAGTTATTAGGATTACTGTGGTTTGGAATTGGTCAAATGTGCCTGGAAAAAAAATATGATCAGAAAATCAACGTGCCTAATAATTCTGCACTCCCTGTATATAGTATTATCTCAATGACACTAATATAACACTGGTGCAAGGTTAAAAAGTATGGAAGCTTGTTTCCGCCTCTGAATAATAAACATTTTTGCAATTGCAATTGCATGTTAACATCTCGCAATTCTGACTTTATAACTAGGGATGCTCCGATCGATCGTCTGGCCGTATTTACACTGCAGGTCTTGGTGCCCGATTCTGATATTTTTACTAAATTCGAGTATTTTTGACAACCTTTTAAAAGTGACCCATATCTGATATCTGCATTTACACTACACTTGGCGAAACGAATAAATGATAACATTATAATATCAAAACAAATCAAATGTCAACTGTACATTGAGTTTAATTTGTTGACATGGAATCCATAGAAACATTTGTAATGCAATCGTTTCATTAGTTTCAATAGTTTTCCTCATTAAAAAAACAAATGTGCGCATCAGTGATTGTATATCAAGAGCAGGTGTAACCTCTCCTGTTCGCCCCGCCCGCTCTAAGCGGGACTCGACAAGGAAGTGGGGCGCTCTAACAAGGAGGCTAAAGGCTACAACCCCTAGTGTCAGTCACTAGAGCGTCTCTTGAGATCAGAGGAGGGAGGTTTACTCGCACAGCAACTACTAGCTGGCCTCTGTTACACTTAACCCCATAAACCTCACTCCTATCCGGGTCACAGCACCAATGTAACCCCCAATGAACCGCCCCGTTCTAAGCGGGACTCGAACCCGGGTCAGCCGGCATGAGAGTGGGACGCTCTAACAAGGAGGCTAAAGGCTTATATTTTTATAGATATTTATCTCCACATATGAATGAGGACTGAAACCGATCTGAGAATCCATATGCTTTTTTCCCGCTTACACATTCATGGGTCATATCCGATCTGTGCCACACGGGAGGAAAAAACATCAGAATTGGGTCACTTGAACCAGAAAATTTGGCCGATCCCACAAACCAATCCCAATCTGATGATGTAAGACTTTAGCTCCGCAGTCACCAAACATGTTTTTAAATAAATATCACATGAAGGAACATTGGCTATAGGATTTAAAACAACGGATTCGATGCCTCTGTCACACACACAGACACACACACACACACACACACACAGTGACAAGGAAACTGATCTGTGTCTGTCCTTCTTCAGGTCAAGTCATATTCATGAAAAAAATTAGCTTGCTATGTTGCCAAAAGATGAAAGTGATCAATCACGATGACAAGAAATCCTGATCGGAGCATCCCTATTTATAACACACAAATGCGACTTTATATCACGCAATTTTGAGAAATTCAAGTTCGCAATTATTGGCGAAAACAAGCTTCCTGGAGGAAGTAATTTCACATAAATTAAATAAAACATATGTTTAACTTAATTGAACTACAATAACCTACAATAATAATAATAAATACTACAATAATAATGTTGAAAGTGCAGTCCATTATAGTTTTACTGGTATTTTGATGGAAACTGTGATTGCCGTGGTGAAAGATCGTGCGTCCGTTTCAGGTCATCATGTGTGTCACTGACGTTGCCCTATTGTATTAATATCCAGCTTGAATTTTCGCAAAATACATCAAGCATCAAATGCTGCTTCACACCGCTACAGTAAAACACTGATCGAACATAAAGAAGCAGCACAAATGAATGAGGATACTTTTTAAGAGTTTAAGAGTCCTACAGGGATCCCCATCGGTCCGCTGGAGGAAACTGATCCAGCTCTCCCACCTCTGAGTACTGGCGCTCTCCCAGAAGATACGTCAGCTTATAGCGCAAGCGCACGCGCTCCTGAAACACACACACACACACACAACAGCAGTTAACCTTTATGAAGTGGTCGCATTTTTGATTATTTATTCCCACATTTTCTTTAAATAATAATTAAAGTAACAACAATATTATAAATAATAAAAAACATTTCAAAGGTTTTTTTTTTTTTATGTATCCCCCCCTTATTTTTTTAATAATAACAACAACATTATAAAAATATATATTTTTAATAAATTAAAAAAAGACTTCCAAAGATTTTTTTTCATTCTTATTTAATTAAATACAAAAAATATGATTTATTCACCCTTATTTTTTAATAACAATAAATATATTCTAAATAATAATCTTTAAAAATAATTTTAAAAAGTTTTCAAAAAGATTTTACAAATACAAATATTTAATTATTATTTCAGCCTTATTTTTAAATAACAACAACAGTATTATAAATACTTTTAAAATAATACAAAATGTCATCATTTTAAAAGATATTTTAATTTTAATAAATCTAAAATAAAAAGTATATCATTTATATTTGAAAATAAATATTAATAAATGTTTCACCTATTTTTAATGTAATAAAATATATAGATTTTTTTTTCTAATTTCTTTATTAATATACACCAATCAGGCATAACATTATGACCTAATATTGTGTTGGTCCCCCAAAACAGCCCTGACCCATCGAGGCATGGACTCCTCTAGACCCCTGAAGGTGTGCTGTGGTATCTGGCACCAAGATGTTAGCAGCAGATCCTTTAAGTCCTGTAAGTTGCGAGGTGGGGCCTCCATGGATCGGACTTGTTTGTTCAGCTCATCCCACAGATGCTCGATTGGATTGAGATCTGGGGAATTTGGAGGCCGAGTCAATGCCTCAAACACGTTGTTGTACTCCTCAAACCATTCCTGAAGCATTTGTGCTTTGTGGCGGTGCATTATCTGCTGAAAGAGCCACAGCCACCAGGGAATACCGTCTCCATGAAAGGCTGGACATGGTCTTAACAATGCTTAGGTAGGTGGTATGTGTCAAAGTAACATCCACATGGATGGAGGACCCAAGGTTTCCCAGCAGAACATTGCCCAAAGCATCACTGCCTCCGCTGGCAGACCGGGAACACCGCACAAGAGCTGCAGTTTGGAGATGCTTTGACCCAGTCGTCTAGCCATCACAACTTGGCCCATGTCAAACTCGCTCAAATCCTATATATATATAAAAAAAGTATTGGGTGTGTGTATGTCTCACCTTCAGTGGGTTGGCAAGGAGCATGACCTGAGTGATGGACGCGGGGGGCTGAATGGGGTTAAAGGACGCAATCTCTGTACCTGACGGAGGCTGAAGCTTCACTCGCATAGACTGACAAACACAAGACCACAGGGTCAGAGGTCATATTTAAAGTGTAACTCAAGAGATCAAACATGTTTAAAGAAATTTCTGCGTGGCATTTCACATCTTAATAGTTAAAGTAATATTCAGTTCATTTTGTGATATTATTTTGAGAATCATAAATAAATGAATATAACTCGCTCTGTGTTTGCAGTGGAGGAGGCCTCACCTTAGGAACCGCTGCTTGCA
This sequence comes from Romanogobio albipinnatus, assembly GCA_023566225.1. Classification (NCBI taxonomy): domain Eukaryota; kingdom Metazoa; phylum Chordata; class Actinopteri; order Cypriniformes; family Gobionidae; genus Romanogobio; species Romanogobio albipinnatus. Next base: position 9,441,295 of record CM042240.1, read on the forward strand.
GCAATATGCTCCGCACGGGTAACGGCGCCGTGTTGAGCAGCGACACCACGATGACCAGGACATCCGCTCGACCCGGCGGACAGTCCATCGCAAAGTGCATAAGAACACGAACTCCATCCTTATCATACACCGTCACAGGTAAGACTTTACCTGAGGACACCAGAGAAACACTGAGTTAATGCTCAGCAACTTCATCAACGAGGTAAGCAGGAAAAAAACTCCTAAATCAACCGCTTTCACTGCATAAACCTACGATTACCAATCACAACAACGTACACACATGACAAATCAAACATTATCCTTCCTGAGAGTGTGTGGAAACAACGCAAATGTACTGAAATGTGTCTGTGCATAAATGCAGCGTGTGATCAGTGATCTAGAGCGCACACACACGGTTTGTTGTTTGAGCATCAATATAACAGACTCTCATACGCTTACGCCGCATTCACACGGGGCGTCGGCGTCAACGCTTCTCGTTTACTTTGAATGGGTGACGTCATGCGTTGCCGAACTGAATTGTGGGTTCCGTCGCGGCGCTTCACTCGCGTTGCAAGCGGCAAAAGTTGAAGATTTCTCAACTTTTCAAGCGCCAACGCAGGCGTCATCCAATCAGATCATCCTATGCAAATATCCTAGAGCAGACGCTAGCCAATCGCGTTTGTTTAAAACACCGGTGAATGAAGAGTGAATGAAGAGTGAAGAACGATCTAAAATGGAGGAAAAGCTAATAATTGTGGTGGGTAATCACCCGGTCCTTTACTACCAATCATTATTTACATACCGGGACACAAACTGGAGAGACCAGGCCTGGAAGGAGGTGGCAGAGACGGTTGGAGAATCTGGAATGTAACTTATCATGCTTGTATTCCGTCCGTGCTCTGTTTATCATTGAATGACAGGCAGCATATCATATCATATCATGTGTGGTTCAAATAGGCGCTATCCCCCAGCCAAATGAGGAATCAAATATTAAAGTGATCAGTTTTCATACACAAAATAGTCTCACAGACTAGCTGTCAAAAAAGGCGCTTTTTTGTGTTGCGTTGTGGTCCAAGCGGCAAGTATGTGATTAGCTGTTGTCACTACGGTCGCGTCAGCACCAAGCTTCAGCCACGCCCTCCGTCAAGCGTTGACGCCGAAGCCCTGTGTGAATGCGCCGTTACTGTACGACTCCTGTACGTCACTAAAATGCTCTTCAGAAACAATCACAGAATACGACAGAACTCATGCACACACTGGACACACAGGATGCACTGGACACACACTGGCTGACGCACTGGACACACACTGGCTGATGCACTGGACACACACTGGCTGACGCACTGGACACACACTGGCTGACGCACTGGACACACACTGGCTGATGCACTGGACACACACTGGCTGACGCACTGGACACACACTGGCTGACGCACTAGACACACACTGGCTGACGCACTGGACACACACTGGCTGACGCACTGGACACACACTGGCTGACGCACTGGACACACACTGGCTGATGCACTGGACACACACTGGCTGACGCACTGACACACTGGACACACACTGGCTGATGCACTGGACACACACTGGCTGACGCACTGGACACACACTGGCTGACGCACTGGACACACACTGGCTGATGCACTGGACACACACTGGCTGATGCACTGGACACACACTGGCTGACGCACTGGACACACTGGCTGATTCACTGGACACACACTGGCTGACGCACTGGACACACACTGGCTGACGCACTGGACACACACTGGCTGACGCACTGGACACACACTGGCTGACGCACTGGACACACACTGGACACACACTGGCTAATGCACTGGACACACACTGGCTGATGCACTGGACACACACTGGCTGACGCACTGGACACACACTGGCTTACGCACTGGACACACACTGGCTGATGCACTGAACACACACTGGCTGACGCACTGGGCACACACTGGACACACACTGGCTGATGAACTGGGCACACACTGGTTGATGCACTGGACACACACTGGCTGACGCACTGGACACGCAGTGGACACACTGGCTGACGCACTGGACACACTGGCTGATGCACTGGACACACACTGGCTGATGCACTGGACACACACTGGCTGATGCACTGGACACACACTGGCTGACGCACTGGACACAAACTGGGCACACTGGATGTACACTGGACACACTGGCTGACGCACTGGACACACACTGGTTGATGCACTGGACACGCACTGGACACTCACTGGCTGACGCACTGGACACACACTGGCTGATGCACTAGACACACACTGACTGATGCACTGGACACACACTGGCTTACGCACTGGACACACACTGGCTGACGCACTGGACACACACTGGCTGACGCACTGGACACACTGGCTGACGCACTGGACACACTGGCTGACGCACTGGACACACTGGCTGACGCACTGGACACACACTGGCTGACGCACTGGACACACACTGGCTGATGCACAGTACACACACTGGCTGATGCACTGGACACACACTGGCTTACACACTGGTCGCACACTGGATGCACAGTACACACACTGGCTGATGCACTGGACACACACTGGCTTACGCACTGGTCGCACACTGGATGCACACTGGTGGCACACTGGACGTACGCACACTGGTCGCACTGGAGGCGCACTGGACACACTGGTCGCACTGGAGGCACACTGGACGCACACTGGACTCAATGGCCGCACACTGGACACAATGGTCGCACACTGGACGCACACTGGACACAATGGCCGCACACTGGACACAATGGACACACTGGACACAATGGCCGCACACTGGGCACAATGGCCGCACACTGGGCACACTGGACGCACAATGGTCGCACACTGGACGCACAATGGTTGCACACTGGACGCACAATGGCCTCACACTGGACACATTAACGCATGCGATCATATATACAGTGAGGAAAATAAGTATTTGAACACCCTTCTATTTATCAAGTTCTCCCACTTGGAAATCACGGAGGGGTCTGAAATTGTCATCGTAGGTGCATGTCCACTGTGAGAGACATAATCTAAAAAAAAAATTCCAGAAATCACAATATATGATTTTTTAACTATTTATTTGTATGATACAGCTGCAAATAAGTATTTGAACACCTGTCTATCAGCTAGAATTCTGACCCTCAAAGACCTGTTAGTCTGCCTTTAAAATGTCCACCTCCACTCCATTTATTATCATAAATTAGATGCACCTGTCTTAGGTCGTTAGCTGCATAAAGACACCTGTTCACCCCATACAATCACTAAGAATCCAACTACTAACATGACCAAGACCAAAGAGCTGTCCAAAGACACTAGAGACAAAATTGTACACCTCCACAAGGCTGGAAAGGGCTACAGGGAAATTGCCAAGCAGCTTGGTGAAAAAAGGTCCACTGTTGGAGCAATCATTAGAAAATGGAAGAAGCTAAACATGACTTTCAATCTCCCTCGGACTGGGGCTCCATGCAAGATCTCACCTCGTGGGGTCTCAATGATACATGTTTGGAGGAAGAAGAATGATGAGTACCTTCCCAAGAACACCATCCCTACTGTGAGGCATCGGGGTGGTAGCATCATGCTTTGGGGGTGTTTTTCTGCACATGGGACAGGGCGACTGCACTGTATTAAGGAGAGGATGACCGGGGCCATGTATTGCGAGATTTTGGGGAACAACCTCCTTCCCTCAATTAGAGCATTGAAGCTGGGTCTTCCAACATGACAATGACCCGAAGCACACAGCCAGGATAACCAAGGAGTGGCTCTGTAAGAAGCATATCAAGGTTCTGGCGTGGCCTAGCCAGTCTCCAGATCTAAACCCAATAGAGAATCTTTGGAGGGAGCTCAAACTCTGTGTTTCTCAGCGACAGGCCAGAAACCTGACTGATCTAGAGAAGATCTGTGTGGAGGAGTGGGCCAAAATCCCTCCTGCAGTGCAAACCTGGTGAAAAACTACAGGAAACGTTTGACCTCTGTAATTGCAAACAAAGGCTACTGTACCAAATATTAACATTGATTTTCTCAGGTGTTCAAATACTTATTTGCAGCTGTATCATACAAATAAATAGTTAAAAAATCATATATTGTGATTTCTGGATTTTTTTTTTATTTAGATTATGTCTCTCACAGTGGACATGCACCTACGATGACAATTTCAGACCTCTCCATGATTTCCAAGTGGGAGAACTTGCAAAATAGCAGGGTGTTCAAATACTTATTTTCCTCACTGTAGATAGATAGACAAATATCAATAAACTTTCTGTCAGTGTAAACAGCTTATCACTTGAAAATCATTACAACTGATCAGCTAAATTCAAAATGGTAACTCGTCCAATCAGTCTACCTAAACGTCAGATAGGCGCTGCGGTCACTCACTGGGTCTGATGGACTCGAGCGGGACGTACAGGTTGGACAGGCTGGGCTCGGAACTCCGTGCCGGGCTGCTCTGGAGCGAGTGGGATGGGGATGAGAAAGGCTGGAAGAAAGGGCTGCCTGGAGCCGAGCCGCCCGTCACAGCCTGAGCCCGGGCCACAGCGGGCGAGCCGGGCACCGCTGCACTCATAAACGGGTTAGTGGCCGCGGAGCCCATGGCACCTCCAGAAAGACCAAAAGTACCTCCAGCGATGCCACTCAGACCAGAAACACTGCACAAAGACAAACGATGGCTGAAATCTCATTTGTATAGTTTAATAGGCCGTCTACAAGAGCAGCTCCCTTCTAAAGGAGCATCATGCACCCTCATAAGATATGAGCAGTTTCAGAGCAGAATCGTACCTCTTTCCACCTCCAAAGTCCAGCATGGAGAGATCCTGCATTCCCTGACTGATAGCCGGTGTGTGTGAGGTCTGCGCAGGTGTGTGTGATGTCGGAAAGACGGCGCTCTGTGCCGAGATGCTCCCAAACAAGTCCAGGCCCGGATCAGGAGCCTTACCGCAAGAGACCAAACGAAATGACAGATTCAATCACCTCTCGAAGGATTATTAATATTCAGCATATGCATATCCACAGGTCCAAATGGTTTAGTGTGTCCTACCTGTAAGGACGTCCACTGACCAGACAATTCATCCAACTTTGGTCGGTTTGGCACAGAGGGCGGATCATTCAAGCCTGAGAATAAAATAACATTTACATGCATAAAAATTAAAATAAAACTGAAATGAAATAAAATAAAATTAGATCAAACTGGTCGCACACAATGGACACACACTGGTTGCACTGGACGCACGCACACTGGACACACAATGGACGCACGCACACTTGACACACACTGGACCGTCACAGACGCACAGTGGACGCACACTGGTCGCACACTGGACACACTGGTCGCACACTGGACACACACTGGTCGCACACTGGTCGCACTGGACACACTGGTCTCACACTGATTGCACGCACACTGGACACACACTGGTAGCACACTGGTCGCACTGGACGCACACTGGTCGCACTGGACGCACACTGGTCGCACTGGACACACACTGTTCGCACGCACACTGGTCGCACTGGACGTACACCGGTCGCACTAGACGTACACTGGTCGCACTGGACGTACACTGGTCGCACTGGACGCACACTGGACTCAAGCACACTGGATGCGCACTGGACACACACACTGGACGCACACTGGTCGCACACTGGACACACTGGTCGCACACTGGACACACACTGGTCGCACACTGGTCGCACTGGACACACTGGACACACTGGTCTCACACTGATTGCACGCACACTGGACACACACTGGTAGCACACTGGTCGCACTGGACGCACACTGGTCGCACTGGATGCACACTGGTCGCACTGGACACACACTGTTCGCACGCACACTGGTCGCACTGGACGTACACCGGTCGCACTGGACGTACACTGGTCGCACTGGACGTACACTGGTCGCACTGGACGCACACTGGACTCAAGCACACTGGTTGCACACTGGATGCGCACTGGACACACACACTGAACGCACACTGGTCGCACTGGACGCACACTGGTCGCACACTGGACACATTGGTTGCACACTGGAGGCGCACTGGACACACACACTGAACGCACACTGGTCGCACACTGGACACACTGGACGCACGCACACTGGACGCACGCACATTGGACACACTGGTCGCACGCACACTGGATGCGCACTGGACACGCACACTGGACGCACACACACTCTGGACGCACACTGGTCGCACACACACTCTGGACGCACACTGGACACACACTGGTCGCACACTGGACACACACACACTGGACACACTGGATGCGCACTGGACGCACACATACATTGGACGCACACTGGACACACACTGGTCCCATACACACTCTGGACGCACACTGGACACACACTGGTCGCACACTGGTCGCACGCACAATGGATGCACACTGGACACACACTGGTCACGCACACACTCTGGACGCACACTGGACACACACGCACACTGGATGCGCACTGGACGCACTTCATGGTGATTATACCACTGTTATGTGGGATACAGTGCAAAAACATGGTAAACTCACAAATTAAAACAATTAATAACTATTTAAAAGAGAAATGCATTACCGAGAGACAAGAGTTCATCGTCCAGTAAGGAGAGGGAGGTCTGCTGCTCAGGCAGTTTGTGATTGGGGCTGCTCGTCTGACTGCCATGACCGCCGGCCAATCGGCGAGGAGGAGGCGGCAGCACAGGGATGGACGAGGCCGTGGGATTGGTGGAAGGGACCTGAGGAGGAAGAGCAGGAGGAGGGACGGTCGGCGGAGAGGAAGGTTCATCCAGTCCAGCCAGATCAATCAATGTGCCCGTGGTCTCACATCCTGACAGAACAACAAACATCATGTTGGAAGAAAATGAGATGTGGTCATCAAAACATTGCAGCTGAGGGAAACCGCTGTCACCTTCACTAGCAGCCTGTCTGAGATCATCACCCTCGCCGTCATCCGCCTGTCCTTCTACGATCCGTTTATAAGAGCCGATTACTCTGGACAAATCATCGTTTGCCTTGAGAATGTCACCTATGGGAAGCGGACCAATAATGAACATTTCAAATACTCAGTCATCCCCTGAGAGTAAAGCGTTGTTTACCCAAACTGGAGTCGTTGTCCTCCGCTTCAGTGGCCAGCTTGAACGCGGTGCGCCGGAGTTTGTCACAGCGCTCGTACAGCTCCTGGACACAGACGTCAGGTCACATGATGTGAGTGATGTTGTCATGGTTACATCAACCTAATTATACAAGATCTAATAGTACAGGCAGGAAACTGCTGTAATGATACAGTACAGCACTGCGAAATCAACCTTTGAACTATGAACTCATTATACGGTCATGTGACATCTGTACAAGTGAAATAAGATATTCAATCAAGAACAGACAACTGACGAATTGAGCTTAAGAATGACATGAGACTGAAACTAATTCCACAAAACCTGATTATGTGGTGATAAAGAAAGATTCTATTCTACTCCACTTCACTCCAGAATATAGTATTCTACTCTACTATATTCCACTCTACTCTATTCCAGTCTACTCAACTCTACTGTACTGTATTCTACTGTTCTATTCTATTCCACTCTACTATATTATACTGTTATATTATATTCCACTCTACTATATTCCATTCTACTCAGTTATATTATATTCCACTCTACTATATTCCATTCTACTCAGTTATATTATATTCAACTCTACTCTACTTCTATTCCACTCTACTCTATTCTACTGTTCTATTATATTCTATTCCAATTTACTCTATTCCAGTCTCCTCGACTCTACTGTACTATATTCTATTCTGTTCTATTCTATTCCACTCTACGCTACTTCTATTCTATTCCACTCTACTATATTCTACTGTTATATTCTATTCCACTCTACTATATTCTACTGTTATATTTTATTCCACTCTACTATATTCCACTCTACTACACTATACTCTGGAATATAGTAGAGTGGAATAGAATAGAACAGAGTATAATATAGTAGAGTGGAATATAGCAGAGTATAGTATAGTAGAGTGGAATAGAATAGAACATAGTATAGTATAGTAGAGTGGAATATAGTAGAGTGAAATATGGTAGAGTGGAATATAATAGAACAGAGTATAATATAGTATAGTGGAATAGAATAGAACACTCTACTATACTAAACTCTGTTCTATTCTATTCCACTCTACTATATTATACTCTGTTCTATTCTATTCCACTCTATCATATTCCACTCTACTATACTATACTCTGTTCTATTCCACTCTACTATATTCTACTATATTCCACTCTACTACACTATACTCTGGAATATAGTAGAGTGGAATAGAATAGAACAGAGTATAGTATAGTAGAGTGGAATATAGTAGAGTGGAATAGAATAGAACAGAGTATAGTATAGTAGAGTGGAATATTGTAGAGTGGAATATGGTAGAGTGGAATATAATAGAACAGAGTATAGTATAGTAGAGTGGAATATGGTAGAGTGGAATAGAACAGAGTATAGTATAGTAGAGTGGAATAGAACAGAGTATAGTATAGTAGAGTGGAATATGGTAGAGTGGAATAGAACAGAGTATAGTATAGTAGAGTGGAATATGGTAGAGTGGAATAGAATAGAACACTCTACTATACTAAACTCTGTTCTATTCTATTCCACTCTACTATACTATACTCTGTTCTATTCTATTCCACTCTACCATATTCCACTCTACTATACTATACTCTGTTCTATTCCACTCTACTATACTATACTCTGTTCTATTCCACTCTACCATATTCCACTCTACTATACTACACTCTGTTCTATTCCACTCTACTATACTATACTCTGTTCTATTCCACTCTACTATATTCTACTGTTATATTCTATTTCACTCTACTATATCCCACTCTACTATACTAAACTCTACTTCTATTCTACTCTGTTCTATTATTTTCTATTCCATTTTGCTCTATTCCAGTCTACTCAACTCTACTGTACTGTATTCTACTCTGCTATATTCTACCGTTATATTCCATTCCACTCTTACTATATTCCACTCTACTATATTCCACTCTACTATACCCTGTTCTATTCCACTCTACTAAATTATATTCCACTCCACTCTACTATATTCTAATGTTATATTCTATTTCACTCTACTATATTCCACTCTACTATACTCAACTTCTATTCTACTCTGTTCTATTATTTTCTATTACAATTTGCTCTATTACAATCTACTCAACTCTACTGTACTATATTCTACTCTACTTCGATTATATGCCACTCTACTCTACTCTATTCTACTCTTCAAGTGCACTAATGACAGTCCCAGCCGAGTAAACTTTGGTTACCCTGCAAGAACTAAACGTGTGAGGTCTCTAACTGGTTAAAGGTGGGAAATCAGCCAGTTGGGCTGGGGTTAAGGCAGGGTGGTCTAGCGCTGCTGAAAACTACTAGCCCAGCGGTTCTTAACCAGGCAGGACACGCCTTTTATTTAAATTAATATATTTGTATTAATAATATATTAAAATAATCTGAGATAAATACTTAAACACGAAGATGTAAACTGAAATCATACATGTAATGTACCCCCCCTAACTATAGTTCTTACTGAAGACAATACCGTTATTTAAACTTCTAGAATCACAAAATGGAAGAAACGCGTTCATCTCACCTTGATGAGCTCGCGGTCGGCATCTGACGATCGGTCCCTGTCGTAGTGACCCAGCATTTCGCCCAGGAGCTTGACGTTGATGTTCACCTCCTCTAGCGTGTTGATGCGTTTGGTCAGTTTCTGCACTCGGGCTTCATCCTGCACACACATTCAGTCCATCACATCATGCATGACACAACTGATCCAGAATCAGGGTGTCAATCAGAAACTACACATACAACATTAATCAAGATATCTGCTTTAAAGTCCACCTATTATGCTCATCTTTCTTTGGTTTCTGTTTGAGCATGAAAAAGGTCTCCAGTGTAAGCCCCAAGGCATGTGTAGAAAAAAGGGGCGGAGCCTGGTTGAGCCGCTCCAACCACAGTGCTCCAGCCGACCAATCAGAACACACCGTGCTTTTCAGAAGGAGGGGCTTCATAGAGACTGGAACTAAACAGAGAATTCTACCTATTCTAGGTAGAGCTAAAAACTAAAATCAAGACTTTGAAAATAGGTCCCCTTTAATTCAGCCTATACGGACACCACCACAGATGCAACCACCGTTGAACAATCAAGGTCAACATGAAATCAGATTTGAGTGTTTAATAAATTAGGCAAAACTTTGCTTTGACTCAACTGTGTCATCCCGATTGTGTCTCGCTCACCTCTTTCACCATGTTTTTGATGAGTCTGTTCGCCTCCTGAAGATCTTCTGGGTTTTTGCTCCTCAGAAGTTCAGCCAACAACTGCCATCCAATCACAGAAGAGCACACAGTCATTTGAGTACTTCCATAAAGGGAAATCACTTTCAGTTAAACTTGCAGAAACAGGAAATGACGCCATCAGGCTCAGGCTCACCTTCCCCATGTCCTCGTTGTCAAACACAGGGTTTTTGGGCCGTGTCGGAGGGGATGGGATCAGGGTTTTGTCCACCGTCAGTTCTGGGTCCGACATCACGAGTCCTGAGGAAAACACACCCAACATCATTCAGACAGCCGCTCATGACTGACCCCGGAAAGCCCGACCCTAAAATCTCACCTTGTTTCTTGAGCGTCTGGTACGCGTCTGCTATCTTGGACTCATTGGGGAACGCCACCGTCCAGCTGTACAGCATCTCAATGATCTTATTCTTCACCTTGGCAGAAACACTGTCCCCCATGTACTGAAACACACACACACACACACACACACACACACACACACTGCTTGTTAACATGTTTCATATTAGACATTTATGTTCACAGGAATGCTAAAACCTGGAAACGACATTCTGGTTCCATCATCCTAAAGTCAATGGGTTTTTGGTTAAATGTCTGAACTAAGGTCTGTGTTGAAAATGAAGTTCAAGATATTTTCGCATTTTATTCTCAAACATAAAATACATCAGTAGTATTTTAATTAACAAGTGTCTAAATGGGAATATAGAGTTGGTCAGGGACATTAAACGTCATCAGCCGAACTGATAAACTCATCGACTCATCGGGTCTCATTCACTAAGCATGCGAGCGAACGCTTTTAAGAACAAATCACAATTCACCAAAGATTTTGTAATATGATTTTTTTTCTAAATTTACGAAAAAATATAGGAACAACGGAAACCACACATATGCAAAAAAAACACTTACGAAAGCCCTTATATGGAGATGGGTTGGGCTGAAAGCCCTTATATGGAGATGGGTTGGGCTGAAAGCCCTTATATGGAGATGGGTTGGACTGAAAGCCCTTATATGGAGATGGGTTGGACTGAAAGCCCTTATATGGAGATGGGTTGGACTAAAAGCCCTTATATGGAGATGGGTTGGACTGAAAGCCCTTATATGGAGATGGGTTGTGCTGTAAGCCCTTATATGGAGATGGGTTGGACTGAAAGCCCTTATATGGAGATGGGTTGGACTGAAAGCCCTTATATGGAGATGGATTGGACTGAAAGCCCTTATATGGAGATGGGTTGGACTCAAAGCCCTTATATGGAGATGGGTTGGACTCAAAGCCCTTATATGGAGATGGGTTGGACTCAAAGCCCTTATATGGAGATGGGTTGGACTCAAAGCCCTTATATGGAGATGGGTTGGGCGGAACACCCTCATATGAAGATGGGTTGGGCGGAACACCCTTATATGGAGATGGGTTGGACTGAAAGCCCTTATATGGAGATGGGTTGGACTCAAAGCCCTTATATGGAGATGGGTTGGACTCAAAGCCCTTATATGGAGATGGGTTGGGCGGAACACCCTCATATGAAGATGGGTTGGGCGGAACACCCTTATATGGAGATGGGTTGGACTGAAAGCCCTTATATGGAGATGGATTGGACTAAAAGCCCTTATATGGAGATGGGTTCTACTGAAAGCCCTTATATGGAGATGGGCTGGGCTGAAAGCCCTTATATGGAGATGGGTTGGGCTGTAAGACCTTATATGGAGATGGGCTGGGCTGAAAGCCCTTATATGGAGATGGGTTGGGCTGTAAGACCTTATATGGAGATGGGTTGGGCTGAAAGACCTTATAAGGAGATGGGTTGGGCTGTAAGACCTTATATGGAGATGGGTTGGGCTGTAAGACCTTATAAGGAGATGGGTTGGGCTGAAAGACCTTATAAGGAGATGGGTTGGGCTGTAAGACCTTATATGGAGATGGGTTGGGCTGTAAGACCTTATATGGAGATGGGTTGGGCTGAAAGCACTTATATGGAGATGGGTTGGGTGTGTTTTATGCAAATGACTAACCTTGTGCACGCGGTCGCTCATTTACAATACTCCAAATTTACTAACATCAGAACGATGTTCAGAACAAATTCATGTGCGTACAAACGTTTTGTGAATCAGGCAGAGATTTTTCGTGAGAAGTTCCACACAATTATTAGTGAATGAGACCCAGTGTGTTCATAATTGCGCTCTTCCAAACCATTATAACTCAAACTTTCATGGATAATGTTTTGAAATAAACACTAAAAGGGTTTTTGGAAGTGTAACGATGGTGACGCTGAAGTCATGTGACTGGTGTAGCTACGTTTAGCTTTTGACTTCTGGCGATAGCATTTAGGCTTCAAAATTCATAAAAGATGTGTTCATTTGTGAAGATTATTATGAACAAAATGTGTAAGATTATAACCCTATTGGTGTTTAACAGGCTGCTAACGTTCGGGTCGGCCAACAACAATAACCCATAACAGAAAACCACCAACCTTGGGCGAAACCACTTTAATCAGCTCATTTAAAAACCGATATCTGGCTATTTCGTTGTGAAATCTTCGGCCACAGTTCTTCATACACGCCTCTAGCACCTGCAGAGACACATAAACCTCATATTATCCGTGAACAGACTCATGATCGAGCAGTTAATGGAGGAAGAGCGTTCAAACGACGCTCACCGTCAGAGCTTGAAGGGCTTCCCATTCTGGAGAATGGATTTTGTGAACGAGGAGTCTCACAGCTATCTGAGGACTATAAACACACACACACTTAGAAAGAGCAGAGGATCTGTAGTTTTCACCCATGTTGTATTATGAAGGCTTACCCTTCCAACTCCTTATTGATCTGGTCACAAAACCCGATGATGTATTCCCAGTCCTCCTGTCTGTTGGTCGGGTGTGTGGCTTTGTCTGTGGAGGACACACACATTCATCAGGACCAAACAATCGGGCCCGTTGAGCTCTGTGTCTGTGATACACTGGCACAACAGTGTGAGGGCCAATCACAGCAATGCCTATCAATATTACCATCAGAAAGTCCTGTACAAAAAGGTTTAATATCAGCATATTCATGTACAATTGTATTTAGTGTGCATATCCAAAACAAATAATCATTGTTAGTGTACTAAAATCATCAGTTAAATGGCTAATTAATAAGCTCTGGGTCTGAACTCATCCAACAAACACAGACTTTGCACTTTATTCTGGACGCATTATCGCCAGATCTGAGAGGCAACGTGCACGAATATAGAAATCATACTATAGATAAGGCTTGGCTCATGGATATTAATTAAGAGGCGTGGCGTTCGTTCAGTGGCCGTGTCTGATTGGCTGGAAGGGTAAGTGGGCGCTGGCGAATTATCGAATCCTACTATGGTGAAGTGTCGCTCTGTAGGCTTTGTGATTGGACGCCTTGAGAAGGTTACCAGGCAACGTCAATATGAGATAATTAATTTTCATGAGCATACCTTCGCCATAGTGCGATTCAAAAATCCGCGGAAAAAGCCAAACAAGCGATTCAGACGGGCCGGTACTGATGCATGAAGCGACACACACACACACACAACAATAATATTATTTGCGTCTATAAGAAATGCAAGTGATAATAATAATGCACGTACTGAGCCAGGATTCGAGTGATTCTCCCTCCGGAAACGCCATGATCCTCATTTAAAGCTCTGACTCCATAAATCCACACATTTCCCCCTTATATACCACAGACATTCGTCAAATTAAACTGGTTATGATAAACACAAGCATCCTCTGTGCCATCCGAGCCTGTGTGCCGCGACAAAACACTGCTTTATTTATTAATTAAATGAGTAGTGTATCGGCCGGCAGTATCATCAGCTGCCTGTGTGGAGGTCCTTGATTTAGACGCCTCTGGTGATTACAAAATAAAAGTCACTAGCTGTACGAGTCCTGCATGATTACAAAATAAAAGCACATCTAAAGTCTAAAAAGTGCTTTTTTCACATAGCGAATGGGTTGCTTTGGGCGATATATATATATATATATATATATATGACAGTCCCTAATGATGGGTCACAAACCTCAGGGTTGGGATGCCTTCACTCTTCACAGAAACCTTTATGTATTTTTTAAAATGTTCTTCAATAAAACATTGTTTAGTATTTAGCAGTTTAATTATGGGGACAGTTGGGAAGTCTAGATTTAAAAATAAAACTGACTCCACCCACCTTATGAGGCTAATTTGGACTCAGTAGGGCCAGTAAGGCATACAGCTATCTTCGCTATCTGCAAATGAGGAACCATGGACTATTATTCCTATTTTTATCCAGGTAATGAGTAAGTTCTTTATTCACGCCTTTTTGTTTTTCTAATCTGTAACTGTCAAATCCACCTCATTATTTTCTGGAGCTCAGCTATACACCTACTGTCTCTAAATTTTTTTAAATAAATGCAAATACAGACAATTTGAGAGAATTTTAACTAGAATTTAATAAAGATGATTCTTCAAAGGTTCTTTACATGTAGTATCACTTCTATTTAGTATTGTCCTGAAGAACCCTTTATATGCTGAAACGGTTCTGTCTGTTAGAGTTTAGGCAGGGCTCAACATAAGCAATGGCCCGGGGCCAGTAAAAGAGTATGTCGGGCTAGTTGACATTTTACATTTTATGCATTTGGCAGATGCTTTTATCCACGTATTACAGGGACAATCCCCCTGGAGCAACATGGAGTAAAGTGCCTTGCTCAAGGACACACTGGTGGAGACCGCTGGGATCGAACCAGAAACCTTCTGCGTATCAGTTCCATGGTTTAACCCACTAGACCACCATCTCCATAGTTGAATGGCGCGGGCCAGTGATTGGCCATCCGCAAAGGCAAAACAAACGTCATAACCAGTGGCGCGAAGAGTGTCAATGTTACTTCAATATTTTTATTACGTATTAAAATGGCAAATAACTACGAGGCTGATAAGAGAAAGAGAATATTCCTTGTGTCATGGAAAACACAGTACACTTGGGTGGATAAAGGTCCCACGAGGGCATGTACTGTTTAGTTTGCCGACAATTTCCAACAAAAGCCGACCAGGCCGGGTCATTTTACAAGGGAACACAAAACTACAGAAAACAGGCCTTAGATGCCCACGAAAAAAGCCGCCAACATTTACAGTGTGTGTTGGCAAAGCGGGTGGCGGACAACCCATCAGCTGGGCCACTTCATTACTGGACACAACGAGCCAACAACGACACAATCCAGCGTATGGTGAAGTTAATAAACCTGTCACGTGACTAAGGCTAAATGAAGACAAAAATATCTTATATAATGTGTATCTTTGTTCATTGTTTATCTTTTGTTTTTTATATATATATGATAATCAATGAACAAAGATATGTCCTTGTTTGCTACAGTTTTTAAATAGATTATATACATTTTTATATTTATTTTTCTGATGCTTTTCTTTGTCATATATTACAATAACTTGCATATAATTGGATACGACTGTTGGTTGGACAAAAATATATATATACTGCAATAAAAAATTCATAGTTACAATGACAATTTGGTTATTTTTGCATGTCTCCAGGGGCTCTCTAGCTCTTAATTCATGTACTCCATTTGCTGTATTGATTAATCCTAATGTATACAATACATACATCTTAATGGAAAAGTTTTCCTTATATTTCTTTCAGGGCCAATAAAAATATAGAAGGGGCCAGCAAAACTCTGATCTACTGGCCCCAGGGGCCAGTGGGACATTTTTTTTTATGTTGAGCCCTGATTTAGGGTTCTTTATTCCCGCCTTTTTTTTACAATCTGTAACTGTCAAATCCACCTCATTATTTTCTGGAGCTCAGCTATACACCTACTGTCTACACACTTTCAACAGGTACATGATTTTTTTTTCTTAAAATGTCTATGAATTATAACTTTCAATTTGTAACTGGTTTCCTACTAATCGTCTTTTTCTCTTTTTAGTTTAACAGAACATTAGTTAAGTTAAGGAGACTCATCTTCTCTTCTCCATAAAGTAAGTAAAGGATATATTGAATTTATGATCCATATTGTTAGATTTTTTTAAATTATTACTTTATGCCTAAACATATCCAATCACAAAAAAGCTATCCCATGACTTTGTATAACTGTTTCTTTTCAACATTGTATAGGGCTCACATACTAATGTTTTGCTAATTTTGGTTCTCATTGTATTTACATAAAAAATGGAAGAGAAACACTAACTCTAAACCCAATTGTGTATTTCAGATGCTGTCCTCATCATCATCAGAGAAACTACAACTCAGATTACACACATAATGAAGGACGTAAAGACATCATAGAGGATTGTGTCTGGTCTTTATTACATCTATATCATGTTCACTGTCAACAGATATTTATTAATGTATTCATCTAATAACTGTTGTTAGAGCACTGTCATTTTTGCTATGATTTGCCATGCCAATAAAAAATAAAAGTACCTAATTGCTGGTTTTGTTGTTGTTGTTTTGTGTAAAACCCATATAGAGGCTACATGATATTATAAGACCAGATAGAGGGGTAACACAATATTAATGAATAATACATACAAATAATATGAATGATATATATATATATTAGTGCTGGGAATCGATTAAAAAAATCAACTAATTAATCAAATGTATTTTCTGTAATTAATTGCGATTAATCGCAAGTTTTTAATATTTTGATATTGTAATAATTTCAGTTACTCTCCAAATTAATGTAGAAACAATTTAAAGACAGCATATTTTAAATATGTGTTGTAATGGCATCTTTTTATGAATGAAGGCCAGAATCACTGATACTAATGTCTCTATGAAACATTTATGACACACACAGGACATTGACATACAGCGCGTTCTCTTGTGTCTTGTTACGCTTGGAAGCATTTACATGAATAGGAGCGTGATCATGTAATGCTAGGCAAAAATGGATATAAAAATGGACGCTACGTTATTTGCGTTAAATATTTTTAATGCGTTAAGCTGAAAAAATTAATCGCCCGCGTTAAAGCGTTAATTTGCCCAGCCCTAATATATATATATATATTAGCTAAAGTTATTCATAACAACATTAAAGGGTAACTTCAGTGATTTAGCATTAGGCTTTGTATCAGTAGAAACCCGGTAGTACATTCATAATATGGTACTTTCCCCCCTCATATCCCCCTGAGACGAGAGAATTATGCATTTTGTTTCTGAAAAAAATCTTCCGTTGACGCAAATATCGTCATTTTACGTCATCTGAGGATTTTTTGCCCAGAGGCTCGAGACTACAGCCACTAGATGGAGCTGTTCTGCATGTTATCAACCCGCCCACAGGGGAGAGATCTCACGCACAGAATGTAAAACACAGATGGCCGCACGGACATTCATAACGGAGCGATGCAGAGCAAAGTGAGTGTTCCAACTTTTCAATGAATTCCTGTGATAGTTTAGCTTCCACATGCGATCTGAAAACGTGCCAGACTGGCGCTTAACGTTACCTCAGCTCAGCTCAGCTTTTTGTGAGGAATGAAATCTGACACTGCTGCGTCTGTGCCATGACTTTCGTTCAGCTCACTCACACTTTATTGAAAAGATACGTTCAGTTTTTAATTGTAGTGTTTATTCTCTAACTGAACGAAATGATTGTATTACTATGAATATCAAAACGACGGTGTACGGAGTGGCCTCATAGGGCAGCGAAGCAAGTGCAATCTGGGAGTTGTCTTTCATCCACATACATCTTTTCTCAGTCTAGAAGGCACCAAATTCAAAAATAATTTCTAATTTCTAATGCATAAATGACCCAGTTTAAATACACATTCATCTTCCCAGCGCTGAAGTACCCCTTTAAGGTCCTATATGGCACTTTGAAAGCATGGTTCTTTATGAAACCTTATAAAAAGGTGATATTGAGCACCAAAAAGGATTCTGCTATTGTTACAAGCCAAAGAACCCTAATTTGGTACTAACTGTCGATTACATTTTTACTTACCCAACATTGTGTCACAGAGTCACTCTCTCCCTGCACTCAACCATCTGCACCTGCCACGCCCCCTCGTTCTCAGTCAACAGTCCTTCCTCATCACCAGCACTACATAACCACGCTCGCTCCTCAGTCCCGTGTTGGATCTCGTCAAGACCACACAGACCCAACCTGCTCACCTGAAATATGCTGATTGTCTTTGTTTGTTCCCATTGTCAGTCCTTGGTCTTCATCGTCTCGTCAGCACTGTTCCCAGTCTCCGTCTCAAGTCTATCTACATCAGCTAAGTTCAAGCCATCTGTATCCACCCTGTGATTCATCCCTCTTGTGCAGTGTCTGCTCAATTCCTGCTCTGTTTAATAAACTGTTTTATCTCATCCACCGTCTGTTCCTTCTGTGTGTGTAACAGAAGATCAAACCACAACATGCAGAGCACTGAGAGCAAGCGCACCAACCCGGATTCACGAGCCGAGGCTCCACTTCCACTTCCATCTCCTTCACCCCCTTCCGCTGCTGCTTCTGCCAGTCCCATGGCCCGTCCAGCGACATTGTACTTCGAGATGCAACCTCAGCTCTTCCTCACTGAGAGCGCCCGGTGGCCTTTTTGATATCACTCCTCTCCGGCCAAGCATTGCGGTGGGCACAGTTATTGTGGCAGTCTAAATCCCCTGTTATCTTCTCTGTCTGCATTTACAAATCATATGAAATCTTCGGAAAACCACTTCAGCACTCTCCGTTCAGGATCAGCTCTTCCATCTTCAACAAGGTACCAAATCAGTTGGTCAATATTCTCTTAACTTCCGTGCACTGGCAGCATCTAGTGGTTGGAACGAGACCGCTCTTCTCACAGCCTTCCGACATGGTTTGAATCCTCATATCCGACAACTGATGGTAATTTACGATGACACCATCGGAATTGAGAACTTTATCCAGAAAGCCACCAGAGTTTCCCAACGACTGTCAGCCTGCTCACCACAACTTGACCCACTCCAACCTCCGCCCACTACAACACCTGCCGTCCTTCCAGGCCTGAGCCCATGCAGGTGGATTCGAATCATCTGACCATTGCGGAGCGTGTATCTGTGTCTGTATTGTGGGGGAGAAGGACATATTCTGCCTAACTGTCCCAGCCGACCACCCCACCCAGCGTTGAGTACAGTCCATCTTCCTCCTAGAATTTTATTGACCGACAATACCTCTGTTCCAGCACAAGCCCTCATCGACTAGAACCTAGAAATCCATTCCATCTTTGGAAAACCGCTGGGCCGTGGTCGCATCTGTCACTTCTCCCCCACTCTGACGCTCCGCATCGGTAACTTCCACACGGAACGGATCACACTCATGGTGCTGGAAGGATCGACTGCTGACATCATCCTGGGACGTCAGTGGTTATAACTGCATGATCCACGAGTGAACTGGAGCTCAGGGGAAGTCCTCCAATGAGGAGAGGCCTGTTCTCAGCACTGTCAGTGAGTCCCATTCCCCTCCTTCTTAGTCCGGTTCCGTTCCTGTTCCTACCCTCTCTCAGTGCTCCACCACCATTGAAAGTCTGGAGACCTCACAACATGTGGAAATTCCCCCTGAGTACCGGGCGTTCCAGGATGTGTTTAGCAAGCGATTGGCTATGCATCTTCCACCTCATCGGCTATGGGACTGCGCAATCGACCTGCTACCTGGGGCTAAAGGTAGAGTATATCCGCTGTCCATCCTGGAGCAGAAGGCCATGGAGGAGTACATCCAAGAGGCCCTCCAACAGGAGTTCATCCGTCCATATATGTCCCCTGCCGCTTCCAGCTTCTTTTTTGTGGGCAAGAAGGACGTCGGTTTGCGGCCGTGTATAGACTACCGGACACTGAACTCCCAGACCATCAAGTTCCTATATCCCTTTCCTCTGGTCCCAGCAGACAACCTGATTTGCATCCGCAAGGGAGACGAGTGGAAAACCGCCTTCGTGACACCTTCAGGTCACTATGAATATCAGGTCATGCCATATGGGCTGTCCAACTCACCAGCCGTCTTCCAGAATTACATGAATGAGATCTTCAGAGACTTCCTCAACAAGTTTGTCATCGTCTGCATAGATTATATCCTGATCTACTCTTGCACTCCCTTTGAACATCATCAACACGTTAAACAGGTACTCCAGTGTCTCAAGAACCACCACCTGTATTTAAAGCTTGAGAAATGCAAGTTCCACACCCCCTCCGTTCACTTCCTGGGGTATGTGATCGACCATCAAGGAATCCAGATGGACCTGAGGAAGGTGGACGCATAGTCAACTGGCCACAACCCTGCACCATCAAGGAACTGCAGCGTTCCCTGGGGTTCGCCAACTTCTACCGACAGTTCATCAAGGATTACAGTACTCTCTCATCCTCACTCACCTCCCTTCTGAGAAGCCAGCCCAAATCTATGTCCTGAACACCTCTTGCCCACAATTCCTTCGAGAACCTGAAGACAGCATTCACCTCCACTCCAGTCCTCTGTCACCCGGATCCCGAACACCCCTTCGTCGTTGAGGTCGATGCATCCACCACTGGAGTCGGAGCGGCGCTGTCTCAGCGGCAGAGTGAGCCTCTTCGCCTCCATCCATGTGCCTTCCACTCCAAGAAGTTGTCCCCGGTGGAGCAGAATTATGACGTTAGGAATTGTGAGCTCCTGGCCATTTTGTTGGCATTGGAGGAATGGAGACACTGGCTGAAGGGAGCTGCTCATCCCTTCTAAATCATCACTGATCATCGTAACCTTGAGTATTTTTGAGAAGCCAAACCTGAAGCCTGAATCCTCGCCAAGCATGCTGTGCTCTTTTCTTCACTAGATTTGACTTTAAGGTCTCCTACCGACCTGGAAACAAGAATGGTAGGGCCAACGCCCTTTCCCGTCTTCATCAGCCTGATCCTGAACCAGACACGCCTGAACCCATTCTCCCTCCAGCCATGATCCTCAGCCCCATCCAGTGGGCTATCGATGAACCGATCTGCCAAGCCACCTTGCTCGAACCTGCTCTGCCGGGAGGTCCTGAGGGATGCACCTACGTACCATCTTCTCTCCACTGCTCCCTTGTGGACTCAGCTCATCATTCTCAGGGCTTTGGACACCCAGGTAGCCAGCGAACCCTCTCGCTCCTTAAGCAACACTACTGGTGGCCCGCCATGGCCCAGGATATCTCCTAATTCGTCAAGGGATGCTCAGTCTGTGCCATTAGCAACACTCCCCGTCGCTTTCCAGAAGCCAAACTCACACCACTTCCCATACCCAACCGCCCATGGTCCCATCTGGGCATCGACTTCATGACAGATCATCCTCCATCCAACAACTACACCTGTATCTTTGTCGTAGTCGACCGGTTCTCCAAGTCATGCAAACTAATTCCCCTGAAAGGACTCCCTACCGCCTTTGAAGCTGCAGAAACCCTCTTCCAGTCAGTATTCCGTCTCTTCGGACTCCCAGAAGACATCGTCTTGGATTGAGGTCCACAATTCATCTCCCGTGTCTGGCAAGCCTTATTTAAACTCCTCTGTGTCTCCATCAGCTTATCCTCCGGTTACCACCCTCAGACCAACGGCCAGACTGAGTAGAAGATCCAGGAGATCGGGAGGTACCTGCAGTCCTACTGCCACCAGAACCAGGACAGCTGGAACCGGTTCCTCCCGTGGGCTGAGTATGCTCACAACTCTCTTCGCCAATCTACTACTGGTTTAACCCCTTTTCAATGTGTTCTAGGCTACCAACCACCTCTGTTCCCTTGGTCCGGCAAACCATCTGAGGTTCCAGCTGTCAACCAGAGGTGTCAGCCAGAGGGTGTCGGACTCAGCTTACATCCATCTTCAGCGGGCAGTGTGGAGTTACAAGGAACAAGCGGATGCCAGAAGAGGGGATACGCCCACCTATCAGCCAGGCCTATTTGTGTGGCTGTTCACCCGGGATATCTGACTCTGCCTGCCCTGCCGGAAGCTGAGTCCCCGCTACACGGGTCCATTTAAAGTGCAGAGGCAGCTCAACGAATTCACTTACAGTTTGGAACTCCCTTTACACTTCAGGATAGCACCTTCATTTCACGTTTCCCTGCTCTAGCCTTACACTGACCCTTTGTCTCCCCCCTCACAGAACCCGGTGACGACGTACCTCCTCCCGACATCACCGAGGAGGACACCGTTTACCGGGTCAACAACATCCTGGACTCCAGACGTCATGGGACGCGCCTCGAATACTTCATCGACTGGGAGGGCTATGGCCCGAGGAGCGTTCCTGGGTTGCTCGTGAGGACATACTAGACTCCACTCTAGTACTAGACTCACCCAGTTTCACCAAGATCATCCTAACTGTCCAGCACCCAGAGGTCGAGGCCGTCCCCATCGTCTTTGGCCGTCAGGAGCCGGCCGTGGAGGAGGGGGTACTTTCACAGAGTCACTCTCTCCCTGCACTCAACCATCTGTACCTGCCACGCCCCCTCGTTCTCAGTCACCGGAGTTCTGATCACCAGCACTATAATACCACTCTCGCTCCTCAGTCCCACGTTGGATCTAGTCAAACAACACAGACCCAACCTGCTCACCTGAGATACCCTGATCGTCTTCGTTTGTTCCCACTGTCAGTCCTTGTTCTTCGTCGTCTCGTCAGCACTGTTCCCAGTCTCCGTCTCAAGTCTGTTTACGTCAGCTAAGTTCAAGTCATCTGTATCCACCCTGTGATTCATTCCTCTTGTGCCATGTCTACTCAATCCCTGCTCTGTTTAATAAACTTCACCACCGTCTGTTTCTTCTGTGTGTGACTCATTGGTTGTAAGGCTCAATTTTCTGTAAAGTTGCTTTGAAATAATTCTGAAAAGCAATTCACATTTCCAGACTTGACATGACTAGATGCAGGATAAGTGCAGGAGCCAGGAAAGTACGTGATAAGAAATACATTTATTGGGTTACTAAATTTCCTAAAACAACACAATGCAAAGCATAATTCAAAATACATGTGAAACACCTGTGAAAATAACAGTATGTAAAATCCCTTCATATTAACATGGTACATTGGGCCTTTGTTGTACAGAATTTTCCAGTAGAGTGTAAATGACAGTAAAATAAAAGTAAATCAAATATAAAGAATATATGCTAGATGAGTACATGTATGAATGTATCAATGAAGAAAATGCAGTACAATGAATTTAAAAATGTATACATGTGTGCTCTCTTGAAGTCAATGCATTACTGGCATTGGCCAGACTCCTAGTCCCCTTTTGCTTAACAAAATCACAACATTACTTTTATAAAATTCACATAAAACACAAGGCATTTCTGCTAAACAAAGCCCAAATTCGAGAAACATTAAAGGTCCCATGGCATGAAATTTTCATTTTATGAGGTTTTTCAACATTAATATGAGTTCCCCTAGCCAGAATATTGTCCCCAAGTGGATAGAAATGTTGATCGGTGTAAACCCGAGTTCTGGCTGTCTCTCTCTGCCTTTGAGAAAATGACAGGCCAGACGAGCCAATCCTGAAGTCTCCTGTTTTGACGTCCAAGCAGGAACGGTTACCTCCCTTTCCTCCGCCCAGAGAATCTGGCACGCCCATGCAAACGCTCGAGAGATCATTCCTTGTGAACGAGTGAACGCTGGCAGTTTCTCAGTGTTTGGATGTACAAATGAAAACAGAAGTCTTTTTTCAGTTCCTTCTGATCTGTGATCAGTAATTTCTGATGTGTAGCTAATTATTTATTATTCGTGCACACAATGCGGCTTCTCTCTCTCCAGACAGAACGGTGTTTTCGTGTTTTCTATCTTGTGAGTCAGTGTTTTTGTACGTCCTCGTCGCGTCTACCGGTTCTAAAATGTGCATACAGTCATGAGTTTCTGCTCAACATCGGCCTCACACACGCCGAAGCTCGGGCTGCACTGGCCGTTGGCCTTCAACATCCCCGACCCCCAGTACTGCATCTGGCCCACAGCGGAGGCACCAAACGCGGCGTGAGATTAAGCAGAAGGGGGGTAAGTTAAGCGTGAGCATATTCGGGCTAGCCAGCCTAGCCCCACAATAAACTGGATTACATTCGATTACTGCTGTTGTGTCTTTGTTTGCGCTGTGTACTCAACGCGCGTCACTGACACTTTTATTTTATTTTAAAAATAATGCTATTATCAACACTTACTTTTAACTCGTTCATCTCGACAGCTGTAATGGTACTTTGCATGTGTTACAAAGTTGGTAATAATGATGAAGACGGACTCGGTGTGACTGGGACTCGTGTTTATTCAGAACTCTCAGATACAAACACAATAAACTCACAGCGCTGACTGACAGCGCTCTCATAACTCAGTAGGTACTATAAATAACTTTGTTAGCGATCGCTGAGCTCCGTCTCTGGTACGTTAGTGATGTCCGGTTCGCGAACGATCTTTCTTTTGAACCTGTTCTTTTTAGTGAACCGAATCAGTTCACCAAATCGGACTGAATCGTTCTAGATGTCAGCCAATCACAACAGTGGGCGTTTTTACTGAAGTCTCACAGCAGACACGCCTCTTGAAGCAGGGCATTCAGCCACAGGGCAAACAGCAGTATTGAAAAAATGCCTTTTATTTCTAAATTATGACATTTTATGATGAAAAAGTCATACTAACAATATAAGTACACCTCAGGAAACATTATAAAATAATAGAAAAATGCCATGCCATGGGACCTTTAATGATTAAAAGATTGCTTTGCATAGATGTGTGAATATGACAATGAAGCAAACCTAAATAGTGTCTAGGAACAACTAGACTTTGGTCCATGAGCTCATTCGACTTGATTGTGCTAATATTTTGAACTGGAAATCTAGAAAGTTTTCTCATTCAATATTCTCTGTCTTCAGTCAGATCCATTAGGTCAGGCTTGTGGACATTATGATTCAAAGTCTATGTCAAGTGCAACTGGTCCATTCACTGAGAATCCGATGAAGAATGTCACTCTTGTGCCAGGTTCTTTATTTAACTGGCTCCTGAACATTGGATCAACCCTTCTGTCTGCAACGCTGATAAAACCGTTGCAAATCTTACCAGAAACTCTGCAAAGCTTCTTACTGTCTCTCACTTGCTTCCAAATGTTTTCTTCATCCCACTGAGTTGAGATGTTCTGCCCTGATCCTAAACAGCTGTTAATACCCCTATGGGAAATCAGGCCACCATACTCTTTGTCCTTCCCTAGGTAAAAATGGACAGCTGCTCTCTTTCCATTAGACAAGGGTTTTAGCTCAGTTGAGTATGATGTCTTCATTTGTGACACAAAAGTTGGTAAATCACAGTCTGCCTCTTGACATAACAATAAAACTGTGATGTAGTGCAATGGCAGAATCTCACTGAAGGGTGTGGGGTGATCGATTATTTGAAGGAGTAATTCATGAAGGTCTTGGTAAGGCTTGATGTACTGAGATGCAGGGTTGATGTTGGCCAGAATTATATTGGCGTAGATGAAGTTGATACATTCCATCAGTCTGGCCTCTTGTGAATTCAGAATGAAATCATACTGCTGGATGATCTCTTCAAGAGTTGACACAGAGTCTTCCTCGTACAAATATTCCAGAAGGCCGCAATAGGAATCACCCTTGTTCCTCTCCAGACATTGACGCGTCTGCTCAATTTTAACCATGTGGTTCATTCGCTCATTCTTGACCAGCTCACTCCAATTTATTTTACAAAAGAGGTCAGTGTACTGTTGAAAGTATCGGGAAACCTTGGGCTTTGTCAGTTCTTTTTGTTTGTCTTTCTCTGCAAAAAAGGGCACTAAATTGACAAAAAAATGGTCAAGAACATAAAAATTATTCTTCATTGTGTGTTTTAGTTGAAGACATTTCTTGTGTTTCTGCAATACCTGGTAATATTGGTTGAGTTGAGGGTTCTTCCTTGACAATTCTTCAATGGTAATTTTACCCAAGAGGACTTGAGCAAGGCAGCTGAACAGTGGTGTCTTTTGCAGTATTTGTATGACGGTAGCTGCAGTTTGAAGTTCACCGAGATGGCCAGCAGTGTTGTAAGTATTATAATCCTTTAGTCTTTGCAGTCGATTTTTGGCCTCTTTGTTTGCGGTTTGTTGTGTTTCTTTGCAAGCATCTGCTGCAGACTCAGCCAAAGTAAGAAACCTATCAAGATTGTCTGGCTTGATGGGATCATCTCTGTCTTTGTGAACAGCATGCTTGAGCTCACGCACAAGTACCTGTGATACTGTATCACATATGTACGAGTTCTCCCTTGCAAGGTCTTTGGCTTTCTTTGCCCAGTCCATGGCCTTGGTAAAGTCCTGTTTTTTGATGTAGTACCTGGCGAGGAGCTGGCATATTACTGCATCTTTTCTGTAGCACTTTGCTGCATTGTGTAGAACAATTTCTTCCATCCCTGGGGTCTCCTTCATTATATGTTGAATGAGAGGTGAAAAAAGTGAGTCTTCAACCTTAGCCGAATATTGCCTCCTCACCAACATGTTGTGGACATCCTGCATTAATTTTTGTTTCCCCAGAGCATACTCATAAAATAAGTCTGTTGTGAGCAGAAGGTTAGTGATGGCTGCCTTTGACACTTTGTTTGACAAAGTTGACAGCTCTTTCAAACAGTGTTGAGCTATACTTGAGTGAATTACTCTCACGCCCTCAAAGGTAATGTTGGAATTGGCTGTGCATCTTGTCAAAAGAGAGGAAAACTTATCAAATCCATCTTCGACTTCAAAGTTTGCTTTTGTTTGCAGACCAAGGAACTCTTCACATGTAGAGACTGACAGTAATGCATTCTTGCTATAGACATGCAAGAGGACAAGAACAGCAAAAAGTTGAGAATGTTTGTCTTGAAAGTTGAAGCCTTTGAGGGTATTTTTCACAACACCCTTAATATACTTAGATGAAAAGTTGTTCTTCAGAATCATGAACCCATAAAAGGTTTTAGTGTTTGTGTTGGTCTTCTTGAACTCCTTTATCTTTTCTTCAAACAGTTCCTGTTCCTTCTCAGATAAACGGTTTCCAATGAAAACTGCATCACTGGTCTGTTCACGGGATTCAGCTCTCATGCAATTGGCAATTATGACCTGTGGAAAATTTGAAAACATGATTTGCTTCTGACATTCCTCTTCAATTTGAAGTTGGAGTTTTTTTACATCACAGATGTCTTGGAAGTCATCGATCATGAGCAACATTGGAAGTCGTGTAGCTTGATCTTTTGTCTCATATGTTAGTAGCTGCACAACCTGTTCGGCTATGGTAGAATAATCATCTGTTGTGTCCTTCAGCACTGCACAGCGGTATTTATCCTTCAGTGTCCATAAGACATGCATGGCTAATGTTGAGCCACCACAGCCTGGAAGATGGAAGATGTTGAAAAACTCACAAGCTCTCTTTCGGCTGCGTATGTCTGGAATAATAGTGTCAACAATGTAGTCAAACTTGTCACGTTTGATAAATGGCATTGACCCGGGTTGTTCTGAGAAGTAGAAGTTCCACCAAGACACCTTTCCTCCCTTGTAAAAGTTTTCCTCATGTTTTTGTTTGTCCTCATTTCCTTCGTCACACTGGTTCACACAAAGAACACTCAGCACATCTAAGGATTCCTCAGTTTTCTTTGATAGCACAACATTACTGCCACCACCACACGGCAGAAACCGGCTTGATTTGCGATTCTCTGACCACAGACTGAGCACGGTGCCATTGACCTCAGCAAAACTTAGCTCATAAATGCATCTTGTAGAGATGTCAACTTTATATCGGCCCTTAATGAGATCCTTCCAGTAGTTGTATGTGGTTTCACTGTCACTGATGCATAAGATTTGGTTTCCTCCATTGAGCTCCTGTAGAAACATACTGAAGGTCTCAAGCAAAGGGTCGTTGGCATCGCTCACTTGACTTAACAGCAAGAATATGGTGAGAAGTTTCTTGCGAGGCAGCACATCTTTTCTGCACAGGAAAGAAACAACATCACGCACTGAAGATCCCTTCTCAGTCAACCAGTTGTCAACATAAGAGGGGGTTTCCTCATGAATGCCTCCATTACAGAAAACCCAGCTTGTGTTTTTGGTCAGCTTTAACTTGTTTAAAATGTCTTCAACTACACCTGTAACTTTATACCGAGCTGGTAAATGGACATTAGACATTTTTCTCTCTTCAAGCAGCTTATTCAGGCCACGCACAGCAGATTCTGGATCAAAATCCAGAACAGCCACTAGATTCATGTGATGAAGGAAATCCAGGTTTTCCAGCTGAACAGGATGAGACTTGTTAGCCACCACAATGTACCATGAAAAGTGTGACCTGTCTAAAGATTGTGACCCTCCTGTTATCATCTCACACAGTTTAGAGCCTTGCACACTCCCTTTGACATCAGAGTGGTGCTTTTCTTCAGCGTCCTTCCTCAACTGGGACAACCGTTGCATGTTTGCAATTGCAGTATATTTCTCATACTCCTTTGAGGAAGCAGATGTAATAAGATTCTTGCTGCTGCTGCTGTCTCTTATAAAGAAAGACTTGCTCTCATTCTGCTTCTTCTCTGCACCATTGGGCTCTTGCACCTCATATTCATTTTTATCAACATTATAAGTGTTGAAGTGAAATTCTTCACAGACTATGGAGGACGGCTCTATGTCTACCTCAATAACACGTTTTCCTGCAGATGTCATGTCAGCTTTGAGAACTTCAACAAATCGAGGGGGTTTAATGCACCTCTTTGCTATTTTAACAGACCTTTCCCATTTGAAATGTTTTTCAATTGCATGCGACTGTTGTTTATCAAAATCATCTGTGTTCTGAACACTAATACCCATAATTTCTCCATGTGGTTTATCTGCCACTCCGAAATGAATAGTGCCATTTGTGCGGCTGTTCATACAAGCTGCTGCGAATCGAATTACCTCATATGTGTATTTACTTATTCTATTCTCCTCTGTTGTGTTGATAAATGCTTTGAATTCATGGCATGGTTGTATGAGGTCTATAGGCCCAGTTTCAGTTACATCTAGAATGCTGTTTTCTCTGTACCTGTGAGCAGCATTAAATCTATTGAAAGGGTACGGCTTCAAGCTATAAAACTGAGCCACCCCGTCATTTTGCTGCTGAGTCTTTTGTTTCAAAAGTTCTACATTGTCAATAATCAGCATTTTTGCATTCATTGACAGTTTTAGTTCTGTGAGAACAGACATCTTTAAGTGGAGAAGACCAGATCCATTAATTTTCTCATAATACAAAATGTCTGCATCCTCTTTGTCCACTTTTTTCTCGAGCATCCATTGTCTCACATGATCTTTATTCCAGTCTTTGATGTCCTCTGGAAGTTCAGATGATGCAGCAATCTCTTCATTATTCTGAAAGAAAATAAATAAATATATAGTTATAGCAAACAGGAATATAGTTTAAACAACTGTTTGTTTAATTACAATATGCAACCCTACATTTTATACAGATGATTGATAATGGTTATGTTAGTGTATAAACTAAATTATTTTTTATAACAAAGACATGGTATCTTATGGACAACTATAAATGATGTACATGAGAAGTATGTTTACTTTTCCTATGCTACTTACCTCGAAATGTCTTGACGCTTCCATAATGGAATTGGAAACCCTAGGAAACATGTAAACATGGCATCAAAACACAGTGTATCATTGTAGATGTAATATAAGGGAAAACAGGAAGGGTTGTAACAAGACAAGTTGTAACACTTTAAGCACTTAGAAACTAGAGTGAAGAAACTTCTGTCATAAATTACCACTATGACACGTTCCTGAGACATTTTGAAGTAAAAATTATACAATACAATAAATAATGCAATATATATACACTCACCTAAAGGATTATTAGGAACACCATACTAATACTGTGTTTGACCCCCTTTCGCCTTCAGAACTTCCCTAATTCTACGTGGCATTGATTCAACAAGGTGCTGAAAGCATTCTTTTGAAATGTTGGCCCATATTGATAGGATAGCATCTTGCAGTTGATGGAGATTTGTGGGATGCACATCCAGGGCACGAAGCTCCTGTTCCACCCCATCCCAAAGATGCTCTATTGGGTTGAGATCTGGTGACTGTGGGGGCAATTTTAGTACAGTGAACTCATTGTCATGTTCAAGAAAACAATTTGAAATGATTCAAGCTTTGTGACATGGTGCATTATCCTGCTGGAAGTAGCCATCAGAGGATGGGTACATGGTGGTCATTAAGGGATGGACATGGTCAGAAACAATGCTCAGGTAGGCCGTGGCATTTAAACGATGCCCAATTGACACTAAGGGGCCTAAAGTGTGCCAAGAAAACATCCCCCACACCATTACACCACCACCACCAGCCTGCACAGTGGTAACAAGGCATGATGGATCCATGTTCTCATTCTGTTTACGCCAAATTCTACCATCAACTCTACCATCTGAATGTCTCAACAGAAATCGAGACTCATCAAACCAGGCAACATTTTTCCAGTCTTCAACTGTCCAATTTTGGTGAGCTTGTGCAAATTGTAGCCTCTTTTTCCTATTTGTAGTGGAGATGAGTGGTACCCGGTGGGGTCTTCTGCTGTTGTAGCCCATCCGCCTCAAGGTTGTGCGTGTTGTGGCTTCACAAATGCTTTGCTGCATACCTTGGTTGTAATGAGTGGTTATTTCAGTCAAAGTTGCTCTTCTATCAGCTTGAATCAGTCGGCCCATTCTCCTCTGACCTCTAGCATCAACAAGGCATTTTGGCCCACAGGACTGCCGCATACTGGATGTTTTTCCCTTTTCACACCATTCTTTGTAAACCCTAGAAATGGTTGTGCGTGAAAATCCCAGTAACTGAGCAGATTCTGAAATACTCAGACCGGCCTGTCTGGCACCAACAACCATGCCACGCTCAAAATTGCTTAAATCACCTTTCTTTCCCATTCTGACATTTTTTTGGAGTTCAGGAGATTGTCTTGACCAGGACCACACCCCTAAATGCATTGAAGCAACTGCCATGTGATTGGTTGATTAGATAATTGCATTAATGAGAAATTGAACAGGTGTTCCTAATAATCCTTTAGGTGATTGTATATATAGTAAATTCGATTTGTGGTCATGTTAAGACAATAAATAATAAACTTATAAAACGTGTATCACCTGAACCTCGGCCATTGTTCTTTGTGTGCATTAATGATAGTGTATTTGAGAGCAGTATTTTGTGCCAGGGTTGTGCCGAAAGACTGCCTAATCTTAACTTCACTCTTACACTAGGGCGACCAAACGTCCTGTTTTCAAATCCTGTCCTGGCCCTTATATAACAATTTTCTATCCATACACCTCTGTATATTATAATTACTATAAATGTATTGAAATTATTAAGGAATCTTTGAATAAACTTTGAGTATCATTTGAGTATCTCATTGCCAGGCTTAGTGTCCTGGTAATCAAAATATGGTCACCCTACCCTACACCTACTCTAGAGGAGCTGTAACAGTCATTGTCGCCTCTGGAGGACTTGCAGCTGTCGCCGTTGCCTCTGGTAGAGCTGTAGAGGTCATTGTCGCCCCTGGAGAAGTGTGTGTGGCCCAAACACACAAGATGGCAGCTGCCATCACAGGAAGCACGGATGACAGTGGCAGAAACTCAGGGACCACCAGACTTGGGAGGCTCTAGTGTGGTGGCCATGACGTCAAAAGGCTCTGGCATGGTAGCCATGATGGCTGGAGGCTCTGGCTTGGCTGCCATGACGTGAAGAGGCTCAGGCTTGGCGGTCATGACATGAATAGGCTCTGGCTTTGGGGTCATGACATGGCTCTGGTGAGCGTGCTGAGGTCTACTCTGGGGAATTATGGAGCCCCTCATCCACAATTCCCACAGTAAAAACCAGTCAGTGTACAGTATACTTGCACTGCGTGAGGCAAATGGTGGTCACACAATGTCCTCAAACATTTTATGTAAGTCTTGAAAAGGTATAATAGTTAAAATGACTGAAAATAACAAACTCTATAACCTATTGAAATGCACTGTGATTCTGGTTGTTAAAAAATAGGGTTAGGGACAGTTGTAATTGACAATAACATTCGCACACTTTAATTTGTTACAAACAAATGTGGGAACATTATATCAAAATTTGAGATAGTGAAAAAAAAAACATTTAAAGCAACAATTGTCACAACCATCCCTGGTCTTCCCTTACATCATGCTTATCTTTTAAATGAAGAGATGAATAAATGTTAGTCCGACTTACCGCATCAAGGAACAGAATTCATATGTTGTTCTGGGGTTTTGAGCTCTTTTGGGTATTTCATGTCAACACCTGTTTCACACATGGGGGGATTAGAACTATTTCATAAAACTTTTTTGCTTAATACAGACTGTACATCTGTAAATGTTACTAGAAATTAACCCTTTACCTGCATGGTATATTGCAGCTAAAGGATGTCCTGTGGCATACAAGAAAAATGTTGTTTATGCAATGGCTAAAATACATTAATTATTTATGGTTAAAAACAGGCAAATGCAAACACACTCCGTTGAGACTCTGTCAATTGATTAATTGTTGTTTCATCTACCGAGGGAACAGTTGTAGTACCTGCTGGACTAAAGTCTACTGTAAAATCCAAGTTCAGATTCATGGGATGTTTTGGTGCATATTATGTGGCCTTATAATGCTTTTGTGTCATTCTGACAGAGGTGGAAAGAGTAACAAAATATTCTACTCAAGTAAAAGTACTATTACTTCAATGAAATTTTACTTAAGTACAAGTAAAAGTACCGGTCTAAAAATGTACTCAAGTAAAAGTAAAAAGTAGTTAATTTAAAATGTACTCAGAGTAAAAGTTACTTTTTTAACAGCAGGGGTGGGGAATCTCCTGTGTAGGGTTGTGGTAGAATGAGATTTTCACAATATGAAAACATCAGAGTTTCACAGCATCACAGTATTAAATAATTATTTAATAAATAATCCATTATTACATTATGGTTATTATTATCACCAGTTAAATTGGCATTAAATGTATGAAAAAATTCTTTTTTTTGGGTTGAAAAAATGCTTTATTATAACCAACTTGAAACCATTTGTTTTGTTTATTAAAATTTCAATACAACATGTCTAATCAACCAAATTCAATAAATGGTTATGAATTAGATTAACAACTTATTTTTATCATTAACTTATTAAAATGTTTTAGAATCCTATGATTTTTTTCTTTTTATGATTTTTATACAAATATATAACCAAAACGGTGGTAATTAAACAAAAAATGTAACAAACTTTTATCCTTTTATTTTTTGGCAAAGTGCTGCAATACAGAGATTTTCAAAAACTTTTATTTTGATGGGTTTTAGTGAAGAGCTGCTTCTGTGAAAACCAGTGTATTTGACTGGTTTTTAAAATGTTCATGTGTTCATGTCCAAATATGGTTTGTGAGACGCTAAAACACCATCAGCATCGCGTACTTCAGTATGTAGTAGACGAAACGGCGCTGCTCATCACAGAGACAGAACAAGCAGATAATTTATTTATATAGCAGTGTTTTGCTTTAATATTCACAGACCATGTCGCGATTTGATTTATTGTACAGCTCTACTGTCGATGTATTCATTCATTCATCAATTTGCTTGTTTTGCGTGATATCTGCATTATACTGTAAATTAATTGTCGTGACTGGATTCCGGGATTCCCTCTGCATCACAGAAATCACTCGGCCTTAAGTTGAAAACATACCTTTATCTACACAGAGGGATGTTCCCGAACATGTTCTATGCGTTTCCTCATTTCCATCATTATTTTTTGTAACTTTGATAGCCTATCCTCCAGGACAACACCACATTGTTTTTTCTATATCCAAAGTATTCCCATACTAACTGGTTCACGACGGCATTTCGCTTTCAGCTGGATCTTCATCGCTGAAGGGCGCGGCGCGTTCTCCCCTCCTTCAATTCAATGCAGTCGTTTCCGGATCGCTTTTTCCCCACTTTCATATTATTTATTTATTTTACTCGGTAACGGATGTAGTTTAAAATGTAGCGAAGTACAATACTTAAAACAAAACATACTTAAGTAAAAGTAAAATTACAGATTTTTAAAACTACTTAAAAAAGTAGAAGTACACAGAAAAACTACTCAATTACAGTAACGCGAGTAAATGTAATTTGTTACTTTCCACCTCTGCATTCTGAAGCCTGCTTTCTCAAAGGATTCTGAATTTACAAGTTGACTAGTTCTACAAGGATGTTTTTTATAAGTCGTAATCTCATGAACGCACCATTAAACCACTGTTTTAAGGAAGTTGGTTAGTGAAAATAAGTCACCAAATTTCCATTTTATGCAAACCGTCATTTCCTCTGTGTAAACAAATTAACCTATTTGAATATTGCCATAGTGTCTCTTTAACAGCCTTTCTTTACCTCTCGACAGTGTTTATTGTATTGGTTACACTTACAATAAGGTTGTATTAGTTAACATTAGTTAATGCATTATTAACATGAACTAATCATGAACAGCAGCTCTGTTCAGCATTAGTTCATCTTTGTTAACGTTAGTTCATAAAAATCCAGCTGTTCATGGTTTGCTCATGTTAGTTCACAGTGCATTAACTAATGTTAACAAGATTTTAATAATGCATTACTAAATATTGAAATAAACATTAACAAAGATAAATAAATGCTTTAAAAGTGTAATTCATTATTAGTTCATGTTAACTAATGTTAGCTAATGAACCTTATTGTAAAGTGTTGCCATTGTATGTATTTATTTTTATGATCAAGTGATTTTAGATATATTATAGATGCTTTAATCAACAGTTTTATTTAGCAAGTGCTTTCTAATACTACCAGCACAACAACTCTCTATCATGAGGAGGCCAGACATTCAACCATTGCAAGGCAATACTGAAGACCCACCCTGTTTTTGATATAAGTGATCACATTAGCTTTCGCTACCTAAATTACAGAAAGGTAAATGGGTTGTTAGAGCAGTCAAATAAATATAAATAAACACACCAAGGGCTAACTAGTGTAACTGGATCCAGGACTTTCTGACATTTACATTAGCAGCCACACATCCTCCAAAATATCCCAACAATAAATCAGTCCTGATTGTGGAGATCTATACCTGCATAGTTCAGATCAAACTCTGCTCAGTATTTATTAAATTAAGATCTTAATTAGCTGGGTCAGTTGTGTTTGATCAGGGTTGAAGCTGAAGGTAGATCTCCAAGAACCAGATTGGAACCATCTAATCCAATGATCCACACATCTATCATATTCAAAGCTTCTGTATGTATTCAGTGGAGGGACTGTGATCTTACCTCGCTCAGAGACACCAGGCTAGCTCACTCTTGTAGTTGTCGTTTGTAGAGAGGGTTTTGGTCATGATAACAGTCCAAAAATGTGCTGACCTAAACTGCACTCAAACTTACTTCATCCTTTTGCATGGCTCCTCCCTCCTCCACCATCTCCTTTACCTGTGTACCTGGAGGTAAACACCACAATGCCCTCTAGGGTTTAGTAAGTGAAAATGGAAGCGTGGTAGACAAACTTGACTTGTATTATCCATCCTGTTCCATTACACATGACTGTGAAAGTGCAAAGCACTGTTCCAACATCATCTTTAAATGTGCAAATGACACAACCACCATAACGTATGAGCTGATGCTAGACCACAGGTCTGATTGGAGGAACTACCAGTGGAGAAACAGACAGAATGGTGTGTCAATTTGTGAATGAGTAAAGACACATACCTCTGTTCCTGTGATTTGATAGCATCTCCAAAAAGCTGAAAATTGAAGAACTGGCTCCAATTCAGTTCATAAGCGTGAATTTGAATTGGCTATGACACGCAGGAAGTTGAATTTTCTTAATTATGATTAAAAAGAAATAAGACAACTAATGCATTCTGGAAAATGAAGTTTTCATCCACTTTATCTCCCAACTTTATTGTGACAAATGTTTCCAATTCAGTTCAGAGGCATTTTCAATTTAAATTCAGTTTTAAATGGAGCATAACCATGAAGAATAAAAATGAGTATATATGTAAATATCAAGATAAAAATGTTTATAAAGCCAAGGAATTAACACAATATTAATGAAGTACAACACAGGTGTTTTCTCTGGAAGTCAGTGCATTACTGGCATTGGCCAGACTCTCAGTCACCACTCACATAACACAGTAATACCACTACTTTTATGAAATTCACACCAAAACAAGTAACAAATAAAAACATGCAAGATTAATTATTAAAAGACTGCTTTAAAATAATGTGTGTAAGATAATCAAGCAAGCTATACTGTAAGTAATGTCTAGGAACAACGTCTTGGTTATGTATGTAACCCTCGTTCCCTGAAGGAGGGAACGGAGACGTGCGTCGGATCACTTCTGGGAGCCCTATCATCTTCGAGTGTATACAAAATGAGCCAATGCACATTGACCTGCAGGATTTACATCTTGCGCCCCGCTCCACAGCTTGGGTATAAATGCGGAAGTAGATGCAGCACACATTTGTCTTCCACTGAGGAGCCGAGCTAGTGACTTGGCCGTACAACTGTGGCGACGGGACGTATGTCTCTGTTCCCTCCTTCAGGGAACAAGGGTTACATACGTAACCGAGACCTATATCTGCCAGTGAGGCGCCATGTGCCATCACCCAGGAAGAAGCAGCACTCCTAGTGGAGTGGGCTCCAAGCGGGCAAGGAACACCTTGGGTTTGGTATGCCAAGACAATAGCATCCACTATCCAGTGGGCCATCCTCTGCATGAAGACAGTCTTTCCCTTCTGCTTGCCTCCGTAACAGATGAAGAGCTGTTCTGAGGTCCTGAAGCTTTGCGGTCTGTCCACATATAACTGCAGAGTGTGGACGGGACAGAGAAAAGCCAGGGCTGGGTAGGCCCTCTTCCAAGGGCAGTGCTTGCAGGTTCACCACCTGGTCCCGGAAGGGAGTGTTGGGAACTTTGGGCACATATCCGGGCCGGGGTCTAGGCCCAAATTCTAGGCATGATTCGTTGAAAATGCGTGCAGGTCCCCTACCCTCTTCATGGAGTCCAATGCAGTAAGGAGTACTGTCTTACATGACAGAATTTTTAACCCTGCTGACTGCAAAGGCTCAAATGGGGCTCTCTGCAGCGCCATAAGCACCAGAGATAAATCCCAAGAGGGTACAGAATGAGAGCGAGGTGGATTTAGTCTCATCACTCCCCTCAGGAACCTGATGATCAGATTGTGCTTCCCAAAACACTTACCATCAACTGAATCGTGATGTGCGGCGATAGCCCATCTTGCAGGAAGGAGAGCACTGAACTGATCGAACATCTTCGAGGGTCTTCCAAGTGGGAAGAACACTACTCAACGAACAGTTTCCATAGAGGCGCCTCATAGAAGGGGCTCTAGCCAAAGTTATGGTGTCTGCCACGCCTGTGGTAGATCACTTAGAACCTCCATGTCCCGTCCAGGGGACACGGGAGTAGATTAAATGGCAGTGAGATGTGTTTGGGGAGGCAAACAGATCTACCTGTGCGGTCCGGAAGCGCATCCAAATCAGCTGGACACCCTGGGGGTGGAGTCTCCACTCTCCCGGAAGCACTTGCTGTCGTGAGAGCTTGTCGGCTGCAAGATTGAGCAAGCCCGGAATGTAAGTGGCTCAAAGCGACCTCAGATGCGACCTTCTAACTCCAAAGGAGCAGATGGTGGGCGAGTTGTGACATGCGACGGGAACGTAGACCACCCTGTTTGTTGATGTACACAGTGGCCGCAGTGCTGTCCATTCACACCAGTGCTTGCCTTGTAGAGGCCCTTTGAGGTGGCCCAGCGCAAGACGTACTGCTAACAACTTGAGGCAGTTGATGTGCCAATGCAGTTGAGGCCCCATCCACAGACCGGAGAGACTGCATGCCCGTTGTATGTGGCCCCCCGAGCCGGTGGCAGAAGCATCCGTGAATAGCACAGCATGCCTGGACACTTGTTCGAGGGGGACACCTGCCTGTAAGTCTGACCACAGGCTGAAGGTTTGGGGGCACCTCGGTGGGATGACCACACAGAGTGACCCGCTCTGCCATGCCCATCTCGGGACTCGGTCGTGCAGCCAGTGTTGAAGCGGCCTCATATGAAGCAATGGAAGCGTTACTGTGGCTGAGGATGCCATATGCCCCAGGAGCCTCTGAAAATGTTTCAGTGGGGCAGCTGTTCTGCACCTGAGCGAATTCAAGCAGTTCAAAATCAACTGGATGCGTTCCTCTTTGAGGCACACTGTCTGATTGATTGAGTCCAAGAGGGAGAGTTGGCTCTTTTCCCAGTTGCCCCGAAGGCCCAACTGGCTGAGGTGACTGGGAATCTGCCCAGCCTGGGACACGGGAACCGATATTTATCAGTCTCCCTCATGTCGGCCAAGTTGAGCCAGAGATGGCGCTCCTAGACCACTAATGTGGACATCACCTGACTGACTGAACATGCAGTGATTTTCGTCTTATGCAAGAGCTCTGGGTCAGGTCTACCCTTGTACATATCCATTACCGCCTGGGTCTGATGCTCCTGTAAGGGCGCTTTCACACCTACCTTGTTTGCACCTGAAAATTACAGGTGTGAAACCTCCCCCGTACCACAGTCCGGACCAAACAGACGAAATTTGGTCCGACGAAAAGAGGTAGTCTCGGTCCGGATCAAACTGAACAAAGGTTCGGTTCCTTTCTAGTGTGAAAGCATTTTCTGTATGGTTCGTACTTTCAGACCATTTACAGGAAGTTTCTGTTCCTGTTTAAATATTATAATGTTATTTTTAAACTTCATCTAGGCTACATTGATTATGAAAAGTGAAAAGATGTGCAATATGTCAGAAGACAGAAGGTCAGAAATGATTTTGAAAGAAATTTTGTATGATTTTGCTTAGAAAGCCTTTCTTTAATGTGAATTTTGTTTTGTATAAATTGTTTCTTAATTTTAATCAATGTTTAATCAAATAATTGCCTGGATTTAATAAATATGAAGCAAATAGTCTAAGCACACTGTTCAATAGTGGCAACGATATGCGTCCGTTCATTCATTGTTGTCAAAGACGCTGACGTCAGACGCACGTCCGTTTACAAACCAATAAATGTCCAGATGCAGCCCACATAGATGACGAGTGGACGCAATTGTGTCATGTAAAGTTATTTAGTGCGCTCGCATAATTGCAATGTGAAACTAAACCAAAACTAACCGAATGTATAAAATGTATCAAAACATGAACTTCGGTTCGGACCTTGGTGCGGATTTTCAGGTGTGAAAATGCCCTAATAGTGCCATGGCATGCAGAGGCTCTGTCCACAGGCTCTGTAAGCCTTGCCTGTGAGAACGGACGAGAACTTACAGGCCATGGATGGGAAACGCGGCTTACCCCACCAGGAGGAAGTGGACGCCAGACACAGTTGCATCATGGTGGTCCGCTCCACCGGGGGGATCTCCATGTACCCCTTGGCTTCTCTGCCATCGAGGGTAGTGAGGGGTGAGGAGGTATCAGATCGGTTCCTGGCAGAAAAAGGTGATTCCATGATCTGGTAATCTCTTCATGCATCTCAGGGAAGAATGGCACCGGGGAGAACCAGCACAACCTGCCCCGAGAAACCAGTTGTCCAACCTAGAAGGTTCGGAACAAGGTGGAGGATTCCACGTGAGCCCAACCTTTTCGGTGGCCCGGGCAAGCATAGCTGTCAATTCTGGGTCGGGCTTGGACAACGCTCCCTCAATGAATGCTGTGAAAACAGCAGTTGTTGAGCTTGTAAGCTTGCGACCCCCGCTGAACGTGCTGTCACACCAAAATCACTCTTCAGAAAGCTTTGTTTTTGACTTATAGTCCCACTCTTCATAAGACAGTAACAACAAACTGCTCGGCTCCGAAGTGAAAAACAAATGTGCGCTGCATCTACTTCTGCATTTATACCCATGCTGTGGGGCAAGGCGTGAGATGCAAATCCCGCATGCCAATGTGAATTGGCTAATTTATATACACTCGAAGATGATAGGGCTCCCAGAAGTGATCCCAATTCGTCAGTGACGTCCGACGTACGTCGAATGTGACCGACTGAAATGAAATGGAACTACAGGGCTTTGAGTTCTCTCATTCATGTTGGTCAGATCCATTAGATCAGGCTTGTGAACCTTCTGACTCAAAGTCTATGTCAAGTGCAACTGGTCCATTAATTGAGAATCCGATGAAGAATGTCACTCTTGTGCCATATTCTTTACGTAACTGGCTTCTGAACATTGGATCAACCATAACCTGCACATCTGCAACCCAGATCAAATTGTTGCGAATTTCACCAGAAACTCTTTGAAGCTTCTTACTGTCTCTCACTTGCTTCCATATTCTTTCATCATCCCACTGAGTTGAGATGTTCTGCCCTGATCCTAAACAGCTGTTAATATCCCTATGGGAAACAAGGCCACCATAACCTTTGTCCTTCCCTAGGTAAAAATGGACAGCTGCTCTCTTTCCATTAGACACAGGTTTTAGCTCATTTGAGTATGACGTCTTCATTTGTGACACAAAAGTTGGTAAATCATGGTTGGCTTCTTGCCATAGCAATAAAACTGTGATGTAGTGCAATGGCAGAATCTCACTGAAGGGTGTGGGGCGATCAATTATTTGAAGGAGTAATTTACGAAGGTCTTGGTAGGGCATAATGTACTGAGATTCAGGGTAGATGTTGGCCAGAGTTACATTGGCATAGATGAAGTTGACAGTGTCCATCATGTTTCTGTCCTCTTCTTTGAGATTCAGAATGAAACGATACTGCTGGATGATCTCTTCAAGAGTTGATTCAGAGTCTTTCTCATACAAATATTCCAGAAGGCCACTATAGGAATCACCCTTGTTCCTCTCCAGACACTCACGTGTCTGTTCAGGATTAACCATGTGGTTCATGTGCTCATTCTTGACCAGCTCACTCCAATTTATTTTACAAAAGAGGTCGGTATACTGTTGAAAGTACCTGGAAACCTTGTGTTTTATTGATTCTTTTTGTTTGTCTTTCCCAGCAAAAAATGGTACTAAGTTGACAAAAAAGTTGTCAAGAAAAACTAAATTTTGTTTCATTGTTTTTTTATGTTGATTCAGAAAGTTTCCATGCTTCTGCAACACATGTACAAATGACTCATTCTCAGGGTCCTCTTCTCCTGCCTCTGGCAATTTTCTGTTGTCCAGCTGAGTCTTTTGTAGTATTTCTATGACGGCAGCTGCAATTTGAAGTTCACCGAGATGGCCAGCAGTGTTGTAAGTATTATAATCCTTTTGTTTTTCCAGTCGATTCTTGGCCTCTTTGTTTGCAGTTTGTTGTGTTTCTTTGCAAGCTTCTGCTGCAGACTCAGCCAATGTAAGATATTCCTCAAGACTGTCTGGCTTGATGAGATCATCTTTGTCTTTGTGAACAGCATGCTTGAGCTTGCGTACAAGTACCTGTGATACTGTATCACATATGTATGAGTTCTCCCTTGAAAGGTCTTTGGCTTTCTTTGCCCAGTCCATGGCCATATTAAAGTCCTGTTTTTTGATGTAATAGTACCTGGCGAGGAGCTGGAATATTACTGCATCTTTTCTGTAGCACTTTGCTGCATTGTGTAGAACAGTCTCTTCCATCCCTGATGTCTCTTTCATTATATCTTGGATAAGAGGAGAAAACAGTGAGTCTTCAAACTGCCTCCTCACCAACATGCTATGAACATCCTGCATTAATTTTTGTCTCCCCAGAGCATACTCATAAAATAAGTCTGTTGTGAGCAGAAGGTTAGTAATGGCTGCCTTTGACACTCCATGAGAAGTTGAAAGCTCATCCAAACAGTGTTGAGCTATACTTGAGTGAATCACCCTCACACCTTCAAAGGTCATTTTGGAATCAACTGTGCATCTTGTCAAAAGAGTGGAAAACTTCTCGAATCCATCTTCGACTTTACAGGATTTAGAGTCTGCGTTTGTTTGCAGACCAAGGAACTCTTCACATGTAGAGACTGACAGTGCATTTTTGCAATAAACATCCAAGAGGAC
Organism: Romanogobio albipinnatus; assembly: GCA_023566225.1. Taxonomy (NCBI): domain Eukaryota; kingdom Metazoa; phylum Chordata; class Actinopteri; order Cypriniformes; family Gobionidae; genus Romanogobio; species Romanogobio albipinnatus. The sequence goes on from CM042240.1 coordinate 9,483,482, forward strand.
AAGAATAGAAATAAGTTGAGCATGTTTGTGTCGAAAGTTGAAGCCTTTGAGGGTATTTTTCACAACACCCTTAATATACTTAGATGAAAAGTTTGTCTTCAGAATCATGAACCCATAAAAGGTTTTCATGTTTGTGTCAGTCGCCTTAAACTCCTTCAGCTTTTCTTCAAACAGTTCCTGTTCCTTCTCAGATAAATTGTTTCCCATGAAAACTGCATCACTGGTCTGTTCACAGGATTCAACTCTCATGCAGTTGACAATTATGACTTGTGGAGATTTTGAAAACATGTTTTGCTTCAAACATTCCTCTTCAATTTGAAGTTGGAGTTTTTTAACATCACAGATGTCTTGGAAGTCATCGATCATGAGCAAGACTGGAAGTCGTGTAGCTTGCTCTTTTGTCTTATATGTTAGTAGCTGCACAACCTGTTCGGCTACAGTAGAATAAACCTGTGTTGTGTCCTTCAGCACTGCACAACGAAATTTTTCCTTCAGTGTCCAAAGAACATGCATGGCTAATGTCGTGCCACCACAGCCTGGAAGATGGAAGATGTTGAAAAACACACAAGCTCTCTTCCGGCTGCGTATATCTGGAATAATAGTGTCGACAATGTAGTCAAACTTGTCACGTTTGATGAATGACATTGATCCGGGTTGTTCTGAGAAGTAGAAGTCCCACCAAGACACCTTTCCTCCCTTGTAAAAGTTCTCCTCGTGTAGCTGTTTGTCCTCATTTCCTCCATCACACTGGTTCACACAAAGAACACTCAGCACATCTAAGGATTCCTCAGTTTTCTTTGATAGCACAACATTACTGCCACCACCACACGGCAGAAACCGGCTTGATTTGCGATTCTCTGACCACAGACTGAGGATGGTGCCATTGACCTCAGCAAAACTTAGCTCATAAATGCATCTTTTAGAGATGTCAGCTCCATATCGGCCCTTAATGAGATCCTTCCAGTAGTTGTATGTGGTTTCCGTTTCACTGATGCATAAGATTTGGTTTTCTCCATTGAGCTCTTGTAAAAAGATACTGAAGGTTTCAAGCAAAGGGTCTTTTCCATCACTCACATGATCTAACAGCAAGAATATGGTGAGAAATTTCTTGTGAGGCAGCACATCTTTTCTACACAGAAAAGAAACAACATCACGCACTTAAGATCCCTTCTCAGTCAACCAGTGATCAGCATCAGAGGGGGTTTCCTCATGAATGCCTCCATTACAGAAAACCCAGCTCGTGTTGTTGGTCAGCTTTAACTTGTTTGCAATGTCTTCAACTGGCCCTGTAATTTTATACTGAGCTGGTAAATGAACGTTGGATGTTTTTCTTTCTTCAAGCAGCTTATTCAGGCCACTCTCAGCAGATTCTGGATCAAAATCCAGAACAGCTACTAGATTCATGTGATGAAGGAAATCCAGGTTTTCCAGCTGAACAGGATGAGATTTGTTAGCCACCACAATATACCATGTAAAGTGTGACCTGTCTAAAGATTGTGACCCTCCTGTTATCATCTCACACAGTTTAGAGCCCTGCACACTGTTTTTGACAACAGAGAGATGCTTTTCTTCAGCGTCCTTCCTCAACTGGGACAACCGTTGCATGTTTGCAATTGCAGTATATTTCTCATACTCCTTTGAGGAATCTGATGTAACAAGATTCCTGCTGCTGCTACTGTCTCTTATAAAAAAATATCTTCCATCATTCTTCTTCATTACTGTTGCTTTGGGCACTTGCATTATGTTTTTATTCCTGCATTTCTTGTTATTTCTTTCTACTTCATATGTGTTAAAATAAAGGTCTTCACAGACTATGAAGGATGGTTCTATGTCTACCTCAATAACATATTTTCCCGCGGATGTCATGTCAGCTTTGAGAACTTCAACAAATCGAGGGGGTTTAATGCACCTCTTTGCTATTTGAACAGACCTTTCCCATTTGAAATGTTTTTCAATTGCATGTGACTGTTGTACATCAAAATCATCTGTTTTCTGGATGCTAACACCCTGAATTTGTCCATGTGGTTTGTCTGCCACTCCGAAATGAATAGTGCCATTTGTGCGGCTGTTCATACAAGCTGCTGCGAATCGAATTACTTCATCTATGTATCTTTTCATTCTGTCCTCTTTATTGCTGCTGTTTAGTGCTTTGAATTCATGGCATGGTTGTATGAAGTCTAAATGACCGGTTTCGGTTACATCTAGAATGCTGTTTTCTCTGTACCTGTGAGCAGCATTAAATCTATTGAAAGGGTACGGCTTCAAGCTATAAGACTGAGCCACCCCATCATTCTGCTGCTGAGTCTTTTGTTTCAGAAGTTCTATGTTGTGAATTATCAGCATTTTTGCATTCATTGACAGTTTTAGTTCTGTGAGAACAGACATCTCCAAGAGGAGAAGACCAGCTCCATTAATTCTCTGATTGTACAAAATTTCTGCATCTTCTTTGTCCACTTTTATCTCCAGCATCCATTGTCTCACATGGTCCTTATTCCAGTCATTGATTTCCACAGGAAGTTCAGATGAAACAGCCATCTCCTTATTATTCTGAAAGAAAATCAACATTAGCAAACAGGCATATTGAACAAATGTTAGTTAATATTATTGCATTGGACTAAAACTTAACCGTAACTTGTATAAAATGAAAAGCATTTCAAAACAAACCTACTGGTTGAACATTACAGCACACTAGTGTGATAAACAGGCCCCCCCCCCCCCCACACACACACACACACACACACACACACACACTCACACTCAATATTTGGTTGAATATTGATAATGCAAATAATGTTTTTTTTCAGTCAAAAACTGGTGCATAAATACACTACCTGCCCTAACTTAAATTAATCAAATTGACAAAAATATTTAATCCAATGTTTGGTGATATTATAGCAAAACAAGTGATTTAAAAGAAATTATTAAAAGGTCCATTTTTGACCAGGAACATCAAAGGTGTTACAGGGTTTTTCAACACAGCTGAAGGATTAAGCCATTTGAGAGCAAGAAGATGCAAAAGAATAATGTTGTATGTAGAATTTAGAAGGTTTCCTGGTATGTGTGAGTTTTTGGGGTTACCAAGAGTAGAGCCTGTGGTTTGGTTGACGATTAGCCAAACACTATTAAGATTATAATTACTTTATTTAAAAAGTAAGGGCTGGGCCCTCTTCAGCACAATGATAGTCTCTCTGCTAAATACTTTAGTACAAGCAGGTATGCTTCCCTTTCGAATGGGAACTCGCGCTGCGTCAGCTGACGCTACGGGGAATGCCTCCAGCGTGACAGGTGTCTGAAATCACAATCTAACCACATCAATCCTATTGACCGGCGAAAGCCCATGACGTCATCAAGGTGCGACCAGGAAGTATATAAGGGCACCTTGCCAACATGACACCGCTTCTTCGTCTGAAGGGACTGTTTGTCTAAGTCTAGAGACTGAACCACTAAGGAGATAATGAAACATTCAAAGTCCAAGCACGCATTCAGGAAGTGCGTGGATCCGTGTCCCTGGTACCTCACGCCGGAGGACACCCACACTCTGTGCGTTTTCTGTCTGGGCGAAGAGCACGCACGGGAGGTTCTTGAGGGGGCTTCCTGTGCTAATTGTGAGCAAATTGTGCTAATTGTGCCAAATCGCGAGGGACGGCTGCCGGGGGAGGAGTCGGATCTTTCCTCCTCCCCGTCAGCTGGTGCTCTTCCGGATGAGCAAATGATGGCTGAGCAGGGTGGTGATGAATCGGTTGAGGCCAAACCCTCTCAGCTGTCTTGCCCCGTGTACGAGGAGTTGCTGGAGGTGATGGAGCGCGCCGCCGTGAGGCTGCAGCTTCAGTGGCGGCGTGTGGGGAGAGAACCCGTGCGTGCGAGCCGTCTTGACGATCGGTTTCTCTCAGATCACAGTCCAGCAGCCTCTGGGAGCCTTCCATTCCTCCTGGATCTTCACGATCAGATCTCGGGGGCATGGAGGAACCTGTATTCGGCTCGCATCTTTCGGTATCTTCGGTATAGGGAATTTCGCTGATATCGAGGGATCCGCCGGGTCCGGGTATGTGTCGATGCCACCGATCGACGAGACGTTTGCGAACTATCTCGCGACACTGAGTACTCAGTGTCCATCGACACTGAGTACTCCCACCCTGCCATCGAAGGCGCTCAAGACCACCTCGCGTCTTAATGGCAGGGCGTACACGTCAGCGAGTCAGGCTGTGGCGGCTTTGCACACCATGGTGGTTTTGCAGGCCTACCAGGCTGATCTGCTGAGGGATCTCGATCAGGGAGAGGGCCTACTCCCTGATGCGATGGATCCACAGATTTTGCTCTCTGGGCAACCAAACAAAAAGCGGTCGCCATCGGTCGCTCGATGGCGGCTATGGTTGCCACGGAGAGACATCTGTGGCTGAACCTGGCGGACATCGGGGGGAAAGAGAAAGCCTTTCTCCTCGATGCCCCGGTCTCGCCCTCTGAGCTCTTTGGCACCAATGGCTGACGCCCTCGCAGGAACGGCAGGCCGCTGTATGAGAAAGTAAGCCAGCTGCCTCGAAGCAGGTGACGTAAGTTGTACTCCCCTCGTTTTTGAGGGTTTTAAAGCTTTTGTTCACTGAGTGCACTGCTATTGGCAATGTGATTAGGTTTGTGTTTGTAGGCACTGCCTGTGAGACTGCGCCGTTGCGGAGGCCCTCTGGCCTCTGGGATGGAGCCAGCCCCAGGTGCGGGCATATGAGGGCCAGCTGGTTATGAGTAGCCAGCTTGGGCAGTCTGGGCAGCAGACTCCGGGACAGGTAGTAGGCATCTACAGGCCTCCTTGGCAAGTGGGTCTCGACAGCGGCGGCCCACGAGTGTGCCCCGGAGGGCTTCCTCCACCGACGTCGACTTCAGCAGAAACCTCGTCATTAGTAGGCCCTCTTTGGCCTACTTGGGGATGAGTCCCCAGGTATTAACTGGATGTCCAGTTCTTCGTCAGCAGCAGAAGGCTACTGTCAGCTCAGGTGCAGCAGCCAGCCTTCTTCTAGTGGTGGCAGGTTTCATTGGAACTGAAAGCAGACCTCCTATTTGGAGGTAAACCCTTCAGGTCTCCCTGAGGGGAGGCTCTCAGGTTTTGAGGTTCCTTGGCTCAGGTGGTAGGCCCCTCTAGGCCTCGCTGAGGGCCCGCTATGAGTAGCAGGCCTTGCCCGGTCTTCCCAGAGTGGGTATTCCTGGGCATTAGTCCCTTAAGCAGGCTCGCTTGACCTCCCCTGAGGGGGCGCTCCTGGGCTCCAGTCACTGGATGGCTAGCACGAGTTGCTAGTAGGTAGTAGGCCTCACTTGGCCTCCCTGAGGGCGAGTTCCCGTTTCCCAGTCTCTGTGGCGGTGAGCATGGATTGCTACGAGTAGCACGTTCTGCTATCAGGTGGTAGGCGCTGGGGCTCCCTGATATCGTTCCCCGGTTCCCAGTTGCGGTACCCGCCGGCTGGCGGATGGTAGGCCTCTCTAGGCCTCCTTTATTGAGCGAGTCCCTGTTCTTCTCAGTTACCTCGAGGGCTAGCTCGACGGCTATCAGGGGTTAGGCCTGTCTGGTCTCCCTGAGGGTGAGCTCCGCTGGTTGGACACGCGAGCAGTCGACACGGGTTACCAGGTGGAGGCCCCTTCAGGCCTCCCTGGGGAACGAGTTCCCGAATGGGAACACGCAACTGGCTTTATGCTGACAGCTAAGGGTTACCTGCTATCAGGTTCCGGCTTCTAGCCGGTTGCAAGACCTGAAGGCGGTGTTCGTACCCTAGTGTGACGAGACGACGCTGCTGCTATGCAGTCCCTGCGGGAAGGGACTTTCATAAATCGCCTACAGCATGGCTACCTACCGGGCAGCCCCTTTAAGCTCCCCTCTCTTGGAGGGTCGTCTGTGAGCCTGAGCTGCCTGGGCCTGATTGGATGGCCGTAGGCCCCTGGTGCGGCCTCCCAATTAGATCAGTTTTTAGGCCAGTTTGGCCTCCTGAGTGTTTCTACTTGATAATAACTCAGTAGATCTTAGGATTGAGCAGATTACTCCCCTCGCTGGCAAGGGCTGAAAGCGCTATGCTGAGTATTGCTCTCCAGGATGCCCGTCTCTGAGATCCGGTCTGAGGAGGACACTGCCAGCTTGCAGTACCTTGGGTTGGATGCCTCTCCAGGAGGCGAGTGTCAAGAGTTCTCGAACAGACAAGGATGGCCCGGCCAAGTGTCCTTCGGAAGGGCACCAGGCTAGGCTTCCCTGGTGGCATTCGGATGGGGCGCCTTAGGGCCCCCTAGCCACATTCCCTTAAAGGAGCCCCTTCTATTGAATTGGTGGATCCGGGCCTTGGAGCAGCCTGATTAGGACCTCGTGCAGCGGCACTAAGGTTTCTTGCAGGGCTTATAGCTTGGGCTATGACCGTAGGGAATGCTGTCACTGACAGCCTGGTGGCCAGAGGGGGAGTGGCTCTGACTTCTGGATTGGCTTGTCCTGGCAGTTGTCACTGCCAGTAGGCATGCACTCCCCTCGGCATGGCGGCGTGGGTATATCGTTCCTGAGAACAGGGAACCAAGGGAACAGCTGCGTCTCATTGCCATGCCTCGGGGCCTGCCTGCAGTCCCTTCAGACGAAGAAGCGGTGTCATGTTGGCAAGGTGCCCTTATATACTTCCAGGTCGCACCTTGATGATGTCATGGGCTGTCGCCGGTCAATAGGATTGATGTGGTTCGATTATGATTTCAGACACCTGTCACACTGGAGGCGTTCCCCGTAGCGTCAGCTGACGCAGCGTCTCGTTCCCTGTTCTCAGGGAACCAAGGTTACATACGTAACCGAGACGTTTTGTTAAATGCCGAGTTCTGTCATGAAACTCTAGATGGAGCAGGCTGATGGGTCCTTAATGCAAGCAGATGATAATTACAACGTTAACTACTTGGCACAGCTGATTGGTCCATGTTACATCTGCAGCCAATGAGCTTGTTGCTCAACATATAAATGGCAGGTTACCATTCTCTATAGCAGTTTGCAGCGTGCTTTCAGAGTTCGTCTAAAACCCTCCACCTTCCCCAGTTCCACCTGTATAGATCTGCTATGGGGTAATTCATGAGTGCTCTATTGTACAGCAGCAATCTACAACAACAGAAATAATCAACATCAGCAGAAATTCAGCAGCAGCGTAGCAGATCTATTCCGCCAAGACCAAATACATTAACATTGTCATATCCAGTACCATGCTATATATCTTCCTGAGAGTTGTCATGGTAGAACTAGCTTCAAAATATGAAACATTTATAATGTAAATTATTATAAAATATAAGAAATATATAACATTATATACTTCTCTATATATGTGTGCTTATTGTGAACAATACATACACTCACCTAAAGGATTATTAGGAACACCTGTTCAATTTCTCATTAATGCAATTATCTAATCAACCAATCACATGGCAGTTGCTTCAATGCATTTAGGGGTGTGGTCCTGGTCAAGACAATCTCCTGAACTCCAAACTGAATGTCAGAATGGGAAAGAAAGGTGATTTAAGCAATTTTGAGCGTGGCATGGTTGTTGGTGCCAGACGGGCCGATCTGAGTATTTCACAATCTGCTCAGTTACTGGGATTTTCACACACAACCATTTCTAGGGTTTACAAAGAATGGTGTGAAAAGGGAAAAACATCCAGTATGTGGCAGTCCTGTGGGCGAAAATGCCTTGTTGATGCTAGAGGTCAGAGGAGAATGGGCCGACTGATTCAAGCTGATAGAAGAGCAACTTTGACTGAAATAACCACTCATTACAACCGAGGTATGCAGCAAAGCATTTGTGAAGCCACAACACGCACAACCTTGAGGAGGATGGGCTACAACAGCAGAAGACCCCACCAGGTACCACTCATCTCCACTACAAATAGGAAAAAGAGGCTACAATTTGCACAAGCTCACCAAAATTGGACAGTTGAAGACTGGAAAAATGTTGCCTGGTCTGATGAGTCTCGATTTCTGTTGAGACATTCAGATGGTAGAGTCAGAATTTGGCGTAAACAGAATGAGAACATGGATCCATCATGCCTTGTTACCACAGTGCAGGCTGGTGGTGGTGGTGTAATGGTGTGGGGGAGGTTTTCTTGGCACACTTTAGGCCCCTTAGTGCCAATTGGGCATTGTTTAAATGCCACGGCCTACCTGAGCATTGTTTCTGACCATGTCCATCCCTTTATGACCACAATGTACACATCCTCTGATGGCTACTTCCAGCAGGATAATGCACCATGTCACAAAGCTCCAATCATTTCAAATTGCTTTCTTGAACATGACAATGAGTTCACTGTACTAAAATGGCCCCCACAGTCACCAGATCTCAACCCAATAGAGCATCTTTGGGATGTGGTGGAACGGGAGCATTGTGTCCTGGATGTGCATCCCACAATTCTCCATCAACTGCAAGATGCTATCCTATCAATATGGGCCAACATTTCTAAAGAAGGCTTTCAGCACCTTGTTGAATCAATGCCACGTAGAATTAAGGCAGTTCTGAAGGCGAAAGGAGGTCAATCACAGTATTAGTATGCTGTTCCTAATAATCCTTTAGGTGAGTGTATATCTGCAATATATATATCTGATCAAATATACATCTATATATTATGAAATGTATTACTAAATATAAATGTACATACATTATGATATATAAGTAAATATATTGTCACATTTTTTCAATATATGAAAAGCGGCAATTCCTTATGTTGTTTTCAATATATTGTAATATATTAACACAATACATTATTCTTTATATTTTCAAATATACTGTTAAATCATTTAATATATTGATCATTCATATATAGGGAAATATATTTTATTTTCGTAAGGGTAGAGACACTAGTGGTCTCACATCTGTCTAAACGACAAATGTATAGGAATAGGAATCTCAATGAATAGGAATCTCTCAATCTACTTTGAGTGTAACTAAAATGAGCCAATGCACATTGGCATGCAATGATTGCACCAACTGCTCTGCCTCGCAGCTTGGGTATATGAGCAGCAGGTGCATTGCATCTTTAGATTTTCACTGCCCAGCCAGGTCCAGCAGTTGTGGAGACGGGACGTGGCATCTCTGTTCCCTGGTAACCCAGACATAACCGAGACCTCATTCCATTCAGTCACTTTCAATGCCACGTCTGTGACCGACAAATAAGAATCCCTAATAAAATGCCAGAGTTTCTGCCCCTTCCAGTGCCCTGTGTAATGTCAAACACTGCTGTTCCACATGACCCATTCAGTGAGACTATTGTATAACACTGGAAAAGGAACACTGTGGGAGCCACATCCTACCCCGGAGGAGTTATGTGGAGTGTTACATATGGACTAACCCCATAGGGCTGAACTACATATATAAAGTTACAGGGGTGACTCCAACCTCATCAGAAGGGGGGCACTCCCAAGGGAAAGACACAGGCTTACGATTAGGAGCTATTATGGAAAAATACACATATGGGATCCTCACAGGGTCACATATATGGCACCCAGCCTAAACCCGGTTCTCATGGATACAACGGAAATAGGCAGTACTAGTTCACCACCTGGTTCCTGAAGGAACTTTGCCCATGTTTTATAGTCTTATTTACAAGATAAATTAAGAGACCTTTGAAGGGTGAAACTGAGACATTTTCATTTGTAAATGGAGAGAGAATAATTAAATAAACTACCAATATCAACAACTCTTTATGCAAATCTGCAATTTCTTTTTAAGTCAAACAACATCGGAACCCCATAGACTTCCAAACATTTCAAGATTTAAAAATATATATAATATTTATTTTCTTTGGTGTCCCACAGAAGAAAAACTGTCATACAGGTTTGAGATAACATATCTATAATTGTTTCAACACACCCTACGACAATTGGGTTAGTTGTAATAACAGCACTGTTTGTATATTACCTTTCACATTTTAGGTATTTCAAAACAAACTAAAAACTTTAACAAACTTATGTGGCATTATATAAAAATTGTAGATAAATAAAAATGACAGAGATACATTAATTACATTATCATTATTGTTTTTTTAAGTGTCAATAATAATAAAGAGTTCAATAAATCTTTGTCTGAATTACCTAAACAAGGGGCAGAATTTCCATGTTGTTAATGGGTTTTTCAGCAATTAAGTGCTTTTGATTGTTTTATGTCGAAGCCTTTACATAAAGAAAAATAAGTTAGACCTACTTAATGACCTACTCACTTTTCTAAACTCTTTAAATTTGTCAAATAAATTATTAAAAATGATGTCTTGAAAATGGTAAAGTGTAATGAATTTTTTTTAAAACGGCAGCTTAATACAAACTTTTAACTGTTGCAAGAAATTAAACTCATTTACCTGCATATTATATTACAGTTGAAGAGCTTCTTGTAGCACACAAGACAAAAGTTGCTGATGCCTGAAGGAACAGAATCAACAAAATATAACTAAACACGCAATGAAATTAGTATGAACTAGTTAAAAATTGGTTATAAGACCTCAATCCTTTGTGGTCAATTATCAAAGGTTCAGTCCGTGGCACCAATAAAAAAATTATCTAAATCCATATTGTTCCAAGTATTGTGGTTCTTTTAAAATAACAATCTACCCAACTGAAAGCACACTCACCCAAGCATATTATAAAAAGTACAGTTCATCAAATGCTCTGTAATGAAACCTGTCAGATGATTGTTTGTTGTTGTATCTACTGCCAGAACAAATATACTGAAGGGCTGAAGTCTGGTGTAAAATCAAAGTTCGTTTTCTTGGGAAGGATGGGTGTGTACTACTGTACTTGTGTGTAAGGTCATTGTCATTGTTTGCCACAAGAGCATTTTGTTCCTAACTTCCTATCAACCCATTTATGTGTACTCTTAAATAAGGATTCCTTTCCAATCATGGCAACAGAGCATTCACATCATGTTCGAATTACCATAATTACAAGTTAATAACTCTGAGCTCTCAGAAAATTCTCGTAATTGCAGTAATTCTGACATGTCTTGAACCCACCTTTAAAGGTCCTGTTCTTCGTGATCCCATTGTTCAAACTTTAGTTAGTGTGTAATGTTGCTGTTAGAGCATAAATAATACCTGTAAAATTATAAAGCTCAAAGTTCAATGCCAAGCGAGATATTTTATTCAACAGAAGTTCCCTTTCAAAGCCTACAGCGAACGGCCGGTTTGGACTACATCCCTCTACTTCCTTCTTTAATGACGTCAGTAGATCAGTAGAACTGACTAACCTCCGCCCACAAGAATATGCGAAAAAGGGGGCGTGGTCTTGTTGCTCTCCCACGTGGAGAAGAGGAAGTGTTGCGTGGAGAAGAGGAAGTGTTGCGTTTGAGTGTGTTTGTCGCCATGTCGTCGAGACGCTGTTATTTTCATCCTGGAGTCAAATCACCTTTGTTTGGCTTTCCCAGGGATGCTGTACTTAGAGATCATTGAGCGCATACATCTCCCCGTTACGGTAAGAGGCGTGACCTTTCCGTGCAACGTGCGTTAAGCTGCGGTCAAATCACAACACAGGAACCGTGCAACGTGCGCTAAGCTGCGGTCGAATCACAACACAGGAACCGGGCAACGTGCGCTAAGCTGCGGTCAAATCACAACACAGGAACCGTGCAACGTGCGCTAAGCTGCGGTCGAATCACAACACAGGAACCGTGCAACGTGCGCTAAGCTGCGGTCAAATCACAACACAGGAACCGGGCAACGTGCGCTAAGCTGCGGTCGAATCACAACACAGGAACTGGGCAACGTGCGCTAAGCTGCGGTCAAATCACAACACAGGAACCGGGCAACGTTCGCTAAGCTGCGGTCAAATCACAACACAGGAACCGGGCAACGTGCGTTAAGCTGCGGTCAAATCACAACACAGGAACCGGGCAACGTGCGCTAAGCTGCGGTCAAATCACAACACAGGAACCGGGCAACGTGCGTTAAGCTGCGGTCAAATCACAACACAGGAACCGGGCAACGTGCGTTAAGCTGCGGTCAAATCACAACACACAAACCGGGCAACGTGCGCTAAGCTGCGGTCAAATCACAACACAGGAACCGGGCAACGTGCACTAAGCTGCGGTCAAATCACAACACAGGAACCGGGCAACGTGTGCTAAGCGGCGGTCAAATCACAACACAGGAACCGGGCAACGTGCGCTAAGCTGCGGTCAAATCACAACACAGGAACCGGGCAACGTGCGCTAAGCTGCGGTCAAATCACAACACAGGAACCGGGCAACGTGCGCTAAGCTGCGGTCAAATCACAACACAGGAACCGGGCAACGTGCGCTAAGCTGCGGTCAAATCACAACACAGGAACCGGGCAACGTGCGTTAAGCTGCGGTCAAATCACAACACAGGAACCGGGCAACGTGCGCTAAGCTGCGGTCAAATCACAACACAGGAACCGGGGAACGTGCGCTAAGCTGCGGTCGAATCACAACACAGGAACCGGGCAACGTGCGCTAAGCTGCGGTCAAATCACAACACAGGAACCGGGCAACGTGCGCTAAGCTGCGGTCAAATCACAACACAGGAACCGGGCAACGTGCGCTAAGCTGCGGTCAAATCACAACACGGGAACCGCTGGCACAATTAGAACTCGTTACGTATTTCTGAAGGAGGGACTTCATAGAACAAGGAACTCCTCAGCCTGTTTTTAGGACAGTGAAAACAGCGGTACACAGATCAGTAAATTGTGTGAAAAATACTGTGTTTTTTTACACGTGAAACATGAACACACGTTATATTGCACACTGTAAACACAAGCAAAGCTTAAAAAAAACACGAAAAACAGGACCTTTAAACCATTGTTATAAGGAAGTTGGTAAGTGATAAGAAATGCTCTTGTGAAAAATTACATGCAAATCACTTTATTGGTTTAAACAAATGAAATGAGACTGCTTCCACATCTCTTTAACCATAGGTGGACAAAGTACACAACTCCATTACTTGTGTTACGTCCCTTTGATGTTTTTGTTTTTTAATGTTTAAGTATGGGGTAAACGGGAGTATAACATTTTAATAAACTGTGTGTGTATTTCAATATGAGAAGAGGCAATAAAGAAAAAGGAACAAGTCAACTTCACTCAAACGGTGTATTGTATAGTGCCAAACAAAAAAAGGAAACATTTATAATATTTACAAAAAAAGAAAGAAAATAATACAGCAATAAACAATAAAGAATCAATATGGGAAGGTGAGCACGAGAGATGCCAAAACAAAGCAAATAACTAAAACAAAACAAATCTAACAAGGTTTCATCAGCTAAACTAACTATAAAAAGAAAAATGTAGAAACTAAAAAGTCTTTAGCGTCAAGCCCAAACTAAACTAACTAGCCAGATAACAAAACCTACAGGGTGTGGTGCTCGCTCTTTAACCTAGTGTGTCTAATACAAACAGAACGTCCTATGTGGTGTGCAATGTATGTCACGCGACTTCCTTACACACACACCGTAATGACTGACGAAGTAAGAACTGTATCCAACAACACAATAACAACCACAATGCGACAAAGAATGTTCTATCAAAGACCAACGTCTTAAGTGAGCAAGAAGCTCCAGACGTGGAGGAGAATCTGGTATTTGAAGAGAGTGGCAGAATGTGATTTGTGGTGTAACCGGGACGTCATTTTCAATTTATATGTCACACACACACACACACACACACACACACACACACACACACACACACACACACACACACACACACACACACACACACACACACACACACACACACACACACACACACACACACACACACACACACACACAGGAGTGTTTTTGTGAAATGTGGGGACATTCCATAGGCGTAATGGTTTTTATACCGTACAAACCGTAATTTCTATCCCCCTACACTGCCCCTGCCCCTAAACTTAACCCTCACAGGAGACTGTGCAGTTTACTTTCTGTGAAAAAAACCTCATTCTGTGTGAAATATAAGCATTTTGAAAAGTGAGGACATGGGGAACGTCCTCATATTTCACCCTCTTTTTGTAATACCTATGTCATACCCATGTCATTATACACATTTGTGTCCTGATATTTCACAAAAACATGCCAACAGACACACACACACACACACACACACACACACACACAAGAAAACTACTCACACATATACATACAACATACATAATATGTACCAATACATGAAAAGATTATTTGTGCGGGTTTGCCGCCTCCTGTATTCCTCTCGTGATGACAAATCGCAGGGGGGACTCCTAGGGGAGGTGACTCGCGCAATGGTCAAGTTACACTGGCCACAGGAACAAGAAACCCCCAAATGCTTAAAGTTATCCTCCTTGACGAGTTAACTTGTTCATAAAAAATATACATTGTGTGTCTTTGTTCCCTCGACGTTGATCCATTCGACTATCATGGGTGCGAAGACACATGGTTATATGATGCTGCCTCAGATCAGAGAGACGCTCACGGGCTATCTTTCCCCTGGGAGCGCATCATCAGAGGCATTTCAGAAGTGAGTCAGGCTGGTATTGCGCTGAAAGTTTTAAGCACAGACTTTCATCCAGACCGTGTGTATTTGTCTGATTGATATTTGGCTGCATTTAATGCTGAGGAATTAAATGATAAATACTCAAAAAATCTAATTTGAGAAGTTAGATGCTTGTGTTAATATATTGTCTGGCTGTTCTTTGGCTACATTTAATTCTGAGAAATTAAATAGTGTAATAGCCATCTGAAAAAATAAGGACTTTGAGAGCACTGCCTCAGAGCACTCCTCCCGTGATGATAAAGTGAAGTTGTGGTGCCTCATGCTGTGGCCAGATTACTGCTCTTTCTTGAGGACCATGATGTTAACTCGTTCATGGGGAAAACCTTATTCTTTGCGTGTTATTGTGCCCTCAATGTCGACTTATTCGATTTTCGTGGGTGCAAGGGCGTGGAGTTATACGATGATGCCTCAATCCGAAGAGACTCTCAGGCTGGCTCTTCCCTGGGCGCTCATCGTCACTTCAGAAATTTGGGAGGGCTTTTGGGGGGGTGGGGGAGGTTAGCGGTTGCCAGTGAAATGTTGAATATTCTGTTGCTTCCTGCTATCTCCGAGGACATATAACATTTAACATTCTCCCAACAGGAAGTATTGAAATTGGTACAACTTTCAGAGAACTTGGCAGTGTGAAAGCTACTACCGGTTATTTCTACTTGGGTCCTAAAAATGTCTTTAAAAAAAAATTTAACAAAAGAATGGGTGTTCTCCTAAGGTTTTTTTCTCCATTTTGCTGATGGAGTTTTGGTTTCTTGCTACTGTAGCGTCTGGCTTGCTTAGTTGGGGACACTTAATGTCATTGCACAGCCCTCCGCATTTCAACGGTGTGGTCTCTACTACCGCACCAGAGGAGGTGCATTTGCTGTCACAAGAGCTGCCATTTCTTCTGGGCAAAAGGGGCCATATTGTTCCCCTCCGAGAGAGAGTCAGGCTACAACAGTTGGTACTTTCTGGTTCCCAAAAAGGATGGGGGGGGGGGGGGGGGGTTGTGTACGATTTTAACGCATAAGTTCAAGATGCTAACTATCAAGATGATTTTGTCGCAAACCCTACATCATGATTGGTTTGACACAATTTATCTCAAGGAACTATACATTCACATAGACATCCTGCCACAACACAGGATGTTCCTGAGGTTCCAGAGAAGCTTACCAATATTGGGTTCTTTCAATCGAACTAGCCTTGTCGATTGGCTGATACTGACCCAGTCTCAAGAGCTTGCACTTCGACATCAAGATCGGTCCTCCCTCATCTTCTCTCTCTGGGGTTGAGACGCAATGCCAAGAAAGGCATACTCTTTCCCGCCCAGAGGACAACGCACTTCTGGGTTATATGGGACTTAGACACCATTGGGGGCACAACTGTCTCCCGCTCATGAAGAGACCATTTTAAACACCCTAAGCAATCTCAGGCTAGGTCAGGATATTACTGTTCATCAGTTTAAAAAAATCCTAGGTCTCATGGCAACTGCGTCCATTGTGATCCCTGTGGACCTTTTGCACATGAGACTGCTTCAGTTGTGGCTCAAAGCTGCTTCCTGTACTGGCTGGGGAGCAGACTTAGGTGGCCTTCCAGCCCAGGGGATCTGGTTAGGTCATCATCTCGATTGGCACATCAATTGCCTCAAATTGATGGTTGTGTTTCTGGCCCTGAAGTAATTCCTGCACCAGTTAAGGAGATATCATGTCCTAATGTGGGTGGACAACACTACCAAGGACACTACATAAATTGCAAAGTTTTTTTACTGTTAAAAATACCCTGAACTCTTGGTTGATTGAACCCAAACCTTGCTTACTCGAGGTATCCCAGCTATCAGATTTTTGTTATAAGAACGTTCTCCAAATATTCAGTGTTGGTTCTGGGAACTTAAAAAATGTCCAGTTTTCTTTAAAGTGTTTTAAAAGGTATGATTTTCCCCAAACGTTCTTTCAATGTAATTTTGATTAACAATTCAATAATCTAATAATGTTGATTTGTAACATTCCAAGAACATTAAAATGTCCAGTTTCCTTAATGTTAATAGAATGTTATTCAAATGTTAGTTTGATATTCCTGAAACATTTTTTCAATCATTCAAACACTTGTTGTGAAGAAGCACTGAAAGAAAGAAATAAGAACTGTCACGACCGACTCTAAAGCCGTGACAAATGAAATGGAGGACATAGTCAGGTTTTATTAACATAAATAGGAAGATATATAGAAAGAGAAATCAACACGATCAAACACCATTTCTGTCAGACACCTGACAAATCAGAACATCAGACAGAACCAAGTTTAAATTAATAGCAGAATCAAAATAAACAAACCAGGGCCAAAATCAAAAACAATAACCAAGAGCAAGCAACAACACCACATCAACAAAGCCTAAGCTTTATAGAGGGAAGAACAGGTGGACATAGTTCACTTGATGAGTCTCCTAGCCACACCCACTGGCCGGCCATAGCAGGAAGAACTGGAGACTTGCCAAAAGACCTATTCGGGTAGGATTAGTTTAACATGGAGTGGTGGGGTAAACTAATTATTACCAGAGCTTCTCTGTGATTTTGATCCAGTCCTAATGTGCCATCTCAGTAATTACAGACGATGTCAGTAAAGATCACTGCGACTTTTACCTTCTGTAAAAAGGTTCGGAAAAATTACCTCAGGTAATACTAATCCCGTCTGAATAGAACAGCTGTAAATATGGTAACACTTTACAATAAGGTTGCATTAGTTAATGCATTAGTTAACATGAACAACACCTCTGATCAGCATTAGTTAATCTTTGTTAACGTTAGTTCATAAAAATACAGCTGTTCATGGTTTGTTCATGTTAGTTTACAGTGCTTAATGTTAACAAGATTTTAATAATGCATTAATAAATGTTGAAATTAACAAATAAATGCTTTTTGAATGCAGTTCATTATTAGTTCATGTTATGTATGGGATCCGGTATTTATTCCAGTTCCTGATTAACCCTTAAAATACAATGTTAACCATTGCAAGTAAGTAGTCTTTTGCTGTCAGGTCAGAATTAGGCCTAAACCTACACTAGCTTGTTTTCTCATACCAGTATTCTAGTGATATGAACCCATTATCCTTTAATGAACAATACAAAATCAATAACCATTTTAATAAAATCATGCTTACCCTCCAGCAGATTTTCTCATCGAAGTTTGGTTGACTTTGGGCCTTGTAAGATGTATTAAAAATGCTCTTTCTATTCTTTATAGAACTGTCTTTATTAAGCTGAAGTAAAAAACTGAAAAAATACTTTTTCTTTATAAAATGACAATTTATTTATACAAAAGATAAAAAGTACTGGTTATACAATGATCAATAATTGATTAGCAAAATATCAAAAATTACAGATTATAATACTTTATTTTATCCAATCTCAACAGGCAATCCTGTCTGAGTGGATTAATACACAGGTGATCTATTTACAAAGCAATAGATGTAAAAAATAACTTGTTCTCGTCCGAGCAATTCAAGTTAAAATAATACAGCAGAGCAATTCGAGCAAAATATTCACAGAGAACAGATTTCTCCTATGAAGATCCATCATTCAAACAAAATCAAAGGATGCACACTGAGAAGCAAAATATTTATACAGAGTCGTTTACGTTTTAAGCAGGTTGGGTTTTTCCAGAGAGGAACTAGGGTTTGTCCAAAAAAGGAACTCAATTCTGTTGATAGCATAGCATGACAATCACCCCTCGACAGACAATGTTGGCTTCTGCAGTTTTTTTCCATGCCTTGGCATTTTTTCGTCCTTTTCTTCCTTCTAGTCTAGGGTCTTGTCTCCTATGTGTGTGTGCGTATGTATCCGGAAGTGTGTTTGTAAGTTCACCAATATTCATAAAATAACTTTCCCTTACAGTTAACTAATGTAGTTAACTAATGTTGTTAACTAATGTTAACTAATGAACCTTATTGTATAGTGCTACCGTAAAGATGTACGTAAATATTCCATAATTTACTGTTTAAAAGTAGTTCTCTTACGAGAGGTTCTCTCGTATTGCGTAAGTTCCTTACGCTACGGGAAAGTATTCTTTCTTCGAGATTTCTGAAAAACCCAAAATTATCCTTAATTTTGTAACATTGTCAACGCAGTGCGGCAGCCTGGCAGACCATAGCAGGCTATTCCAGCGTGCCATTGGCTGCTCTGCTGGCAACTGCAGCAGCCTATCGGTGAGCCCGCGTGACGTGGCGACCAATGAGGGCGCTTCGCGCCCACCTGGCTTCATTTGCCTACAGGTGGGGCGTGGCCACGTGTATATAAGCAGGGCTCACGGGCTGCATATTCGATTTTCTTTTCTTCAGCGAAGCCCTTCGCATCGCTGGATCTGGAACCCGCCGCCGTGATCGTGCAGACGAGCAAGCAGAGGACAGCGCCTGGAGAAGCCGGCAGCATCGCGCCACCTTCAGCCATCCGTGCCTGCTCTGCTATCCGGCAGCATTATATCCTTTCATTGCACGTGTTCTCGCCGTTGCGTCACACGTTTCATAAAAGAGCACGAGCGTTTTTATCAAAACGCCTCGTTCCACCTGCGGCTCGTGCCACGTGCAGCTCAGCACCAGAGACCGCCATGTGTCTGCGCTCTCTGTCTGGGCCGTGACCACGACCACGCCGCCGCCGCCTCCTCGCGGGCGAATGCCCCGAGTGTGAGGAACTCTCTATGTCGACCCTGCGGGCTCGACTCGAGCAGTTTTATGACGACATCACTCCGCTGTTCCCCCCCTCTGTTCAAGCCGCGCCACCGCGCCGCTTACAAGAGATGGTTGAAATGAACGGTCTCGGAGCGAGCCTCCTCCCCCTCTGTTCAAGCCGCGCCGCTTACAAGGGATGGTAGGAATGAACGGTCTCGGAGCGAGCCTTCTCCCCCTCTATTCAAGCCGCGCCACCGCGCCGCTTTCAAGGGATGGTAGGAATGAACGGTCTCGGAGCGAGCCTCCTCCCCCTCTGTTCAAGCCGCGCCACCGCGCCGCTTGCAAGGGATGGTAGAAATGAACGGTCTCGGAGCGAGCCTCCTCCCCCCCTCTGTTCATGCCGCGCTGATGCGCCGCTTATATACAAGGGATGGCAGAAATGCACGGTCCTGCAGCTCTCTTTACGTTACAAGAGAGCTGTTCCACCCTCGCGCACATTTTTCAGTCCCCTCATGAGTTCAGGCGACTGGAATTGTTCATATTGCTGTACACGAGCCTGTTAAGACACGCACGCCAGCAAACATACGCCGTCATAAGACATGACGCTGACATATGCTCTCCAACGAACCCGCACTCCCCCCTCTTGGACCGCGCAGATTGCGCCGTTCACAAGGAATGTGAGTGCGCTCGGTCACGAGCACGTTCAGCGCGCGCGCACGTGCGCGCGCCGCACTCACCGGGAAATTAACAGAGGGTGTTTTCGTCCCGCTGTGTCCGGACGAACCGCCATTCTCTAGCATTTCTCAGCCCCCTCTCCAATTCAGGCGGCTGGAAATATTACTATTGCAGTAACGAGCCTGTCTTTTATGCACGCACGACTGCCAACAAGCACGAGGACGTACTGCTGTATGCTCGCGCTAACTGAACGCTATTGTGTCCCTCCCGGTAGCACAGTGGCAAAATCAGCGGCTGAAACGCCGGAGACCCGAGTTCGAGCCCAGCTCTCGCGGCAGATAAAAATGTTTTTACTGTCCGCTTCCCCGGGCTCGCGGCCAGCTTTTCTTACATACAGAAAGCTAACTCGCACCACGTGGTGCTCGAGTATTTTTGGACGTCTATACATAAGGAGAGAAAAGACGGTTAAGTCCCGCTGCGGCCGGACCACCGTTAAAACTCTGTTTTTCCTGTCAGTCCCCACTCCTGTGGCTACTGCAGATGTTTTCCACGCAGCCTACGAGCCGGCGAACTCGCCCTCTCGCCTGTTTCCAACTGTAGCCCCTCCAAAGTCCTCCTAGCAGAGGGGGGAAGCGACGGTTAAGTCCCGCCGTGGTCGGACCACCGTCAAAACTCTTCTTCCTGTCAGCCCCCACTCCTGTGGCTGCTGCAGATGGCTCTCACGCAGCAAACGAGCCGGCAAAACTGCCCTCTCGCCTGTCTACAACCGCCGTTTTTATGACGAACCAGAGAAATCACGAAGTTGCCTTTTTTTCTGGTTGCACGGCTCACGCCGTATGTGTTTTCAAATGCAGTAAACGTGCCCACTTTTGTGTTCACCCCTGCACCCAAGCACCACAAATCCCGTGTCTCTCACTCACATAAAGCGGCCACCGGCCGCTCGAGTGCTAGAGTTAGGTCACGTGTCCGCTTATTTGCGCCCACGCCTAATCACCACACGCGCTGTCACACAGCCACTCTTAACCGGTCATGTTCCACGCGTAAGAGTTGTGCCCGCTCAAACGCGCTCACACATTTTCGCGAACATTCTGCCCCCGGCGCCATGCGCCGCGCCACACACCATTTGTTCTCCGCCCAAGGTGGCCGGAACAATGAGTGTAGGGCCACACACAAGCCACTCCCTGCTCGAAGCGGCAGAGATACAGTGTGTAGGGCGGCCAGCCATCGCGAGCGATCGGCTGGCCCACAGCACAGAGAGCGCGCGCACTGCGCCCGCCCCTCCTATACAGGCCGTCGAACCCGCAAAGCGCGGCGTTTCGAGCCCGGAGGCCGTTCTATCCCGTGTGGCACACGCGAGAGCGTGGGAAGCCATTCCAGGTGTATCAGAATGGGTGCTGAAAACAGTGAAGCACGGCTACACTCTGCAGTTCGCTCGCCGCCCTCCGCGCTTCTGTGCGCGTATAGAGACGCGAGTGAGCGAAGAAGTAGCACATCTACTTCGAGCGGAGATAGCCACGCTGCTGTGCAAAGGGGCTATAGAACCGGTTCCCCATTCTATGAGCGAGTCAGGCTTTTACAGCCGATATTTTCTCGTGCCAAAAAGGGACGGGTCGCTCAGACCGATTCTGGATCTGAGGCGTCTGAACAAAGCTCTTTTGAGGAGATCGTTCAAGATGCTTACGACCAAGCAGATCCTCGCGCATATTCGCCCGAGAGACTGGCTAATTTCCCTAGATTTGAAAGACGCATATTTTCAAATCAAGATAACGCCGCGTCACAGGCCATTCTTACGATTCGCCTTCGACGGCCAGGCTTATCAATACACCGTCCTTCCGTTCGGCCTGTCACTAGCACCCCGTACATTTACGAAGTGCATGGACGCGGCCCTCGCTCCCCTGAGAAACCGGGGGATGCGAATATTGAACTACTTGGACGACTGGCTCATCCTGGCGCAGTCAGAGGCCGAGCTCCTCGCCCACAGGGCAATGCTGCTCAGCCATTTGGACAGCCTGGGGCTCACGGTCAACTGGACCAAGAGCTCATTAGTGCCCACGCAATCAACCTCATTTCTGGGTTTGAATCTGGACACTGTGGCTATGTCTGCCCGCCTGTCACCACAACGCACGCGCCAAGTTCGGTGCATGGCTGCGTACTTCCGGCCGGGCAAAATCGCACCTCTCAAGCTTTTTCAGAGGATGCTGGGACGTATGGCCTCAGCTGCAGCTGTGCTCCAGCTGGGCTTAATGCGCATGCGCCCGCTGCAACGCTGGTTAAACGCCCGAGTGCCTCACAGAGCCTGGGCTGCCGGAGGTTTCAGGATCAGAGTGACTCAGGGCTGTGTTGCAGCCCTAGAGCCCTGGTTAGTAGCCGACTGGTACCAGCGGGGAGTGACAATGGGAGCCATCTCACACCGCAAAGTCATCTCGACGGACGCCTCCACCTCGGGTTGGGGCGCCGTTTTCGAGGGCAGACCGGCCTCGGGCCTCTGGTCGAGCGGAGAAAAACTCCTACACATAAACTGTTTGGAGATGATAGCGGTAGAGAACGCGCTCAAGCAGTTTCTCCCGTTTATACGGGGACACCATGTGTTGGTCCGGTCGGACAATACCACGGTGGTGTCCTACGTGAACCGGCAGGGCGGTGTCAGGTCCAGGTGTCTGGGCAATCTGACGGAACGCCTGCTCGTGTGGGCACACAGCTCGCTGCGCTCGCTGAGAGCGGCGCACGTTCCGGGCCACCTCAACGTGGGCCCGGACAAGCTGTCCAGGGGCCTCATTCTCCCAGGAGAATGGTCCCTGCACCCCCAGACAGTCCAGCTGGTATGGCGCCTATTCGGCAGAGCGGAGCTCGACCTCTTTGCAACAAAAGAGAACGCCCGCTGCTCGACGTTCTTGTCCAAAAGCGAGGATGCGCTGTCCCAACTTTGGCCCAGCCTCCCGCTGTATGCTTTCCCGCCGATTTCCCTATTGACCTAGGTTATAGCGAAAATCAGGGAAACGCGCCGCCCGGTGCTCCTTATAGCGCCGCGCTGGGAGAACCAGATTTGGTACCCAGAGCTGGTGAAGCTGTCGCACTCACCCCCCTGGCCAGTTCCGCTGAGAGCAGACCTCCTCTCTCAAGCAGGAGGGTCAGTTTGGCATCCCCATCCAGAGCGATGGTCTCTGCATGTATGGGTGACCAACGGATACCCGTTGACCTGCCCGAAGGGGTTATGAACACGTTCTCACACTCTAGAGCCCCCTCGACGAGGCGGTTATATAGTTCTAAGTGGTCGGTGTTCACTGAGTGGTGTGCTTCCAAGGGATTGGAACCGCAGCAATGTGGGGTCCAGCGGGTGCTCTCCTTCCTCCAGGAGCTCTTGGAACTGGGCAGGTCCCCTTCCACGCTCAAAGTGTATGTAGCGGCTATAGCAGCGTTCGCCCAGACGACGCTAGGCAGCACGCTAGGAAGGAACGAGCTCATCATCCGTTTCCTCAGAGGAGCTAGACGGATGAATCCCCCGCGGCTCCCATCGGTTCCTATTTGGGATCTGGCCTTGGTCCTAGAGGCCATGAAGGCTCATCCCTTTGAACCGCTCGAGACTGTGGAACCAAGGTTCCTTTCGCTAAAAACCGCGTTCCTGATAGCTCTGGCTTCAGTGAAACGCGTGGGGGATCTACACGCGCTCTCAGTGAGCCCGACGTGTATGGAGTTCGGTCCTAATGACTCTAAGGTCATTCTCAGACCGAGGCATGGTTATGTCCCCAAAGCGATCGGCACTCCTTTCAGGGCGCAGATTATCTCCCTCTCGGCTCTGCCAGCATCCGACGAGGGGGACGGTGGCAATATCCTCTGCCCTGTCAGGGCATTGAGGGTTTATGTCACACGCTCCGCCGCCTTCAGGCGTTCTGAGCAGCTATTTGTTTCGTTTGGAGGGCGCGCTAAAGGTCTCGCCTCCTCGAAACAGACCCTGTCCAGGTGGATAGTGGACGCGATTGCAACTGCATACGCTTCCAAACACCTGCAGTGCCCGCTAGGTGTCAGAGCACACTCCACCAGAGGCATGGCCTCTTCGTGGGCTTGGGCCAGAGGGATTTCCATCCACGATATTTGCGTGGCGGCAGGCTGGGCCTCCCCGTCTACGTTCGTGAGATTTTACAATCTGGAAGTTCCTGCCTTACAGGCGAAAGTGTTATCAGTTCAATAAGGCTGTTGGTTCTGCCCGGTGATTCTGCGCAGACATAGCTCACATACTGGTAGTAAGTTCGGTACAAGGCTTATGTAAATTTGAAGGAGACCGGCGGTACCGTTCCCTCATTTACGAAAAGAGCTATTGTGAGTTTGAAGGTGACCGGCGGTGCCGTTACCTCACTCATATGACAAGATATTGTGAATTTGAAGGCGACCGGCCTTGCCGCTCCCTCATTCATGAGACAAGGTGTGGTGAATTTGAAGGCGACCGGCAGGTGCCGTTCCCTCATTCATAAGGCAGGGTGTTGTAACCACCCGTTGTAACCACCCGTCAGTTCAAACGAAGTGTCCGTATATGTGGTGGCCCGTTTCCTTTACCGGCCACCCTGCCCGAGCAGTGTTATGGTCCCCGGTTCCCTGGGATACATATGTTGTATGCGAGGCGCGCACGGCGTTGACAATATGTTCCCGTAGCGTAAGGAACTTACGCAATACGAGAGAACCTCTCGTAAGAGAACGATACTCGGTTACTTAACGTAACCTCGGTTCTCTCTAGAAGAGGGAACGAGTATTGCGTTCCTTGCCGTGCGCCCCGCGGGCTTTTACGCTTCAGAACTACGAAAACCGAATATGCAGCCCGTGAGCCCTGCTTATATACACGTGGCCACGCCCCACCTGTAGGCAAATGAAGCCAGGTGGGCGCGAAGCGCCCTCATTGGTCGCCACGTCACGCGGGCTCACCGATAGGCTGCTGCAGTTGCCAGCAGAGCAGCCAATGGCACGCTGGAATAGCCTGCTATGGTCTGCCAGGCTGCCGCACTGCGTTGACAATGTTACAAAATTAAGGATAATTTTGGGTTTTTCAGAAATCTCGAAGAAAGAATACTTTCCCGTAGCGTAAGGAACTTACGCAATACTCGTTCCCTCTTCTAGAGAGAACCGAGGTTACGTTAAGTAACCGAGTATCGTTTCCCACGGTTTTTCAAATATGGAGGCACTTGAAAAAGCATTCAGTTGCGTCCTAAGCCGTTGGGACAAGTCTGTGGCAAACCTCAAGTGTTTTGGTTACCATTCAGATGGGGAAAAAAGGGTTGAAAGCACTTGTCAGAGGCACGAAACTTCTTTTAGCTTTAGGTAAGTGCCTATTACCATCAGAATCCAATCAAAATTTAATTAATAAATATTTCGACCAGACCTAAATGTTATATAGGTTATAGATTATGTGTGTTAGTGTCACTGATCTATATAGAGAACTGGATTGCTCATGATGTCATAAAAAGTGAAGCCACCGCGCCGCCATATTGGTATTCCCTAGTAAGCGTGTTCTATTTGAATCAATAGGAAATCGTATTTTTTTACTGAGAAGACATTGCTAAGGAGACACCGTTTTTATATTTGAAGTCTCTCTGTATATTCTTACAGCACAAACGTCCTGAGCAGGGAAATGGTTATTTGTTTAACGTCAGGAATGTCCCCTGCTTATTAAAAAGTTACGTTCCTATTCATTACAGTAGTGAACATCAGCTCGGCGAGCGGATGAGACACTTCAGCGTATGTATTACAAATGTCAAAGCGCGCATTTTGAAATCGGAATAAAGATTTATGCCTGAAATCGCATTGTACTGTTGTGTTCATGTATTTATGTTGTGCTGTAGTATGTTTTTAGTCATACAGTAGACTAACGGTTTCAACAATGATTTCATTATGCATTTAGAAGCAGTTAATGATTTAAACAATGGTTAAATTAATAATTAATTCAACAACATGGCATACGTAACACTTTACTCATATGGAAACTGTAAACACCATAAATTTGCGCTGTGCAGGCATAAATCTTTATTCCGATTTCAAAATGCGCGCTTTGACATTTGTAACACATACGCTGAAGTGTCTCATCCGCTCGCCGAGCTGATGTTCAATCTGGAAATAAAATGCATGCATCATAATTTATTCAGATAAATAACGCTGACTGCTTTACTTCCGAGATGATGCATGGCAAACTTTGATGTTTTATTAATGTTTAATATTGTTTCCATAATTACATACATAAAGAAATATATTTTTGTGTTAGTTAAGTTACATTACCTGTGTCAGGAGTGTGCAGTAGACACACCCACATTAACAATTTCAATATATGACTCATCCTCTCCGAAAAGACCATCAACTTTACAGATAACATCTGAAGTAACTATTAATTTACTGTAATGATACAGAAGCAGAAACTATAGAAAGTTGTCTTAAACCGGATAGAACCCCGGTCTCCTGGACTCAGAGCTGATGTTCTTCCTGAGTGAGCTAACTCAAGGTTGAGGATTTTGAGACCCAAGTGCAGAGGAATAACAAAAATATCAAGGAGACGAGCGGTATAAACTCAAAGTAGCTTTTACTTTGTAGAATGATAAAGAAACAAAGTACAAACAAAAAGATTAGCATCAAAGCTTTCAATGGTCACAAAAAGGAAAACAAAACAAGCACAATGGCTCACAAAAGACTCACGGAATGCACTGGGATACACAGGAAGGTAGGCTCAAGACTGAACAAAAAACAATGACTGAAGGCAAACTTAAATAGGGCCCAACACAGGTGAGTATCATCAACACTGATTGTAAAGTACAACTGAGAGTCCTTGCCAATGGTTTCCCCCTGGCAACTGGGAGGAGGATTGCAGGCAAAAAGACCTCCTGCGCCCCCTTGTGACTGGGAACCATACCGCTGATCATGGCAGGAGTGTGACCCCTAGCGGTTGGAAGTAGTATTGCTGGGTAAAGTCTTACATTTACATACATATATCGTAAAACTAATCCTGTGAGACTGAGATGCTGCAAATCGGGTGTTTTTAGCTAAAAGTTTTGGCTGTACGTCACTAGCCGCGTTTCCATTAGCCTTCAAATTGCGCAAATTGAAATTGCGAATTGAAAATACGCCCAATGGAAACACGTCAATTTCGCAAAAACGCCCATATATTGCAAAAAGGTTTTTACGCTCGCATGAGGTGGTTTTTCAGGCAATTCGAAAAAGGAAATTTTCGCAAAACAGCAATGGAAACAGTTTTTTCACATTTACAGGTCACCTGGTACGGTCATGCATTGCTCTCACATAGGGCCTACATATAATTTTTTTTCCACTCAAGTATGTCTAATAATGAGATCTTATGTCCTTAAAACGACATATATTTTCTCCTAATAAGGAAAGTGGCGTAACTTTATAATGACGGACCCCGGTGCATCCACAAATATCATAACTATCTATAGGCCTACTGTAATTAAGACATATATTCAACAATTGTTTTAAAACAGAAAGACGCTATAGTTTCAGCCTTGCTCAAAGACTGAGGAAACAGGCCAGCACGTCAATCCATTCCCGACGATCTTGGTTTGCTTTTTATTTATTAAATATACAGCCAAATAGTTGATTAAACATTGATCAAAATTAAAATACAATTTATACAAAACAAAATTAATTTTAAAGAAAGACTTTCTAGAAAACTCAATTCAATGAAATGCTCAATCCATGTCCCCAGACATATGCGCATCTGATTATGTGCCTTACTCATGCTGCTCGCTTTTCATAATCAACATATGAAATTTAAAAGATTATAATATTTAGACATAGCCTAATTATATGAAACTAAATAGGCTATATTTTCTTTAACCCTCTGTCTGACAAAGTCGTTGTTGCCTTCTGATCGATTTTTTCCTTATTCCAGCGGAAACTCACAATACTCCGTCATGTTTAGCCACACAGATACAGGCTAAGTGCAAGACGTAATTATGAACAGTAAACTGTCTACTTTTATTTATGTACACTCAATAACAGCAAAGGCCGTGGACTCAGGGAACGGATTAGTTTGCACTCCACTCCAAACGCTGTCTTCATTTCAAAAATATATTTTGTTTATTAAACGCAAAGTTTTTCATTTCAAAAGCATTTCTAAATTCAGTTTATATTTACAACAAACGAAATTCCAAGCCAAAATTACGAAGTGGTAAAAAAAACCTTTGAGTAAATTCAAACTTTTCGCTCGTCCCTGTGTGTGGCAATGCATCACAATAATCTGGCGTATGTAAAAGTCGATCATTCTTTATAGATGATGGTATGTTTGGACAGAAGAAAAGTTCTTTATAAAACTCATAAAAAACAATAGATTAAAAAATGCCACAATTTATCATAACACCTCATGTGTGCCGCTCAAGTATAAGGTGCTTTCCTTGCCATCAATGCTTGGATAACACACACGTCTCATTAAAAATAATGGCGTGCGGTGGCTGGGATATACATAAACCTAACAACATACATCGCATTTTTGGAATGATTTATCACGAGAGGAAAAAAATGGTTTTAGTCGCATAACATCAGTTAATGGAAACGCCGTCATTTCGCAACTTTAAAAGACTTTTAGAAAATATCGCAAAAGTTTTGCGGAAATCTTTAATGGAAACGCGGCTACTGATGCCCTCTGTCGGTAGGGAAGAGTAAGATGGCTGCTAAAACACTTCCGGTGGCTTCACTGCCTGATGGCAGTTTATAACGTAATGAGAGATCCAGTCATTTATACAGATCAGTGGTTAGCACACATGATATCAGGAAGCAACTTTAATACGCAAATGATGACAGGCAGGTGACGGCGGTACATAAGTTACCCCTCCCACTTCTGCTTGTTTTACTGAGATTTCTTAATTGTACATTAATATTACAGACATCCTGTGGTAAAATTACATAACTCCATCTACCCTTGTAAAACTAATCCCATGCGAATAGGGCTTTAGATGAATTCAATTTAAGACAAAAGAAGATTACATTTTTAATCTCTGAATTAAATTAAATTAAATCTCTGAATATCTCATTAGAGGAGGATTAAACAACTCCACAAACAGCATTACCAGCTTCACACATTGCTGACAGACTTCATTTCTGTCACACGTCTACAGAAGCTCTTTTTAGATGGTTTAGATGTTGATCTTTAGTTGAAATGCTTAGTTTGATGTCCCCATTATGGTGATCAGTGTTTGCTTTATTTGGGCTCTTGACTTTTGTTTAGTTGCTTCTTTTTCAGAAATTGCAGGTGTTTTCAGAAAAAAAATTCTGCATTTATAAAAACAAAATATTGCTTTATTTATTTTCTTACATAAAAAGTGTTTCATCCAGCAGTATCATCAGCTGCCTGTATAAAGGTAGTGATGGCCGATTTCGAAACACTGCTTAATGATTCTTCGAAACCTTTACGAATATTTTGTTTCGAATCGAATGGTCCAGGGTTTGTGTATCAAACTAACAAAATCACATGATTTCAGTTAACTAGGTTTCCTTACGTCATCACTGTTTCAAAAAAATTTGAAATTTCAAGGGTTCACTGCTTGGGGGCAATGATCTCTGTGAACCCATGAATCATGCAGATTCACTGTTCACTGAAAACCATTGATCTAGTGTCTATGGGTTTTACCTGATCTCTGATCAGTTCCCTTTCAGTCGGTCACGTTCGACGTACGTCGGAACTGACCGACGAATTGGGATCTGATTTCAGAGACCAATCTACTTCGAGTGTTTTAAAACGAGCCAATGAAGATTGGCATGCGATTCACGCATTCCACGCACCGCCCCGCAGCGCGGGTATAAATAAGGAAGTGGAATGCATGATCATTGCTTTCTACTTCGGAGCCGAACAGTGAATGTTTCCTGTTTCTACGAAGAGTGTAAACGAGTCTCGTGAGAGGAATGACTGCTGCTTCCAGTGCGGGTGTGACGGCGCGTTCAGCGAGTGGCTGCTTCAACGGACATCAAAGTGTTGGTTCGCTGGGCGTTTCCGTTTTGAGTGCACACACAGGCTTGCACTATTGTACTGTGTGGTGTCGCGGTCATCTCCCTGAGTGCTTCAGCACATAAAAAGAGCAGTTTCCTTTCTAAAAGAGCAACACGGTTTGACCCTGCGTCTTTTTCAAGATGTCATTCAAACCGTGTGTTTCTGGATGCGGTTGTTTCCTGTCCTCATTTGACGGCCACGATCTCTCTCACATATAACATGTGAGATTGGTTCGTGGGTGATCCATGCTCTCTCAGGAGAGCATGGTCACGTCGACGCGTTGTTCGTCTCAAACCTTTCTCGTAAGGGCTTGAGTGTTCAGCGCGCCGTGTGCCGTCGGGCGCCGGCTGACAGCGGGGGTTGCCACGGCAACCCAGCGCGTCACTCGGCGCTAGAGATGCGCGGTTAAGACTATGATGCCTCAAACGGGGTTGAGTCCCTTTGCCTATTCCCCGATTTAGTTTCTTTTTCTTGCAAAAGCAGAAAAGAACTACTTTGGTTAATAAGCTTTGGTGACCTGAGGATTTAAGTGGTGCTTCCCCACCGGGTACGTCTCCGTGGGCCCCCACTCCTCTATCGCATCACAGCATGCTGAGACTGTGTTTGTGGGTGGTTCATGTTCTCTCATGAGAACATAACCACGTCGGTGCGGTGTTCGTCTTGCCTTTCATAAGGCTTGAACGTTCAGCGCGCCGTGTGCCGTCGAGTGTGACGGCCACATTCACTGTCTCACATGCCTGCTGGCAGCCTACAGATGGGATTGCTGGTCCTTTTAAAAAACAAGAGGACCTAGTGTTTCATTTGGGGCTCTGGCAGAGGACAGATGTCAATTGCTGCATCGGAGAGAGGGCTGTTATGCGCTGGAAATGATGATGCTGAGTTTCCACTATAATAGTGTGCTCTTGCTGAATCAGATTCAGAGTTGACAGCCATGCTTTCCCGGGTGGCTGAGGCGTAGAGCAACGCGTAAAATCGCCTTGCCTACCCCCGTGCCTTTTTCCCCGGATGGGCATATGAAAAATTAGCAGTTGGAACTATTTGGTGTCAAAATATGGAACACCAAAAGGGCCAAAATCTGTATAAATTTTTCCCTCTCTCACTACCCTCTGTCCTGCATGCACGAGGGTAGTCCCGACCCAGGGGTTATGCAGGAACTGCGTGCGGCAGTGGACCTCGCCCTCCGGGCGACGGAAGTCACTGCACGCTCCCTGGGTCAGGCGATGTCCACACTAGTGGTCCAGGAACCTGGGGCTAAACCTGGCAGATATGCGTGAGTCCGGCTAAGTTCGGTTCCTCATTGCCCCTGTCTGTCAGGCTGGCCCCCTCGGCGATGCCGTCGAGAACTCTGCCCAGCAGTTCTCGATGGCCTAGAAGCAGACAGAGGCGGTTTAAAAAAAAAAAAAAAAAAAAAAAGCCATCCTAATTCGAAAGGGCGCCTCTACCTGCTTGTCGCCGAGGGCACCCTCCTGCGTCCACCTCCACCCCTGCGAAATCCAGGCGGCGGGGTGCCGGACGTAAGGGAGGTGCCCAACCCGCTCAGGGCTTTGCTAGTCTACAAGCAAGCGTAAGGGCAAGCGGCCCTGAGACGGGCAGCCCAGGGAGAACAGGAGCTGCTCTGAGGGAGTGGGTGTCCGCACCCCTCCCCCACCCCCCCGGAGGAGGACCGGGGGGCCCTGACTGGTGTCTTACTCTGCCGCTGGCTCTCCGGAATCCAGCGGTACCCACATTCAGAGCAGTTTCCTCTCTCCCTGGGCCCCAAGAGGGCCAGGTTGGCAGTGTGCGACGCCTCCGGGCCTTCTCACTCCTTTCCTCCCCTCCCCCGCCACGGGGCAGCAGTGTGGGCACCCAGAACGCCCCCGGGCCTTCTCACCCACACTCTGTCCCACCCTGGAATTCTCAGACAACACTCCGGGCCGCCTCCGGGCCTCCCGAGTCGGGTCTGTCTATTCCGCCTCGCTGCCCCACCCCGGGTACGTCTGTGGTGCTGTTGGTCCCGCTTGTGCGGTCTCTGGGGGCTTGGCTACAGCTCCCCAGGCCGTCTCGCTGGCTCATCCGTATCATCAGACTCGGCTACGCGATTCAGTTCGCTCACCGGCCTCCCAAGTACAAGGGCATCCTCTTCGCCTCCGTGCGAAGCAGCGATGCTCAGGTCTTGTGGTCAGAGATCGATGTCCTACTGGCGAAGGACGCGGTCGAGCCGGTTCCTCCAGCCGATATGAAGATAGGGCTCTACAGCCCCTACTTCATTGTACCCAAGAAAGGTGGTGGGTTACAGCCAATCTTGGACCTGCGTATCCTGAATCGGGCCCTGCACAAGCTCCCGTTCCGGACGCTAACGCAGAAACGCATTTTCAAATGCATCCGTCCCCAAGATTGGTTCGCAGCGATCGACCTGAAGGATGTGTACTTTCATGTCTCTTCCTTCCTCGACACAGACCGTTCCTACGATTTGTGTTCGAGGGGAAGGCATATCAGTACAGGTCCTGCCCTTCGGGCTGTCCCTGTCGCCTCGCGTCTTCACGGAAGTCGCAGAGGCAGCCATTGTTCCGCTCAGAGAACGCGGCGTTCGCATCCTCAACTATCTCATCCTCGCCCAGTCTCGGGAGCAGTTGTGCGAACACAGGGACATGGTGCTCAGTCACCTCAGCCTGTTGGGCCTTCGGGTCGACC
Organism: Romanogobio albipinnatus; assembly: GCA_023566225.1. NCBI lineage: Eukaryota > Metazoa > Chordata > Actinopteri > Cypriniformes > Gobionidae > Romanogobio > Romanogobio albipinnatus. Next base: position 9,515,909 of record CM042240.1, read on the forward strand.
GAGAGAAGAGCAAACTCTGTCCCACACAGAGGATCTCTTATCTCGGTATGGAGCTGGATTCGGTCAGCCAGACTGCGCGCCTTACGGAAGAGCGGGTCCAGTCGGTGTTGAACTGCTTGAATTCGTTCAAGAGCAGGACAGCGGTCCCACTGAAATCTTTTCAGAGGCTCCTGGGGCATATGGCATCTGCAGCCGCGGTAACGCCGCTCGGATTGCTTCATATGAGACCGCTTCAACACTGGCTCCATGGCCGAGTCCCGAGGTGGGCGTGGCAGAGCGGCCAGTACCGGGTCCCAGTGACTCCTTACTGCCGCCGAACCTTCAGCCCGTGGAACGACGCTTCGTTTCTCCGGGCCGGTGTGCCCTTAGAACAAGTGTCCAGGCATTCTGTACTCTTCACGGATGCCTCCTCCACGGGCTGGGGGGCCACGTACAACGGGCATGCAGTTGCAGGTCTTTGGACGGGACCTCAATTGCATTGGCATATCAATTGCCTCGAGTTGTTAGCGGTACACTTGGCACTGCGCCGCCTCAAGGGGCCGCTACGTGGCAAGCATGTACTGGTCCGTACGGACAGCACTGCAGCCGTTGCGTACATCAACCGTCAGGGTGGTCTACGCTCCCGTTGCATGCTCCAACTTGCCCGCCACCTCCTCCTTTGGAGTCAGAAGCATCTGAGGTCGCTTCGGGCCATTCATGTCCCAGGTGCGCTCAACCGGACAGCCGACGAGCTCTCACGGCAGCCTGCACCTCCGGGAGAGTGGCGACTCCATCCCCAGGCGGTCCAGCTGATATGGGACCTCTTCGGAGCCGCACAGGTAGACCTGTTGCCTCTCCGGACTCGACCCATTACCGGTGGTACTATTCCCTGACCGTGGGCACCCTCGGCACGGATGCACTGGCGCACAGCTGGCCCCGGGACCTGCGCAAATATGCGTTTCCCCCAGTGAGCCTTCTTGCACAGACCCTGTGCAAGGTCAGGGAGGACGAGGAGCAGGTCTTGTTAGTTGCGCCCTATTGGCCCAACCGGACCTGGTTCCCAGAACTAACTCTCCTCGCGACAGCCCCTCCCTGGCCGATTCCCCTGAGGAAGGACCTTCTTTCTCAGGGACGGGGCACTCTATGGCACCCGCGTCCAGACCTCTGGAAACTCCATGTCTGGTCCCTGGACGGGACGCGAGGTTCTAGGTGGTCTACCACAGGCAGTGGTGGACACCATCTCTTCTGCTAGAGCCCCCTCTACGAGGCGCCTCTACGCGTTGAAGTGGAACCTGTTCGTTGAATGGTGCTCTTCCCACCGGGAAGACCCCCGAAGGTGTTCGGTTGGCGTCGTGCTTTCTTTTCTGCAAGATGGGCTGGAGCGAAGGCTGGCTCCCTCCACCCTCAAAGTGTACGTCGCTTCAATAGCGGCGTATCACGATGCAGTCGAAGTAAGTCCTTAGGAAAGCACGACCTAATCGTCAGGTTCCTCAGAGGTGCGAGGAGGCTAAATCCTCCTCGTCCAAACTCGTTACCCTCTTGGGACTTGGCTCTAGTGCTCAGGGCACTTCAGAGCCCTCCCTTTGAGCCTTTGCAGTCGGTGGAGCTTAAAATCCTGTCAATGAAGACAGTGCTTCTGACGGCATTGGCCTCGATTAAGAGGGTAGGGGACCTGCATGCACTTTCGGTCAACGAATCGTGCCTAGAATTCGGGCCGGACAACTCTCACGTTGTCCTGAGACCCCGGCCTGGATATGTGCCCAAGGTTCCTACCACTCCCTTCCGGGACCAGGTAGTGAACCTGCAAGCGCTGCCTTCGGAGGAGGCAGACCCAGCCCTGGCTTTGTTATGTCCCGTCCGCGCTCTTCGCGCTTACGTTGACCGGACTCAAAGCTTTCGGACCTCAGAGCAACTCTTCGTCTGTTACGGAGGCCAGCAGAAGGGAAAGGCTGTCTCCAAGCAGAGGTTGGCCCACTGGATAGTGGATGCCATCGTCTTGGGTTACCAGTCCCGAGATGTACCTTGCCCGTTCGGGGTGCGAGCACACTCAACAAGGAGTGTTGCTTCATCCTGGGCGCTGGCTCAAGGTGCCTCGCTGACAGATATTTGTAGAGCTGCGGGCTGGGCGACACCTAACACGTTCGCTAGATTCTATAGCCTCCGTGTAGAGCCGGTATCTTCCCGCATCCTCGCCCCCAGGGGCCAGTAGCGCTAAGTGCCCGTTCTAAGTGTCGGCTTGCAACGCCACTCCCGCCCTCTGGGCCGGATACGTGCGTCCATTTTTCTCCAGTTGTGTTCCCCGGAAACGGCTAACCCTGTCGAGCTCCTCCGTCACCCCCTGCGGGGTCAGACGTTGCGGCCGTCTGACGCCAGGCCTGCACCCGTATGCTTGTGTAACGTGTGTGTAGGCTGGGTTCCATATGTAGCGGTCCCCTAACGGCTACCCCATATGTGTATTCTTCCACGGTACCTGCTACCCTACTTGGCTAGCCCCGTGTCTTTCCCTTGACAGAGCCCGCTCTGTCGTCTCTGGGCGTGTTCTTTCCCCCCTGGAACCAGGCTGGAACCACCCCAGAGACTGCCATATGTTGCACTACCCTGCCAGGTTAGTCCTTATGTGTATTCCGCCACCAAGCCTTCTACTGAAGGACGTGGCTCCGCAGCGTACCGTCTCCAAGACGGGCACGCTTTCCCAGCGTTATCCAATAGTCACACTGGGTGGGTCTTGCAGAAACAGCAGTGACTGACCTCCCTGCTTGGAGCCCTGACTTCCGTACCATCTAAGACGGTCCAGTGCGCTCAAGCAGGACGCTGGAAGGGCCAGCGCCCTGGCGTTTTGGTAGAGATCCCAATTCGTCGGTCAGTTCCGACGTACGTCGAACGTGACCGACTGAAAGGGAACGTCTCGGTTACGTATGTAACCCTCGTTCCCTGAAGGAGGGAACGGAGACGTACGTCCCGTCGCCAGGTGCTGTGCTTCCGCTAGGAGGCCGAGTCACGAGTTCGGCTCCTCAGCAGAAAAAAGCAATGATCATGCATTCCACTTCCTTATTTATACCCGCGCTGCGGGGCGGTGCGTGGAATGCGTGAATCGCATGCCAATCTTCATTGGCTCGTTTTAAAACACTCGAAGTAGATTGGTCTCTGAAATCAGATCCCAATTCGTCGGTCAGTTCCGACGTACGTCTCCGTTCCCTCCTTCAGGGAACGAGGGTTACATACGTAACCGAGACGTTTTATATATTTGTAGACGTTTTAACTAGACATTAGTATAATTAAAATGAATAAAAAAATTAACACATACTATACAGACACTTCATATTTAATCTTATTAGATGTAAGGGTGGACTCCTCCAATTGTTCAGGCTGCAGGGTTGCCGAATGACTAAAAAAACGTTACCTTTTCGTTGATGGAATTCTGGCATCCTTTAGTCAGCTGCAAAAGAATTTTAAACTTCCCCAAAATCATTTTTTTTTTTTTGATTTCTACAGATTAAGAATTATATACGTGCTCATATACCTTCTTTGGATAATACGTCACCCTCAATTATTGATAAGTGTCTTGATCAATGTAAAGGAAGTAAAAAAGCATTACCAATAATTTATGATCTGCTGCAATCTTGTAATTCCCCCTCTACTAGATTTATTAAGGAAGAATGGGAGAAAGAACTCTGAGTGGCAAAAGAGTCTAAAGGATATTAATGAACATTCTATCAATTCTAGACACTGCCTTATTCAGTTTAAGGTCATTCACAGACTACATTATTCAAAAAAGAAACTGCACAGAATTTTTCCAAATGTCTCACCTCTTTGACAAATGCAATTCTGTAGATGCAGATTTGTCCCATAGTTGGATTTTTTGCTCAAGAATACAGAGTTACTGGAATGGAATTGTTGATGTGCTTTCAGAAATTTTTAGGGTACAAATGCAGCCTGACCCAGCATTGATCATTCTTGGACTTTCTGAACATGGGCATCCATTATCAGGAGGACAACACAAACTGCTTGCATACAGTGTAACTACAGCTAAGAAATGACTGCTATTGTTCTGGAAGAAGGAGGAGGTACCTACAGTCAAGTTATGGCTTGGAGAGATGACTTCCACTCTACATTTGGAAACAAATTGCTACTGTTTGAATGGCAAAATTGAGCAGTTTGACAAAATCAGGCGCCCTTTTCTCTGTTGTCTTGATGGAAACCTTATAGATTCGGAGAGCGTTGCTTTAATGTGACAATACGTTAGCACTTCAAAGTCAATACCGAATCAAAACTAGTTAGCACAGTATCTGTAATAGAAAGAATTTAATGACAAAATCTGGATATGGTTACACTTAAAATAGTTACAAAATAGCTGTGTGAGATGATAAAAACTTCTATCATTAATCATACCCAGCATGAGTAGGATGGATGTTACCTGAGGGATAGAAAGTGAGTGTGAGAGAGAGAAAGAGAGAGAGAGAGAGAGCAACCGTTACAGTCTTCTTTTATCCTTTTCTTGACCATGTGACTAAACCCAGACATGAGACATTTTAACTGACCAATCAGATAATTACATCTTCCAAGGTGTGACCCACATATTGGCCAACAGGCCGAAGATCTCTTCGTCTTTAGGAATCCCAAATGGCCCTTCTGTTAAGAAAGGTGGGGGTTGAAAAAAGTAAAGCAAATGTCTTTGTTCAATTTAAAATATCTTTGATTATTTTCAATCCTACAATATGATTATTTAGTTGCATTGGATAGGTTTTACTTTCAGTAAAACATTTGCTTCGTGTTTGTAAAAGGTGTTTTCCTGCATGTTTGGCCTGAGTTTTTGTTGCAAGTACACTGTTCTGACCAGAAGGGGTCACCAGCGTGTGGCGTTTCAAACGCAAGGAAACAGTGAATGATTTTGGGAAGCAATGGGTTCAATTGATTCGAGGCTTTGAAAAGCTTCTTTTCTGCCATCACTACAAGCAGTCCTGGAGGATTACAAATTAAAAGTGAAACTAAAATATTTTTTTTTCCCCCTAAAGCAAATAGTAAATGGTTTGCTTTGAACGATTTTTGCATTATATTTTTAATTAGACATTTTTAAGTATGTATATTTATCAGTTTAATTATGAGGACAGCTGGGATGTCCTGATATAACAAACCTGATATAATGAGGGCATCTTTTCACTCCACAAGCTAGATTAGCTATCTACTGTAAATGAGGAACCATGGACTATTATTCTTATTTTTAGTCAATTATTTTTATTCAATTAATGAGTTGTCTTAGTTTTAATAAATAGTTTGTAATATAATATAGTGTTTTATTCATATAAATATAGTGTTAATATTAATATAGTATAGTATTGAGTATGAATTCTATGTGACACTGGACAAGTAAATGAAAATACAGACAATTAGAGAATTTTAATTAGAATTTGTAGTAGATCTGGATTTATTTATATATATTTCTGAAAATTATTCAAATTACTGAAAATGACTAGATGCAGGAGGAGTGCAGAAGCCAGAAAAGGAAGTGATTAGAAATAATTTTATTTGATAACCTTTGTCTTAACAGAAATATATTAAACAAAGGAAAGGAGAATGGAAATCTAATATTTTTGAACTTGTGGTCATAAAGACCTTGCATGAAGACATGTTTACACAATATTTAGCAATATTTGTCAAGAAACAATGACAAATTACTCTGTAAGAAATAAAATCTCTAGAAAAACAGATAATGACCTTTTCCGTTTCAAGCCTAAAACACAAAATGCAATTCGTAATTCAAAATACATGTACAACATCTGTGAAAAATCAATGTGGAAAATCCCTTCGTATCAACATGGAACATTGGGCCCTGTTTTAACAGTCTTCTCTTAGATTGTAAGCTGCTAAAAATAAATCACATAAAGAATTCAAGAGAAATGTATATGAATACATCAATGTATGAGTAAAATGCAATAAGAACCCAAAATAACTGAAGTACAACACAGGTGCTCTCTGGACGTCAATGCATTTCTGGCACTGGCCAGACTCTCAGACACCTCTCAGTCATATCATTGCTTTTATGAAATTCACATTAAGCACAATTAGGCATTTATACTAAAACAAACAATTCCTGAAACTTACAACATTAATGATAAAAGATTGATTTTAAAAGATCAGGTACTTAGATCAGGCTTGTGAAACTTCTCACTCAAAGTCTATGTCAAGTGCAACTGGTCCATCCATTGAGAATCCGATGAAGAATGTCACTCTTGTGCCAGGTTTTTTATTTAACTGGTTTCTGAACATTGGATCAACCTTAATATCCCTCTGGGATTTCATTTTGTTTAAAAATGGACAGCTGCTCTCTTTCCATTAGACACAGGTTTTAGCTCATTTGAGTATGACGTCTTCATTTGTGACACAAAAGTTGGTAAATCACGGTCTGCCTCTTGCCATAGCAATAAAACTGTGATGTAGTGCAATGGCAGAGTCTCACTGAAGGGTGTGGGATGATTGATTACATTAAGGAGTAATTCACGAAAGTCTTGGTAGGGCATGATGTACTGAGATGCAGGGTTGATTTTGGTCAGAATTACATTGGCAAAGATGAAGTCGACAGTGTCCATCAGTCTGGCCTCTTGTGAATTCAGAATGAAATCATACTGCTGGATGATCTCTTCAAGAGTTAATGCAGAGTCTTCCTCGTACAAATATTCCAGATGGCTGCTAAAGGAATCACCCTTGTTCCTCTCCAGACATTGACGCGTCTGCTCATTTTTAACTGTGTGGTTCATTCGCTCATTGTTGACCAACTCACTCCAATTTATTCTACAAAAGCGGTCAGTGTACTCTAGAGGGTACCTGGAAACCTTGGGTTTTGTCAGTTCTTTTTGTTTGTCTTTCCCCACAGAAAAGGGTACAAATTTGTCCAAAAAAATGTCAAAAAACACCAAATGCTTCTCCATTGTGTGTTTTAGTTGAAGAATAAAGCTCATATGTTTCTGCAATACATCACAATATTGCATGAGTTCAGGTTTCTCTCTTGACAAATCCTCAATTGTTATTTTACCCAACAAGACTTGAGTAAGGTGATTGTTTGACGTGAAATCTGGGTTAGATCGTGTCTTTTGCAGTATTTGTATGATGATAGCTGCTGTTTGAAGTTCACCGAGATGGCCAGCAGTGTTGTAAATGTTCTCTCTTTCCAGTCGAGCCTTTGCCTCTTTGTTTGCAGTTTGTTGTGTTTCTTTGCAAGCTTCTGCTGCAGACTCAGCCAATGTAAGATATCGGTCAAGACTGTCTGGCTTGATGGGATCATCTTTGTCTTCATCAAAAGCATGCTTGAGCTCACGCACAAGTACCTGTGATACTGTATCACATATGTTTGAATTATTCCTTGAAAGGTCTTTGGCTTTCTTTGCCCAGTCCATGGCCTTGGTAAAGTCCTGTTTTCTGATGTAGTACCTGGCGAGGAGCTGGAATATTACTGCATCTTTTCTGTAACACTTTGCTGCATTGTGTAGAACAGTCTCTTCCATCCCTGGAGTCTCCTTCATTATATCTTGGATAAGAGGAGAAAAAAGGGTGTCTTCCACCTCGGCTGAATACTGTCTCTTCACCAACATGTTGTGGACATCCTGCAATAATTTTTGTTTTCCCAAAGTGTACTCAAAAAATGAGTCTGTTGTGAGCAGAAGGTTAGTGATGTCTGCCTTTGACACTCCATGAGAAGCTGAAAGCTCATCCAAACAGTGTTGAGCTATACTTGAGTGAATCACCCTCACACCTTCAAAGGTCACTTTGGAAGCAATTATGCATCTTGTCAAAAGAGTGGAAAACATCTCAAATCCATCTTCAACGTTGCAAGATTCAGAGTCTGCTTTTGTTTGCAGACCAAGGAACTCTTCACATGTAGAGACTGACAGGGATGCATTATTGCAGTAGACATGCAGGAGGACAAGAATCGCAAAAAGTTTGGCGTGCTTGTGTTTAAAGTCAAAGCCCATGAGGGATTTTTTCACAACACCCTGAATATACTTAGATGAAAAGTTTGCATGTAGATTTTTAATGCCATGAAACTCTTTAGCATTTGCATAGGTCACCTCAATCTCCTTTAGCTTTTCCTCAATCTGTTTCTTTTCCTTCTCAGATAAATTGTTTTCAATGAAAACTGTATCATAAGGTTTTTCAGCCGGTTCAAAGGAATTAACTCTCACACAGCTGACTATAATGACTTGTGGACACTTTGAAACAATGTTTTGCTTCAAACATTCCTCCTTAATTTGATCTTGAAGTTTTTTTACATCACAGATGTCTTGGAAGTCATCGATCATGAGCAACACAGGAAGTCGTGTAGCTTGATCTTTTGTCTCGTATGTTAGTAGCTGCACAACCTGTTCGGCTATGGTAGAATAATCATCTGTTGTGTCCTTCAGCACTGCACAACGAAATTCATCCTTCAGTGTCCATAAGACATGCATGGCTAATGTCGTGCCACCACAGCCTGGAAGATGGAAGATGTTGAAAAACTCACAAGCTCTCTTTCGGCTGCGTATATCTGGAATAATAGTTTTGATTATGTAGTCAAACTTGTCACGTTTGATGAATGGCATTGATCCGGGTTGTTCTGAGTAGTAGAAGTTCCACCAAGACACCTTTCCTCCCTTGTAAAAGTTCTCCTCGTGTAGCTGTTTGTCCTCATTTCCTCCTTCACACTGGTTCACACAAAGAACACTCAGCACATCTAAGGATTCCTCAGTTTTCTTTGATAGCTCAACTTTACTGCCACCACCACACGGCAGAAACCGGCTTGATTTGCGATTCTCTGACCACAGACTGAGGACGGTGCCATTGACCTCAGCAAAACTTAGCTCATAAATGCATCTTGTAGAGATGTCAACTTTATATCGGCCCTTAATGAGATCCTTCCAGTAGTTGTATGTGGTTTCATTGTCACTGATGCATAAGATTTGGTTTCCTCCCTTGAGCTCCTGTAGAAACATACTGAAGGTCTCTAGCAAAGGGTCATTGGCATCGCTCACTTGACTTAACAGCAAGAATATGGTGAGAAGTTTCTTGTGAGGCAGCACATCTTTTCTGCACAGGAAAGAAACAACATCACGCACTGAAGATCCCTTCTCAGTCAACCAGTGATCAGCATCAGAGGGGGTTTCCTCATGAATGCCTCCATTACAGAAAACCCAGCTTGTGTTTTTGGTCAGCTTTAACCTGTTTGCAATGTCTTCAACTGCACCTGTAACTTTATACTGAGCTGGTAAATGGACATTAGACATTTTTCTCTTTCCAAGCTGCTTATTCAGGCCACTCTTAGCAGATTCTGGATCAAAATCCAGAACAGCCACTAGATTCATGTGATGAAGGAACTCCAGGTTTTCCAGCTGAACAGGATGAGACTTGTTAGCCACCACAATGTACCAATCAAAGTGTGACCTGTCCATAGATTGGGTCCCTCCTGTTATCATCTCACACAGTTTAGAGCCTTGCACACTCCTTTTGACATCAGAGAGATGCTTTTCTTCAGCGTCCTTCCTCATCTGGGACAATCGTTGCATGTTTGCAATTGCAGTATATTTGTCATAGTCCTTTGAGGAATTAGCTGTAATAAGACTCCTGGTGTTGCTGCCGTCTCTTATAAAGAAAGACTTGTCACCTCTCTTCTTCTTCTTCACATCTTCATTTAACTCAACATTATAAGTGTTGAAGTGAAATTCTTCACAGACTATGGAGGACGGCTCTATGTCTACCTCAATAACATATTTTCCCGCAGATGTCATGTCAGCTTTGAGAACTTCAACAAATCGAGGGGGTTTAATGCACCTCTTTGCTATTTTAAAAGAGCTTTCCAATTTGAAATGTTTTTCAATTGCATGTGACTGTTGTTTATCAAAATCATCTGTGTTCTGAACACTAACACCCTGAATTTGTCCATGTGGTTTGTCTGCCACTCCGAAATGAATAGTGCCATTTGTGCGGCTGTTCATACAAGCTGCTGCGAATCGAATTACCTCATAAGTGAATTTAATCATTCTATTCTCTTTTGTTGTGTTGGTGAAGCCTTTGAATTCATGGCATGGTTGAATGAGGTCTTTTGGCCCAGTTTCAGTTACATCTAGAATGCTGTTTTCTCTGTACCTGTAACCAACATTAAATCTATTAAAAGGGTAAGGCTTCGAGCAGGGAGGCTGTTTTTTCAGAATACCTATCTTTTTAATAATCAGTTTCCTTGCATTCAATGATAGGCCTTCTTTTTTGAGATCAGTATCCTCCAAAAGCAGAAGACCAGCTCCATTAATTTTCTGATCGTACAAAATCTCTGCATCTTCTTTGTCCACTTTTATCTCCAGCATCCATTGTCTCACATGATCTCTACTCCAGTCTTTGATATCCGCTGGACATTCAGATGAAACTGTGTTCTTCATATTGTTCTGAAAATAAATTACAATATATTAACAATTTAAAAAAGAATAAAAAAGTATAATTACTAATTAAAAATTGGGTAAAAAAAACTTGAAAAAGGTAGGTGGTTCGGTAAAAATAGTTAACCAGTTAACTTACTCAGAGTCAGAACTAGTAACAGATTAGACTATATTGAAAGACTCGTGGTTCAATATATTTTATATTCACAATGCTTCAATGCTTTACAGATGATTGATTATGATTATTTGCAAGTTCAGTTGTGCATATCAAAAATTTGTGATATTTACCCCTGAATGTCCTGAGGCTGTCATAATGTCATTAGAACCCTTTCTGACTAAAAAAAAAAACACAGACAAAAAAAACAAAACAATTAACATGTCATCAAAACAGTGCATCATTGTGTAAAGGTGCATTCACGCCACCTTATAATTCATGTAATTACGAGATTCTAGCTTGTAAAAAGTGTTCACGTCCTCATAGAGCCCGTAATTACAGTGTGCACAGCATTTTCTGAGCGTTACGTGACCGTGGCACCTACATAAGTAAATATGCAGTTATTTCGTAATATTTTAAAATTTGTGTAATCAACTTTTGCCAATGTACACAATTTTTTTTCATGCAAAAGTAATGTGAACATAAACAAAAAACATGCAGTTAGATATCTTCTTGTAATGAACCTAAATAAATGAAAGTGTAATAATAACGAATTTGAACAACGCCTCAATGTTACTTCTATTGTGTTTCTTCTTCTTAGTACTTAAATTACAGCATTCTTTCTTCATTCTTTCTTCATTCTTTCTTTCTCTGGCGCCTAAAGGGTTAATAACCGAGCACACAACTGATGATTGCTCGCTCAGGAAATGACTCCAGCGAGAGAATAACAGATCTACACGCGAGGAAACCGCAGCCCGCGAGCTCCATGACATCTCCTCTGCGGGCAAATCAAGCCCTTGCGAGCTTACACTCGCAGCATTCGCGCGTCATCATTCCCCTCACTCGCGCTCGAGCTTCTGTTTTGCCGCACGGAAACTTTTTTATTTTTGTCAGTCGTGGGGACTTTACTTATTTCATTGTAACCTGAAATGTCATTGGTCAATCCCGTTTTTCCGGAAGTCAGTTATTTGAATGGACGCCTTTTGAAAAACATGCAAAAGACATGGCTTCATCAACAGACCAGATGCAAGAGAGTTAAACTTTATTTACTGACTGATTGCATTATTAATATAATATGTCCTTAACAGATACTATATTAACTTTATTTAGTATTTTATGGAGCTGTAGCTATTGGGGAAAATGAGAATATATATTGCTGTAGTTCACCGCTACATTACCACTATCCTTCCACTAAATCTGTGTTGTTAACCCAGCCACAATTATATCACTTCAGAAATGTGAAAAGTGTCATAGTTGTAACTATGGTTCTAAATTCAAAATTGCTTCATGTGTGGCTTTGGATGAAAGATAAATCCCTTGTTCATATCAGTAAGCAAGAGTTGGTGTGTAAGCTTTTTGTTATCATTCTGTCAGTTTTGAGTGGTTCATATATTTCCCATTAAATAAAGTATAAAAGGGTTTCAGCACTTTACCCCATTGAAAGGTTGCAGTTACAGTTACAGTACAAAGCCTGAATGATCATACCCCTTTTTTATTAATAATAATAAGAAAAATTATTTAAAAAAATTAAAAAAATAATTTAAAAAATTTAAGACATATTCCACAAATGTATTAAAAACAGAAATGCAGTTTTCAAGTACGGCAAGTAAATTAATGAAGCAGTACTTTTTTTCTAATTCCAAGTCGTGTTTCTTGTTTCATGTGTCACAGTAATGATCAATCTACGGGTTATTCAGTGCTGTTACACATCCTGAAGGTTTGTCTTTTCAGAGTTTTTCAGTATAAAAGTAAATCGTGTTTAAATGTCAGGACTTCCTGTCAGGACGACACTGTGTTACTTTTGTCCCGCTATTATATATATAATGCATATTATGCAAATTTAATTTAATTTAATTTTCATATTGTTCATACTGTTGAAGAAAAAACGTATCAAATAGATTGACATTGCAAATAAAAAAATATTCTAAACAATTCAAGTTTGTACTGTCATATTACATTTGAAACATTTGATGAACTTTACCATTTAAAATGAAAATGTAATTTAATTTTTTTTTTTTTGCAAAGATAAAGGACAAAATATGTTTGCAGTTACATATTAACAAGGTCATAGTCAGGTATGTTTTATAAAAACAAGAGTAACAAAAAATCTAGCTTGTATTGTTGTGTTACTTTCGTCCCACCTGATGGGGTCAAAAGTAACAATGTGCAGCTTATGTTCAAAGTGAAATTATACTGTAGTCGTTCTACATTTGTACAAAATACCACCTGCTATTGATAGACCACACTTGTGAGTTATTGACCACAGCAAAAATATATCAGTCTAAAACATTATCTTTTAAAATTAAGATTTTCTGAAAAATGGTACTTTCGTCCCTGCTCTCCCCTAGCCTAGGCTGGTTGTCTGTCTGATAATTTAGGATAAACGTGGCAAACTCATCCTGGATTTATGAAGATTTTAATTCATTTCATAAAACTTGATGATGCTGATCGTCCGTTTGTTATACCTTTCCGACAACGCTAAGTCGTCTCACTCGACAACCGCAACACTTAAGTGCTCATGAAAGCGCAGCAGCTCGGAAACAGAGTTTGCCCTTAATTCCCCCCTACTGACTTTCACTTTCGGACGGGTGCCCGAATATGGAAGAGGATGAGTGAGGCTTTGCGATTTTTATTTTTTAATTTTTTTTTTATCTAGGCCTACATGAAATTCTGCATCCATTTTACGATTATTTTATTTTTTTATTTTCCACCTCGGAAGGGCAACATGAGTCGAGAAGGGCATGCCCGGGCAACCTGAGCAACCCCCCTGTGCATGTCCTTGCAGTGGTTGATTGTTTTTGTTCTGTTTAGGCAGCGGAAATAGTTTCAAGCAAACAGCAAAACCACATTGCAAAGCTACCACTTGAAGTCTGCTACAAAAGCACATCTGACATGATTGTTAAGCTGAATTCAGGGACCGTCTCTAAAGTTACATACAACATTGGTAACGTTATACACGATTCAAACTTCAATAGCATTTGAAGAGAATGACAGTCATAAAACTGACTGTAAAGTGTTCATCTAGGTGTCAGGTATGATGCACACCTTTGGATATTTAATTAAATAAACTGTCAAATCATATGGAAATATGGATATGCATTATTTCAGTAGGATACTGTTTGGGCTCTTACACAAAATATGCTAGATTTAAATGCATCATTGCTGAACACTGATGACAATATTGCTTGAGAATATATTTACAGAGATAATATTAGAGATTATATTTACACCAAATTATTATTGTTTATGCGTTGCTTTTGACGACGGCCATTATAAGGAAGGAAATCCCACAGAATAGAATCTATCTTAAAAAAGTGCATAGAGCTGCTTGATTTATTTGTTGTTTGTAGATTTTCAAATATAAAACTTGTTGAAATGTTTTAAGTGTGTGCATCTGTTCTTTTTGAACACTTTCATCTCATTTGAACAAAACCGTGATAATACTGATAACCGTGATAATTTGGGTCACTATAATCGTGATGTGAAATTTCCATACCGTTTCATCCCTAGACACTGAATAATTGAAAATAAATTGATGTTATTAATCAATAAAGTCAAACCTTGATGTCGCTCTTGTGACAGACTGAAATATGCATGTGAAATATGTATTTTAAAAATTCATAACTTTGTGAACATTGTACTATATTCATTATTTTGAATGTGTAAAAAGGTTTCTAAAATGCAAAATATGTAGTTTGTTAGTCTTTTGAGTTTATCAGTGATCAGTTAGTTTGGCACGATAAGTTGTGCAATCGATTGCTCTGGTCTGTCACATATTGACGCTTGGTCAGGATTAGGGATGAAACGGTATGGAAATTTCACATCACGAATATATTGACCCAAATTATCATGGTTATCAATATTTTCACCGTTCTGCTGTGTTTGCTTGAAACTATTTCCGCTGCTGAAACAGAACAAAAACAGTCAACCACTGCATGATGAGTGAATCTCCTGCGTACATCCCTAGTTTATCTCTGCTTTGAGTGCAGATTTCAGCGTGTGAGAGCGCGCTCTGAACATAACTGGCTAATCTGAACGCCTCTGATTATGAGACATTGCATTCATAAACTCAATAGAAACACGTGTGGTTGGTTATAATGCGCAACAAGATTTACAGCAAGTTTTCAAAATCATGACAATCACACACGTCTTAATGATAATTACATTTTAAACGATATTACTAACCATCACTAAATTTTATCGTGGTTTATCTAGTCAGGACTCTTCGGAGTCACTTTTTAACGCACAGGGATTGATTTCAGTTGTTTGCCCAATGTGTCAGATCAAGACGCATTTAATTCTTTGCGTTTGTAAAAGTAGATATGATTTTATGAATATTTATAGGCTACTTTTCCTACCCTAAACCCTCCCACTTCTCAACCATATAAAACACGTAACAGGCAAATAAAAGTACAGTCACAGGTATTTATTGCAAAAATTGACCTAAAACAGTATTCCCGAGTTTGTGTGCCCATATAATCTTAGTGAAAGTGGTAAACAGATTTGGCTTGCTGTCTGCTATAGAGGGGCTCGGAGAGGATATTCTACCCGAGCTCCGATTGCCCCCCATAACAGGCAAAAGGAGGAGCAGGGGAGGAGGAGGGATGCTGCAGGAACTAAAAATGGGAAGAGGTAAGCTGCTGGTTTTATACCTTGGTATTAATTGGAAGATTAGATGGGCGTACTCCTCCCGAAATTACGTTTAATAACTTCACTATAAGTATTAACTCCTGTTGCAAGTCTTTTGAAGTCATATGAAATCTTCATTTGAAGAACAGAGTTGATCTTAATGTTTTAATCGCTGAAATTATGATCCTGCCACTCCGTGAACACACACACACACTCAGTCATATCTCATTCAAATGATACACCCGACTCTTGAGCATGACACGATCGGTCACGAAACACACGAGAGCCAATGACATTTCACTATCAAAGCTGATATAAAGTTTCTTCGGGCTGCAATTTTTGAATGTGTTCATCATAATCTTTGGTTGTCTGACTATCATCTTTTAAGATTGAACTTTAGTCTGGGGATTCTGCTCTGTAAATTCTACTGCACAAGAGGCATGATCAATGGAAATAGTTCAAATTACTCTGTACAGGGCAGTCGTGGCCTAATGGTTAGAGAGTCGGACTTGTAACCGGAAGGTTGCGGGTTTGAGTCTCAGGTCCGGCAGGTGGGGGGAGTGAATAACCAGTGCCCTCCTCCACCCTCAATACCAGAGACCCTTGAGCAAGGCACCAAACCCCCAACTGCTCCAATGGCTGCCCACTGTGTGTTCACTACTGTGTGTGTGTGCACTTGGATGGGTTAAATGCAGAGCACAAATTCCAAGTATGGGTCACCATTCTTGGCCACACGTCACTTCACTCACTTCCCTTCACTTCACAGTTGGATAGTCCTTCAACCAATCAGACCACAAGAGGCGTGATCAACGAGCATAATTCAAATGACTCTGTACGCAATTGGATAGTCCTTCAACCAATCAGACCACAAGAGGTGTGAACAACGGACATAGTTCAAATAACTCTGTATGCAATTGGATAGTCCTTCAAACAATCAGACCACAAGAGGCGTGATCAACGGGCATAGTTCAAATGACTCTGTGCGCAATTGGATAGTCCTTCAACCAATCAGACCACAAGAGGCGTGATCAACGAGCATAATTCAAATGACTCTGTACGCAATTGGATAGTCCTTCAACCAATCAGACCACAAGAGGTGTGAACAACGGACATAGTTCAAATAACTCTGTATGCAATTGGATAGTCCTTCAAACAATCAGACCACAAGAGGCGTGATCAACGGGCATAGTTCAAATGACTCTGTACGCAATTGGATAGTCCTTCAACCAATCAGACCACAAGAGGTGTAATCAACAGGCATAGTTCAAACGATCCATCGCTTCTCTATCCGTCCTGCCAATAGCGTGGCAGGTGGATAAGATGGTTTGTGATTGATCCCCGCAAAATTGTAACAGAAGCAGGATTAAAATATGTACAGGTTGCCTGAGCTGCACGGCAAAATCAAATCGCTGGCAGATCAGGCTGGATTTACCCAGTCTAGATTATCCCCAGTTCGAGGACGTGAACAGGAGGATGTGCTCCGAATACAACATCATGTGTTGGCATTTCAAGATTCCTATAAATATGAGGTGGCGTGAACGCAGCATAACATAAAGGAGACCAGACATGGTTGTAATATGGGAGCAGGTAAGTACTGACAAATTAGAGGGATTAAATCAATGTCATACCTGTATGTGACCACCAACCTCCTGAGCTGACAGAATACATTTGAAAACTGTAAAAATATTAAACTATGACTAGAACTTTTTTTTAGTTTAGTTTAGTTTTTATTTAAATTTGGCTCATGGCGTCAATTTATAATTAATAATGTGACCTTAGGCCCAGATCAGACATGTTTTTTCAACTGTGAGCAGAAAAGTGTGGGCTTTCCTTTTAATGTACTCATTATTTGAATTAATTTTGAAAAAAAAAAAAAAAGAAGTTACATATTGTAGCTTTAATTGAACTCCAGATATAGTGTAAATCCTGAAAATTTTTACTTAATTAAATGTTCAAAAACAACAAATAATGAATTTCCAAACCTGTATGACTTACTTTCTTCAGAGAAATAAAAAATAGAAGAATGTGAATGCAATTATTTAAAATATTTCCTTTTGTGTTCCAAGTCATTCAACGCACCAATTCTATATGGCTTCAACCCACCCCATGTGTGGTTACAACTTACCCTGCAGCAATGGGGTTGGTTATAATAACAGCACTCTTTGTGCTTGACATTCATTTTCACAGTTTAATGTTAAGTTTTCAAAAGACAAACGTGGCATTATATCAAAAATGTTAATAAATAGCACAAAACAACTGTGCTATAGGTTAATGAGAAAGCACCACAGCCATCCCTGATCTCCCCTAATGTGCATCTCTTGAATAATAATAAAGAGTTGGATAAATGTTAGCTTGACTTACCACACCAAGGGACAGAATTCATGTGTTGTTAATGGGTTTCACAACAAGTAGTGCTTTTGATGTTTTCATATCAATGCCTGAGTAGCTTCACACTGGAAAAACAAATTTGAGAACAATAAAGTACATCAATTATGACATGAATTTTGAAAATGTAATGAAAGTGTTTGGAAAAATATTTGCAGATCAAACCATACACCTTTACTGTAAAAACAAAACATAAAAACACTCATTTATGTGAATATTTTATTGCATTTGAATGGTTTTATTGTTGCATATGCTTGAAGGAACATAATTCATAAAATATAATTAAAAACCACAGGAAAATTAGTATTTACTAGAAAAAAAAGTTATTCAATTCTTTGTGGTCAATTTTCAAAGGTTCTGGCTGGAGTTGCAATAAACAATCAGTATTGTTTCTCATTTTGGTCCTATAGTACTCTTTGGTACTAGTTATTTTAAAGCCAACTGAAAGCACACTCAACTGCGCATATTATCAAAAGCACCAAATAAAGAACATTTACTCTAATGTTGCGTTTAACATCTTCACTTCAACTAATTTACAATATTGTGTACTGAATGGGACTTTTAAAACCTTTTAAATCAGCCTCTTTTTGTTACATTTTGCAACAATATTCTATGCAGGTTCAATACATCAAATTTCTTTACATCTTGACATTATTAAATAACTTTATTTTAAGTTTTATGTTATTTTCAGTGTACAGTTTCAAACTAGGGATGAAACGGTATGGAAATTTCACATCACGATTATAGTGACCCAAATTATCACGGTTATCAGTATTATCACGGTTTTGTTCAAATGAGATGAAAGTGTTCAAAAAGAACAGATGCACACACTTAAAACATTTCAACAAGTTTTATATTTGAAAATCTACAAACAACAAATAAATCAAGCAGCTTTATGCACTTTTTTAAGATAGATTCTATTCTGTGGGATTTCCTTCCTTATAATGGCCGTCGTCAAAAGCAACGCATAAACAATAATAATTTGGTGTAAATATAATCTCTAATATTATCTCTGTAAATATATTCTCAAGCAATATTGTCATCAGTGTTCAGCAATGATGCATTTAAATCTAGCATATTTTGTGTAAGAGCCCAAACAGTATCCTACTGAAATAATGCATATCCATATTTCCATATGATTTGACAGTTTATTTAATTAAATATCCAAAGGTGTGCATCATACCTGACACCTAGATGAACACTTTACAGTCAGTTTTATGACTGTCATTCTCTTCAAATGCTATTGAAGTTTGAATCGTGTATAACGTTACCAATGTTGTATGTAACTTTAGAGACGGTCCCTGAATTCAGCTTAACAATCATGTCAGATGTGCTTTGCACTGTGGTGTTGCTGTTTGCTTGAAACCATTTCCACTGCTGAAATACAACACAAATCATGTGATGTGTTATCTCTGCTTTGAGTGCAGATTTCAGCGAGTGAGAGTGCGCTCTGAACATAACTGGCTAATCTGAACGCCTCTGATTATGAGACATTGCATTCATAAACTCAATAGAAACACGCGTGGTTGGTTATAATGCGCAACGCGATTATAACAGATGGCTGTTGAGAAGACTATAATAAGTTCAACCGCCAAAGTGGCTATAGTGTGCAGCCGAAATATACCCGCAAATGGCGGTTGTTAATGTCAAGCCCTGATTATTATCCCTTAAATGTCACCCTTGTCTTGTCTGAACTTGTTTGTTCGTCTTTGGCTCAAGCTTCACGTTATTATTTCCCAGACGTAGTTTTCGTATTGAGGTCAAATTTCTTTTGCCTTGCGTTCGCAGATGTGAAGTGTTTCCACTATTACAGCGACTTTCTTCTGGCATGTTCTGCAGTACAGGGTGACCATCTTCAATTAAGTTTCCCTCAGGACTTTTGTAAAAGCCAAAATATGACAACGCCTCAGATTTGGTCCTTTTAGAAGGATGAAAAATCTCCAGGCGCTGTCACTGTCATCTGCCATTTATTCTCATTCAAAAAACTTATTAAAGTAAGGTGAACTTACTTTTTAAAGTTTTAACTGCAAAAGTTCACTAGGGTTGCCAGCCGTCCCGTGAAATACGGAATTGTCCCGTATTTACAAGCAAAATGACGCGTCCCGTATCAAAACAATTGGGACCTGGTTTGTCCCATATTTTACATAGGTCCACACATAGTTCAATAAACACATAAGGATTTTGCAGTGTGGAGAATACTGAGATCAAATATAAAGAAATCAATTTCACAATAAGTAGTAGAGAAGCTCCCGTGATTGCGTTTTAGCTGCTTTGTTGTCATAGCGACGGAGTCTCGAGAACTATGGGGTTATGTTTCTGCCACATTTCTGCACGTGAAGATCATATTTTGAGCACGCAAGATAAAATTTTGAGCGCGCAAAAGGACATTTCGTACACGCGTGAACTGAGTTTTGCAGAGAAATGTTCGTTTCGCAAATAAAGTATTTCACGTGAACGAAAATCAATTTTGCATTTAAAATACGTTTATTTGGATGTGCGCAGCCGGTTCTCTTTCACATGCGCAATGTTTCAGTTGCTTGCTCAACACAACCCAATGTTACATTATGCCGTAATTCCAGCCAATCAGATGAGACAGCTAATAAAAAAATTAAAAAAAGATCAAATGCAGTTCTGCCAAATCAGATAAAAAACTGTATGCATACTCATCAAGTGAGCCCCTGCCTGTGAAAGTAATTTTCTGGTGGGAGGCTGGAATCGGAAAACACAGCACAACAGCTGAGTTTACAGTTATTTGCGGGAGAGGAGAGCCATTGCTTGGAAAAGACATGAATTAGGAGTGATGAGGATTGGAGCTAATGTTGCATCGGTGAGTGATGTGAATGAAGTCAAGGATACAACAGCAGTACCCCAAATTGTTCTGTGGAGTAGGCAAACTAAACACAAAACAAGTTAGCCTGCACATAGACAGCACAGTAATGCCAGTTGCACAGCCCCTTAGGCGTGTTCCATTTCACCTAAGAGAGGCTGTTGAGGAAAAAATAAATGAGCTGCTCCACATGGACATTATTGAAAAAGTAAATGGAGCTACTCCTTGAGCATACCCCGTTGTCGTTGTGCCCAAAGCGAACAGGGAAATAAGGATGTGTCTGGACATGAGACAAGCCAACACTGCAATCATTCGTGGAAGGTTTCCGATTCCCACAGTGGATGAACTACTGCAAGGAATGAATGGGTCAGTCATTTTCAGCAAACTAGACCTAAAGTGGGGATACCATCAGCTAGAATTGACCCCAGAATCAAGAGACATCACAACTTTCGCTGTTCACAATGGCATATATACACTCACCTAAAGGATTATTAGGAACACCTGTTCAATTTCTCATTAATGCAATTATCTAATCAACCAATCACATGGCAGTTCAATGCATTTAGGGGTGTGGTCCTGGTCAAGACAATCTCCTGAACTCCAAACTGAATGTCAGAATGGGAAAGAAAGGGGATTTAAGCAATTTTGAGCGTGGCATGTTTGTTGGTGCCAGACGGGCCGGTCTGAGTATTTCACAATCTGCTCAGTTACTGGGATTTTCACGCACAACCATTTCTAGGGTTTACAAAGAATGGTGTGAAAAGGGAAACACATCCAGTATGCGGCAGTCCTGTGGGCCAAAATGCCTTGTTGATGCTAGAGGTCAGAGGAGAATGGGCCGACTGATTCAAGCTGATAGAAGAGCAACTTTGACTGAAATAACCACTCGTTACAACCGAGGTATGCAGCAAAGCATTTGTGAAGCCACAACACGCACAACCTTGAGATGGATGGGCTACAACAGCAGAAGACCCCACCGGGTACCACTCATCTCCACTACAAATAGGAAAAAGAGGCTACAATTTGCACGAGCTCACCAAAATTGGACAGTTGAAGACTGGAAAAATGTTGCCTGGTCTGATGAGTCTGGATTTCTGTTGAGACATTCAGATGGTAGAGTCAGAATTTGGCGTAAACAGAATGAGAACATGGATCCATCATGCCTTGTTACCACTGTGCAGGCTGGTGGTGGTGTAATGGTGTGGGGGATGTTTTCTTGGCACACTTTAGGCCCCTTAGTGCCAATTGGGCATCGTTTAAATGCCACGGCCTACCTGAGCATTGCTTCTGACCATGTCCATCCCTTTATGACCACCATGTACCCATCCTCTGATGGCTACTTCCAGCAGGATAATGCACCGTCACAAAGCTCCAATCATTTCAAATTGGTTTCTTGAACTTGACAATGAGTTCACTGGACTAAATTGGCCCCCACAGTCCCCAGATCTCAACCCAATAGAGCATCTTTGGGATGTGGTGGAACGGAAG
This sequence comes from Romanogobio albipinnatus, assembly GCA_023566225.1. Taxonomy (NCBI): domain Eukaryota; kingdom Metazoa; phylum Chordata; class Actinopteri; order Cypriniformes; family Gobionidae; genus Romanogobio; species Romanogobio albipinnatus. The sequence goes on from CM042240.1 coordinate 9,537,765, forward strand.
CTTCGTGCCCTGTATGTGTATCCCGCAAATCTCCATCAACTGCAAGATGCTATCCTATCAATATGGGCCAACATTTCTAAAGAATGCTTTCAGCACCTTGTTGAATCAATGCCACGTAGAATTAAGGCCGTTTTGAAGGAGAAAAGGGGTAAAACACAGTATTAGTATGGTGTTCCTAATAATCCTTTAGGTGAGTGTAGGTTCAAAAGACTGGTGTTTGGAGTTTCATCAGCAAGTGAGCAGTACCAACATGAAATAGCCACTGTTCTAGCGGGCATCGAAGGAGTGGAGAACATATCAGATGACATCATCATCCATGCAACTGACACGGAAACTCATGAGAAAAGAACACATGCTGTGCTAAAGAGACTGGAAAGCTGTGGCTTTACTCTGAATGCTGAGAAGTGCCAGTTTAACATGGACAAATTGGTGTTTATGGGCATGCTGTTGTCAGTGAAAGGCATAGGCCCGACGGCAGAGAGGGTGAGAGCAGTTGTGGAGGCAAGAGAGCCTGAAAATGCTTCAAAAGGTGAGAAGTTTTCTCGGTTTAGCTGGCTATAGTAGTCGTTTCATACCTCAGTTTGCGAGTATCTCAGAACCTTTGTGCAGACTGACAAAAAAAGACACTAAATTTAATTTTGGGAGTGATCAAAAGAAAGCTTTCAAAACTCTCAAAAATAAGCTGGCCGAGGCCACAAGATTGGCTTACTTTGACAAGGACACACCAACAAAAGTCATTGCTGATGCTGGACCAAAGGGCATCGGAGCAGTACTGGTGCAGGACCAAAGAGGAGGAATGGTTCCTGTCTGCTATGTGAGCAGGAGCTTGACGGAGTGTGAACAAAGGTATTCGCAAACAGAGCGTGAATCACTTGCTCTGGTGTGGGCATGTGAACAATTGCACCCTTAAGTTTATGGTCGGAAGTTTGATCTGGTCACAAACCACAAAGCATTGGAAACAATGTATAGCCCTCGCTCAAAGCCATCTCAAAGCAGATCTCAGCAAATTATGTGGAATTAGAGAGACTGAGAATGGCAAAATATGACTCAGGGGAACAAGAATTGTTTTGCCAAAGTTGCTGCGAGGAAGAGCATTACAGTTGGCTCATGAGGGTCATCTTGGTGTTGTAGGAATAAAACAACACCTGAGAACAAAGGTTTGGTGGCCCGGAATGGACAAGGCCGCAGAAAGATTTGTAAGGACATGTCATGGCTGCCAGCTGGTAGCGAAACCAGATGTTCCTGAACCACTGTCGCCCACAGTAATGCCTGAAGGGCCATGGCAAAAGTTAGCCACAGACTTGCTTGGTCCTTGTAGTAAAGTTTGTTCGTATGGGAAGAAGGAGGCGGGAACCAGCGAACATTCAACAAGTTTAATACAAAATAAAATGGCGGCGGCAGCCCCTCACGGCCGACTGCCGCCTACATACAAAAACAAAACGTAAATAAAACAACACAAAATCCAGGCCTGGTCCTCTCTCATCCTTCACTGTCGTCGCTCCTCCTTTATACTCCTGACACTCCTCCGTGAGCCACGAGACGGCTGCAGCGCGCAGCTGGCGCCCATCTCCTCTGATGAGCACGGCCTCGTCCCGTCCTCACGGTCCCTCAGCCTCGCTGCCCGCCACAGTCCTTTACCTGACGGACATTCAATTTTGGTTGTTGTTGACTATTAGAGCAGGTACTATGAATACGGTAGAACAAGTGATTGACAGGTTGGAAGACATTTTCAGTCGGCACGGACTTCCCTTAACCCTCAGGTCAGATTGTGGACCACAATTCAAGTCCAGTCAGTTTCAGACATTTTGTCAGGAGAATGGAATCCACCAAATTAAAACGACTCCAAAGTGGGCGCAAGCAAATGGAGAAGTAGAAAGACAAAGTGCATCACTGATGAAACGAGTACGGATTGCCCAAGCTGAGGGCCAGGACTGGAAAAGAGAGCTGCGCAAATATATGACTGTCTACAGATCCATACAACATGCAACAACGGGCAAAACCCCAGCAGAACTTTTTTTTTCAGAGGAAGATGAGAGGAAAGTTACCATACATCACCACGCAGTGATCTTGAAGCTCAAGACAAAGACACAGAGCAGAAAGGAAATGCCAAGATATATACAGACCACAGACCACAGGTGCTAAGACATCAGACAAAACAGACTTCACAACAACATTTCACAGCACACCTCACAAGGTCATACGCAGAGAAGGTAACAGTGTTGTCTTTTAGTCACCTCCTGGAGTGAAGTATGCACGGAACACGACATTTGTCACAAAGTTTCTTTCTATGGAAACACCAACTTGATGAAAACAGAATGAGAACATGGATCAAGCAATTACTTATAAAGCTTTTACTAAACAGTTAAAAAAATGGCTGATTGACACAAATAGCGGTCAACACTAAGACTTGAACCTGTTGTGTCTCTTTGTCAAACAATTTGTTTTGTTATTGTTTTAATGGCTGAATGTCGTGTTTTTTTGTTATTTTTTTTTCTCATGGTTGTTTTAGCTATGTGTTTTGTGTATTTGTCATTTGCCAGTAATGTTTATTAGATTTGTTTTGTGTTGTTACTAATTATGTATATTAGTGTCATATTTTTTGCTCTTTTAACATCTTGGCTAGGGGTGTCACGGTTCATGAATCTGCTGTCTCTCTCTCATCTCGTGTTGTGTCTGTGGGCGTGGTCACTGATTATTGCTGATCAGCAGCGCCAGCTGGTTCCAATTGTTTGTGGCTTTATATGTGCAGTGACTGGTGTCTCATGTTGTCAGATCGTTGTGGTTTTCCCCGGTGTGTGTTCCTGCTCTGGTGTCCCTTGCTGTCGTCTGGTTCCTGGATTTCTCCGTTCCTCGTCGTGTTCTGTCTTCGGGTTGTCTCCACTCAGCACTGGGATCACGAGCACCTTCACAAGGATTCACCTCACCTGGATTGAGCACCATCACCGTCTGTCCACCGAGGTCCCTGCGTCACCCACCATCAGGCTTGTGAAGCTTTCCATCTCCTGTGTTGTGCCAAGGATTTTCCGGTTTCGACCGTGACTGTTATTTGTCAAATAAAGTAGCGTTTTGCACTTGCATCCTGAGCCTGTCGCTGTCACAAGGGGACTACAGATGAAAAATAGCCTTTTGGCTAATTCTGGCTTTTTTTTACTCATGTTTGTTCATGTGTTTTTATTAAATTGCATTGTCCCCTTACAAATAAATAAATCTAATCTAATCCATCATGCCTTGTTACCACTGTGCAGGCTGGTGTTGGTGGTGTAATGGTGTGGGGGATGTTTTCTTGGCATTGATGAATGAAATGAAATGCGCTCAAGAGCCAAGTTGCGATAAGGAGCAAAAGGGAATCGCAGAGCAATGCAAAAAGAACTGTGAAACAATTCAGAGAGAAGAACACAGTCTTAAACCATGCAGGTCCCAGAGACAAATCAAATTGCCGGGAAGGTTTATGTCATTGAGTGACTGATGAAATTCAGAAGCATTGATGAAAATAAATGAGACGGAGATATGTTGGGTTCAAAGGATGTGCAAGAGAAAAAAATAAGTAAAATTAAGAGTTAATTCATGGTTTAGTGCACATGTTTTGAAAGTATTGCTGATGTTCTATGGAAGAAAGAAACAACAACTGTGTTTTGAATGTACTGAACTGTTTTGAATAATGGCAATGAGAACTTGTTTAGTGGGTTAAGTTCATATTCAAGTAGAGGGGAGATGTTGTGTATTGATGTGACGTCATCAACGTGGATGAAAGTTAAATCTGGTGTCTGTGTGGTTCCATCCGAAATAACTAAGAGTTATAACACTGACAGACACATCCGTGCTTCTAAAGCACTTTGAATTGCCACTGTGTATGAAATGTGCTGTACAAATAAATGTGCCTTGCCTTGCCTAAAGGTAGGCCTATTGTTTTTTAATGGATACTATATTAATAATATAATATTCCATACATTATCAGAGTTTGGCAGACATAATTATTATATATTTTTAGACAGGTTAATTAATAGATTATAGCCTAATTAATGTTGTTATTAATTGATATGTGAGAATTGCTCTCTTCATCAAGGCTTAAAACAAAAAGGGGACAAACAGGTCGTAGTATTGTCTTTAGTTTCCAGAGCTGCCAACTCTCACGCTTTCGCCGTGTGACACAGGGTTGTGCCTGCTTTCACACGCACTCACACCACAAATCCAATGCCTCACGCAAAAAACAAAAAACAAAAAAAAATTCAGATCTTGGACCGAGACTCGTTCTTTCTTTTCAAACTCCCCGAGCGCCACTGAACCCTATGCGCTGCTGTCCATAGATATGTATAAGTAGATGCCTCACTAGCGACTGTTTCCGCTATATGTTTTTGTATAGAGATTGCTAATGTGTCGTCATCATGACGTATTCCCAGTGGTAAACGCAAAGCATTTTGGGAATCCGCGGCACAAACAGGCGCCAGGTGCCAGACTTCTTTGCATGGAGGGAAGAACGCTGTGTTCAAGATGCCGTCTACCTGCTGTGTTATAAACTGCAATAGTCATTCTCAATCTCACGATAGAAGTGGCATAAAGCTTATAAATATAAGTAAACACTTTGCAGTTTGAATAATGTCCTGTATGAACAAAAGTTTTATATTTTTATGTGTCCACTGTTCGATTGCGTCCGCGCCCCCCTCTCTCACTCCCTCACACACACACACACACACACACACACACACGCAGGTTTGTTGAATTCGGACTGCATGCGAGAGAGCGAGGAGTGTGGTGCTTAGAACATTAGCATAACTTTGAACGGACGACAGTTTTCTGCCCCACTTTTACAATCTCCAGGTCCTGGATCCATCCATCTGTAAAAAAGACTCCAGCGACTTGAATTCTAACAACTTTGTGTGTGTACGCACTAACAACACTTAATATCATGTAGTTGTTTATAATATGAGTGCAGGAAGTTGGGCAACAGTTTGACGTCCCTTGACCAGTTGCTCATCTCGTAAGGATCCAGTCCTTCGATTCCCTTTATTTTCTCATCATATCTCGTCTTTGCAGTAGGATTTAGTTTTAGGCGATATGGTCCGACAATGTTTTCTGTAGCCCGCTGCATTTTGTAGGATTATATTCTGTTTTTCTCTCTAATTTTTAATTATTGTCATGCCAGAACACTAGCCTGCTATGCCAGGCCACGTAAACGGGCCAAACGTACCCATAATTTTTTGCATTTTGATGACGTTGCCGCGCAGTTGGTCACATGTCTTAGCGATCTCTATTGTCAAAACCGGTCGTGAACGCACTTTGTGCACATTCAGAGCACGATGCCTGTGCGTCTGCAACCGCAGTTATACGCGTGCATGTGTGATTATCTATATCTGCAATAGACTGAAGCAGAGGATTTTATAGGATTTAGTTTATCATTAATGGTAGATAATTCTGCATATGTAATAGTTTACAATTCTGCATATGCTTTTTCTGCAAAAAACAAAACAAAAAAATGGCTAAAGATCTTAACATTATTTTAACATTGTTAATATTATCATCAGATAAACCTATACAGACACATTGCTCAGCTTTTAATGAAAACAGTGAACTCATTATAAACAAGTGCATTGGAAATAAATCATAAACCATAAACCAATCAGCCATCAAAATAAATAAATTATAAAATGAGTAATAAATTAGCTTATGTGTTAATGAAAACAGTGAACTCATTTTAGACTCCGTATAGACTCGCGTCAGTCTCCTGCTCACATGGAGCTCTTTTGCACTTGAACAAACCATAACCACAACAGAGAATTTTGAGTATTCTCATATTAGGAGTCTTAAATTAGTTAAATAACGTCTTAAATGAACTTAAAGACTTGTGAGGAAATCCGTCTAAGGTCACAGGTAAAAAACAAACAAACATTTATTATAAGGGGTTTATGTAAAGATTGTTTTAAGTTCACTTAAATTAAAAGTTGTTTTTTTTTAAGCTTAATAAATGTTGAAATTGGCAGCTTTCAGTGATACTGTAATGTAACGTCATCAATGTTTCATAGAGACATTAGTATCAGTGATACTGGCCTTCAGTCATAAAGAGATGCCATTACAACACATATTTAAAATATGCTGTCTTTAAATTGTTTCTACATTAATTTGGAGAGTAACTGAAATTATTACAATATCAAAATATAAAAAACATAAAATATTAAAAAAAACTTGTGATTAATCGCGATTAATTACAGAAAAAATGTGATTCATTAGTTATTTTTTTAAATCAATTCCCAGCACTAAAAATAATATAAAATGTGTCAAGTTCACATACTTGAGCTCATGTTTTTTTGTTGAGCTGTCAAGTTATCATTGTTGAAATAATCAGTTCATGACTTATTATTAATGTGTCCTTGATGCAATTGTTTTTTTTGCGTGAATGGCTGTCCCTTTTTTTGCCACACTTAAGGTGGCAACCCTAAAGCTCACTGTAAAAATGTTTTTGTTCACTTAACTTTAGTTATTAAGCAAACTTTTTACTTTGTACTGGAAAAACAGGCATAGATGGTGTTTAGTGTTTAGCATTTAACCCCGAATTTATAGGATTTCAACATATATGTCAAAATCTCACTACAAAAAGCTGACCAGTTCTCTACATACATGTTGAAAGCTGGAAGAATTTAATTTGAGACTGATCGAAAATGAGCTTACCTTACTCAGAGACACGTCTTGTAGCCGTCATTCAAAAATTATGATAATTTTCCAATGATGTACAGAAACATCAAATCATTACATGAACTATACGCCCAAACATTCGTACTTTATTTGCATGCCTCCTCCCCGTCACCACCACCTTTGCCTCTGTGCAATGTGCTATGAGTTTAAAAAGTTAAAATGAAAGTGTTGGGGATCTCCCCACAAAATGCCACAAGAAGCCTGCTTCAGCACTCGGAGGAGTCATCAGATTTTCCCTCTTTATAGTGCAAGTTTCAACCTTGTAGGCTACACATGGGGCAGTATACAACAGTAGGTAGTTTCTGTAATAAACAAATTAACCAGAAGTAAATAATTAAATGCCAAACTGAAATGTCCACATACTGTTGTGATAAAACAACTTAAGGTAGCCTACATTAGGGTTGTGCCGATGGACCGATGGAGCGTGATGCCACGCGAGTGCGACGCACACTAATCCTCTTCTATAGACTTTGCAGGGATTGCTCTGTAAATTATATTGAGAATATAACTAATGCATATATTCTATTTTAAATACTGTAGTCTTTGCCAGATATAGCCTACATTTTGAAATAATAAATGAGGCTCAAACATCCATTTCATAAGCATGCATGTTTAGGCCTATTTCAGCACTTCCGTCAGTGAAACAACACACCACAGCCTGTAAAACATTTAAACGATTATCAGTAAATAATGGTAACTTAAAGAATATAAGAAAATGAAATATTAGGAATTTCTTTTTTTTTTTTTTTGATGCGTCATAGCCTATACAGCTCAGCGCGAGATGAACCACGAGCTGTAGACACATTCTCAAATATCTTCGTCTTCATGTGTTCTCCTGATGTTGCAAAGCAACAGGGAAGGCATTAATACAAGTTCTATACCTTGAAAAGGGGAAAATGTATATATAAATGAAGAGACACGGACTCGTGCTGTAGTCTCTGCATGCTGAGCTGTATTGTATAGTAGTGATGTGTCGTTCATGAACGATTCGTTCATTTTGAACGAATCCTTAATATGACTCGGGAACGACGAGTCGTCTCAGAGAGCGATTTGTTCATTTTGTATTGACCCGCGCATGCGCATTGCGCAACATCTCATAGGCTACAGGAATCAGAAATGATTAGTTCATCTCTCGAGTCCTTCGTTCATCAAGTCCCAGCCCCATATTAGGGCACGGATATGCAGTCTGTACCGGCGGAAACAGAAAAGATTAGTTCATCTCTCCAGTCAGTCTTCGGGTCCTAGTCTCGTTCTTTTGTCACGTGACATGACAGCCGTATTGCATGCAGAAATTAGTTAATAATTCACATATAACTTTTTTTTGATGCGTGATGCGTTTCTGGCCTCAAATTGTACCTTTTTTATTTCTTACACTTTATATATTTGTGAATATCTGTCATGATGGTTCTTTTCTATAACAGAATTATATTATTAAAGAGTTGGTTAATGCTTTAAACTTTATTGGTATGATGGGGAAATCACTAAAGCAAAGATTGAGACTTGTTTACAGTGGGTTCTAATCTTCAGTAAATAGCAAAGCCATATCATATATATATATATATATATATATATATATATATATATATATATATATATATATATATATTATAATTTAAATAATAATTTAAAAAAAAACACCACAGGGGCACAACAACATTTAACAATAAAAATAGACTGACAGGAACAATATGTCACTTTGTTATTTTTCAGATGTTTGTTGCAGATATCTTTTGTATAGGCCTTAGAACGCACTTCCCTTTCAGTGCTGTCGTGGTAAGCGACAAAACAAATGGCTGAACTGCATCTTCGAAGAGACATTTTTCACAAAACGTGTGCGCTGTTGTGGTAAGCGACTTCCGGAGAGAAACTATTCAGGCACAATCATTAAGAATATGTGGGGCTTTTAGAACATCTCCTATATCAGCATTACAGGTGGAGGTAGGAGAGATGTCAATTAATATACGTAAATTAAAATGAATAATGAATTATTGGATTAATATTAAAGGGCATTCAGAGAAACATCCAGTCAAGGAAATTCTAAAAGAGTGCTGGGAATATGGAAATGATAATATCAATAGTTTTAGCTGGATAGCAAATAAACAGAGCCACTGTTGTGAGATGGACTTTGTGACAATGTTTTTAGTGCCTTTTATGGGTCTTGTGAGTCTGAATCCGGGAGGGCTTGCTGAGGCCTTTCTGAGCCATCGGATTTCAACAAAAATATCTTCATTTGTGTTCCGAAGATGAACGAATGTCTTACGGGTGTCGAACGACATGAGGGTGAGGAATTAATGACATCATTTTCATTTTTGGGTGAACTAACCCTTTAACAAAAAAAGGTGGTCGCATCACCACATAAACATCCAGTATTACAAACATAAAGTCATAAATAAACTTACTGCGTCAATAACTTTGTCATGATTTTTATTCAAAGATCAACAGTCTGTCATTAGTCTTTAGTCTGCCACAAAAAAACAATATTAAAATCATGAACTCAAATGTCATTGTGAAAATAAAAATAAAAACAATGACTGTTGTAACAGTGCGTAAATCAGACCTTTCTGTATCGCCTAACGCTAATAAGCTTAATAAGCTCAATCCCTTCTTTATGCGTGCATCACTGTCCTCCTCCCGAACTTGCGCTCTCTTCATCAAGGCTTAAAACAAAAAGGGGACAAACAGGTCGTAGTATTGTCTTTAGTTTCCAGAGCTGCCAACTCTCACGCTTTCGCCGTGTGACACAGGGTTGTGCCTGCTTTCACTCGCACTCACGCCACAAATCCAATGCCTCACGCAAAAAAAAACAAAAAACAAAAAAAAATTCCGATCTTGGACCGAGACTCGTTCTTTCTTTTCAAACTCCCCGAGCGCCACTGAACCCTATGCGCTGCTGTCCATAGATATGTATAAGTAGATGCCTCACTAGCGACTGTTTCCGCTATATGTTTTTGTATAGAGATTGCTAATGTGTCGTCATCATGACGTATTCCCAGTGGTAAACGCAAAGCATTTTGGGAATCCGCGGCACAAACAGGCGCCAGGTGCCAGACTTCTTTGCATGGAGGGAAGAACGCTGTGTTCAAGATGCCGTCTACCTGCTGTGTTATAAACTGCAATAGTCATTCTCAATCTCACGATAGAAGTGGCATAAAGCTTATAAATATAAGTAAACACTTTGCAGTTTGAATAATGTCCTGTATGAACAAAAGTTTTATATTTTTATGTGTCCACTGTTCGATTGCGTCCGCGCCCCCCTCTCTCACTCCCTCACACACACACACACACACACACACACACACGCAGGTTTGTTGAATTCGGACTGCATGCGAGAGAGCGAGGAGTGTGGTGCTTAGAACATTAGCATAACTTTGAACGGACGACAGTTTTCTGCCCCACTTTTACAATCTCCAGGTCCTGGATCCATCCATCTGTAAAAAAGACTCCAGCGACTTGAATTCTAACAACTTTGTGTGTGTACGCACTAACAACACTTAATATCATGTAGTTGTTTATAATATGAGTGCAGGAAGTTGGGCAACAGTTTGACGTCCCTTGACCAGTTGCTCATCTCGTAAGGATCCAGTCCTTCGATTCCCTTTATTTTCTCATCATATCTCGTCTTTGCAGTAGGATTTAGTTTTAGGCGATATGGTCCGACAATGTTTTCTGTAGCCCGCTGCATTTTGTAGGATTATATTCTGTTTTTCTCTCTAATTTTTAATTATTGTCATGCCAGAACACTAGCCTGCTATGCCAGGCCACGTAAACGGGCCAAACGTACCCATAATTTTTTGCATTTTGATGACGTTGCCGCGCAGTTGGTCACATGTCTTAGCGATCTCTATTGTCAAAACCGGTCGTGAACGCACTTTGTGCACATTCAGAGCACGATGCCTGTGCGTCTGCAACCGCAGTTATACGCGTGCATGTGTGATTATCTATATCTGCAATAGACTGAAGCAGAGGATTTTATAGGATTTAGTTTATCATTAATGGTAGATAATTCTGCATATGTAATAGTTTACAATTCTGCATATGCTTTTTCTGCAAAAAACAAAACAAAAAAATGGCTAAAGATCTTAACATTATTTTAACATTGTTAATATTATCATCAGATAAACCTATACAGACACATTGCTCAGCTTTTAATGAAAACAGTGAACTCATTATAAACAAGTGCATTGGAAATAAATCATAAACCATAAACCAATCAGCCATCAAAATAAATAAATTATAAAATGAGTAATAAATTAGCTTATGTGTTTAATAATCATCAATATAGACTATTTATTCAAACCGTGTTAGTGTGCGTGTGTGTGTGTGTGTGTGTGTGTGTGTGTGTGTGTGTGTGTGTCTGCGTGTAAATGTTTTGTAACATTTATTTCTTTGTTTTTGTTTTATATAACAGACTATCATCTCACTGAAGTGTTACAAGACAGGACAGCGCCTGCAGAGATGCCACATCCTTACCAGAGAGGGGGGAGGGGGAGAGAGAGAGATGTAAAGTGTGCAAATAGTTTGATATTATATATTAGAGTGAATTTTAATATTAAAGAGTTTTATAAATACCATAGCACTTGTTTTGTCTTTATTTGCACAAAGTTTAGTTCCAAGAATTGAAAAAACACTATAATATATACTATAAAAACACTATAATGTTTGTTTCAGAAATTATTCACACAAATATTTTAAATCTGGATAAGGAATAGAATAGCTCTAAGTGTAACCTTTCATTAGAGCCCAAAGGTATGTCTGTACATCAAAGCATTCAAGAATATCAGCATTGTATGTGTCAATGGTTACAAAGGGTCATTTGGAGTCTCCAAGTGGCTTTTTTTAGGAAGTGCCTAGACATAAACTTAGATAAGCATGTGCAAAACACTCATTTTCTAAAGGTATAGTTATCAAATGTGAAATTGGACTTGGTAAGGCTTCATGCTGTGATCCCATTGTGATTTCCAGCTAATACCTCCCAGCTATAGTCACCTGCAGCCATCTTTTTACAAAACAAAATGTTGGCGGAATTTTCATTTTTCTTTTTAAAGTTCTATTACTCAATACCAGTATGACTTACAGTGATTCTGACTGTTCAGGAACAAACCTTAGATTGTCACCTTTCAAAAGAGACCAAAACGCATATACTCCAAATGGTTCAAGAACAGCATGCAATTTACTTTGGGTATGCTTTTTTTAGGCGTTTTAGGAAATTTTTACAGGATTTAATACACACTGAATAGATATAAAATACAGCAGTATATAATATTGATAGCCATATAATTAGAGAATTCACAACAGAAAGTGTGGTGAGTAGACGAACCCTTCATGTATCCTGTTTTTACAGATGACTGGGGTCTGAGTCAACACACATCTCTGTTGCTGTCATTTCTGGTACTGACAGGCTGTTAGTGGAAGGAAGTTTTTTTTTAACTTTTTTCAAATCTTTATCTTAAATATTTGAAATATTTGAACTTTTTATTTTACTTCAATTGGACTATATTGAAAGACTCGTGGTTCAATACATTGTATATCCACAATGCTTCAATGCTCTTTGCTGGTGTTTTTTCTATTTGCATATGTTTTCATCAGTTGCAGCAGGTAGAAAAATGCTGTAATTGTTATGTCAAAATCAAATCACTTTATGGTCACTCTACCATATGCACAAGTGTAACAGCAGGTGAAATTCTTAGGTGCAGTTCCGAGCAACATAGTAGTCATGACATGACATGTACAACATTTAAAGCAGCATCAATTACTCACAGCACAGTAAACTCTACAATAAACAATACATAATTTACACAATGTGAGTGTAGTTCTTACAGCTTAAAACAATATACACATACTTACAATATACTTTAAACAATATACACTAAACATACATTAAACAATAAACAGTATACGTTAAGCTATAATAGTAATATACAATGTACAGTATATTACTATTATAGCTTAACGTATACTGTTTATTGTTTAATGTTTATTGTTTAACGTATACTGTTTATTGTTATGTTCTCTGACTACCATAATATGTAGAAAACCATGTTCAAATAATACAGCCAACATCCAGGAATACTTTACTTCTTCTGAATTATTTTAAAGAGTGCCACCTGCAGGCACAATAGGGGAAAAGCAGTAAGCCTATTGCATACATAACATAACATTTAAGGTGGTGCAGAAGGAACAGACACATCACTGGTGTCAGGTGGTTGTGTCACCTGAGTTTCAGCTGTTTGATTCGGAATAGACAAGAGTTGATCAGCATGGCGCCTCCATTCCTCAGATGTCCCTCTTTCTCACCCTCTGTAATCCTGGGCCAGCACAGCATCACCAACTCCAAACTGTCTTGGCTTTGAACGACCAGCTCGAAAGCTATTCATACAAAAATATGAATTACAGTGAGGAAAATAAGTATTTGAACGCCCTGCTATTTTGCAAGTTCTCCCACTTGGAAATCATGGAGGGGTCTGAAATTGCCATCGTAGGTGCATGTCCACTGTGAGAGACATAATCAAAAAAACACATCCAGAAATCACAATGTATGATTTTTTAACTATTTATTTGTATGATACAGCTGCAAATACGTATTTGAACACCTGAGAAAATCAATGTTAATATTTGGTACAGTAGCCTTTGTTTGCAATTACAGAGGTCAAACGTTTCCTGTAGTTTTTCACCAGGTTTGCACTGCAGGAGGGATTTTGGCCCACTCCTCCACACAGACCTTCTCTAGATCAGTCAGGTTTCTGGCCTGTCGCTGAGAAACACAGAGTTTGAGCTCCCTCCAAAGATTCTCTATTGGGTTTAGGTCTGGAGACTGGCTAGGCCACGCCAGAACCTTGATATGCTTCTTACAGAGCCACTCCTTGTTATCCTGGCTGTGTGCTTCGGGTCATTGTCATGTTGGAAGACCCAGCCTCGACCCATCTTCAATGCTCTAAGTGAGGGAAGGAGGTTGTTCCCCAAAATCTTGCAATACATGGCCCCGGTCATCCTCTCCTTAATACAGTGTTATTATTACAACCTTACTTGTTGTTTTCATATTTAGCCCAGTTAGCTCACAGCAAATTTTAAAAATACTAACTTCATTAATGCAAACTCAGGGCGCTCCCTTATATCTAGAAAGGATAGGGTTAAAGGTGCTACACAAACAAAGTAAAAAAAAAACTAAATGGAGAGTGATATTTGTTGCAAATTTAACATCAAGACTGCGCCCCATGTTATCTTTCTCTGTGGTCGAAAAACTGATCAATACGTTTGTATTTTCTTGCATCAACTGTAATGCTCAGCTCACTGGGGTTTAATCTGCCCTAAACAAATTACAGTATGTTCAAAACTCAGCTGCCAGAATCCTGACAAGGTCCAGGACACTCCCATCTTGGAGTCCTTGCACTGGCTCCCTGTCAGGTTTCGGATGGATTTTAAAATTCTCATGCTCACTTACAAAGCCTTGCATGGCTTTGGGCCAAAATACCTGTCTGAACTTTTAACTGTGTACACCCCAAGATGAAATCTCCGCTCTTCGGATTCTGGCTTTTTAACTGTTCCTTCAACCCGTTTACGCTCTATGGGTGACCGGGCTGTGTCTTCTTTGGCTCCTAAACTTTGGAATTCACTTCCTACTGAAACATGCCGACTCTTTTAGAGTTTTTAAATCAAAAAACTTTTTTTTTAAATTGTCTTTTAAATTTGTTTTGATGCATATTTCAATTTATTTCCTCATTTCAGTGTATTTTATTTGTATGTTCTTGTAAAGCGCTTTGAGATGCAACTTTTAAAGGCACTATATAAAATAGTTTTTTATGATTATTATGTACAATTCATGCATTTATACTATATTATCTTTATGTATGGATGTATATACTTATGTTTCTTGATTATATGTCATTTTTTGTTTCATTTGTTATGAATCTTGCCATAAATGATAATGCCCAGTGTAATAAACCTGTGTAATTTAGGACAAACAACTGTCCAGCTCCCACTAGAGGGCAGCAGAAACTAACTTGAAGGCTCAAACACGGTTGTTCACCGGCCAAGGCATTGAATCCACTCAAACAGAACTGTGAGCAGAACTAATAATTTACTAAACTATATAATAACTAAACAACTGTCAGTTTGTTCTGCCAAGTGCACTTGCATGTAAAGGCAATTTTACAAACGACCAGTGTAAGTATGACTGACTGTGTAATTGCTCTTCAGAAGCTGAGTATGAAAAGAAGAATTATGATAAACGCTGTAACAAATCTGTAATGATCATGGACCACATGCCTCAGGCCTGGGATGTGTCTTCAACAGACTCACATCTGCCTTTCATTATGATTCCTGACCTCACACACCCACACATACATGTAGCCAGTTACATTCTTTACAACGATTACATGCAACATATGCAACATTTCTCTCTGTTGTGTTTATGTTCGATGATATTCATATTCAAGCAGTTCAGATTGAGATAAAGACCTTACAACCCAGAGGATGCTCTTTCATATCTAAGGAGATTTAAAAAGGATATCTAAGGAGGCCACCTTGGGGTTGTATATGCATTCTGAGCGGTTTTGAGATTTTGAGCTTCAAGCTTGTTTTTGCATTTCATTCGTCATGATAGATAGAACCTTTTTGTTTTCTAAATAAAATGTCCCAACATGTACACAACTTAAACCACATGATCACATTATGTAAATAAATTGTCACGGAATAAAATATGTGAATAAATACATTTTGGCAAAAATGTCAGATAGAACCTCTTAAAATCCAAGGCGACGATTTATCTTTAATCAAAATATCAACTTTGTTGAAATTTTGCGGGAAGGTTTTTATTCACCAAGGACATTAAATCCATCAGAGTTCACCGTAAATGCATGCATAATGTTACAAAATATTCCTGAAAACGTTTCGGTTACTAACGTAACCTCGGTTCCCTAAGATGAGGGAACGAGTATTGCGTTTTGCTAAAACGCATATGGGGGAATTCCTTTCCTCGAGATATTGAAGCAAATTTTTATCCAAAAATACCTTTTAAACGCAGTGCAGCTGCACAACTCTCAGCAGGAAGCAGCTGCGTGCTGATTGGCTGTGCTGCTGCAACTGCAGCAACCTATAGCGAGACCGTGGGGCGGGACGGACCAATCAGGTCCTTCCAAATTCCCGCCACAAGGGGCAACAGCATTTGCATAGCCTAGGGTATATAAGACCCGCTCTCGCAAGGTTAGTCAGGTTAATCTACTGAAGCGACTCCTGAGCAAGTGAGCAAACACGGCAAGCAAAACGCAATACTCGTTCCTTCATCTTAGGGAACCAAGGTTACGTTAGTAACCGAAACGTTCCCTTACGAGAGTACTCTCGTATTGCGTTTTGCTAAAACGAATATGGGGGACCAATGCAAAACGCCGTGCTTGCTTAACGGCTCTAAAGCCGACGACACCAAACCCAGGCCAACCTAAGTGGGCCCGTAGTATGACATCAATAATTCAGAATGAGCCAGACCTACGTCGGCCCTAATGAGAATGAACACGATATTCGTGCAATAAAGTATAGACCAGACATAACCGGGTCAGGAATAATGAGTGGCCAGATACTTCGGGCCGTATAAGGAATATGCTTATGACTTAAACAATATCCAACCCGGGCCGCACTTATCGGGCCTTAAGGGGTTAAATCTGTTCATACAGCAAGAAGCCCAGCTTGTAAAGCCGGAACATCTAGATTATAGAATCTGATAAAAGTGGACGGGGAGGCCCAGCCTGCCGCCGCACAGATATCATTCAGAGAAATGCCAGTAGACCAAGCCCACGAAGAGGCCATGCCTCTAGTAGAATGGGCTTTATTGCCTAAGGGGCAACTGAGATCCTTAGACTCATAAGCCAGTGATACAGCATCCACTATCCACCGTGACAGGGTCTGCTTTGTAACCGCGTACCCTGGGGTGCGGCCGCCAAAGCATACAAAGAGCTGTTCAGTTTGCCTGTAAGCAGCGGAACGCTCTATGTATATTCTCAGCGCTCTGACAGGACAGAGCAAATTAGCATCTATTTCATCTGACTGCGACGAAAGTGCCGAAAGTGAAATGACCTGTGCTCTGAACGGAGTTGAAAGCACTTTAGGTACATGTCCATGTCTTGGTTTGAGGACGACTTTGGAGTCGTTTGGCCCAAACTCCAGACACGAAGCGCTCACAGAGAGCGCGTGCAGATCACCCACTCGCTTAACTGATGCAATCGCTAGCAGAAAAGCAGTCTTTAATGACAGGAGCTTTAAGCTCACAGAATGCAGAGGCTCAAATGTAGAGCTCTTCATAGCATCCAGGACCGTGGACAGGTCCCATATAGGGACTGAAGGGGGGCGAGGTGGGTGAAGCCTTCTAGCCCCTTTAAGGAAGCGAACAATGAGATCGCTCTTTCCTAGTGACAGTCCGTTCACTTGAATGTGATACGCTGCTATAGCAGCCACATAAACTTTGAGCGTGGAGGGGGAGCGACCCGCGTCCAGAAGCTCTTGTAAAAATGTAAGCACCTCTGACACTGCACAATCATGTGGGGTCAGATTTCGCGCTTTACACCAGTCTGAGAAGACTGACCATTTACCTGAATAGAGCCGCCTAGTTGTGGGGGCTCTAGCTTCAGTAATAGTGTTCATTACACTTACAGAAAGGTTCTCATGTACCCGTTGATGGGCCAAACATGAAGCGCCCATAGATCGGGACGGGGATGCCAGATCTGCCGTTCCGCCTGCATGAGGAGATCTCTCCTCAGCGGGATCGGCCACGGAGCTGCATCTGACATCTGACTCAGCAGTGAGAACCAAAGTTGATTTCTCCAAAGCGGGGCTATTAAAAGCACAGCGCATTTGCTCTCCCTGATCCTCTCTTTAACTTGAGGTAACATTGAAATTGGGGGAAACGCATAAAGAGGAAGGTTGGGCCATTCGTGGGCCAACGCATCCTTGTGCTTGGAGAAATATATTCGGCATTGAGCATTGTCTTGTGAGGCGAAAAGATCCACTTTTGCCTCTCCAAACTTGCCCCAAATTATCTGAATTATATTTGGGTGAAGAGACCACTCTGCAGGGGACACTTTGCCCCTGGACAGCATGTCCGGGCCCAAATTCAGAATGCCTGGCACGTGAGTCGCTCTCAGCGAGCTCAGATTGTGCTCTGCCCATATTAGGGCTTCTTCCGCCATTGAGTGCAGGTCGATAGATCTCAGACCGCCTTGGCGATTTATATAGGCTACCACCGATCTGCTGTCCGTTCGGATCAGGACATGGTGGTGTTTTATGTACGGAAGGAAAGCTTTAAGCGATATCGTGACCGCTTTCATCTCTAGACAGTTTATATGAAGGCACTTCTCCGAGTCTGACCAGAGACCGGAGATCGGCCTGCCCTCGTGAAGGGCTCCCCAACCTAGGTTGGATGCATCTGTCGAGATAACTTTCCACTTCGTAACAGTGCCCAAACTCACGCCCGTCTTGTGCCAGACGGGATTTTTCCAAGGAGCCAGAGCCAGCACACAGCTGTGGTCTACCTTGATTTGCAATCGGCCCGAAAGCCATGCGTGAGCTGGAACGCGGCGATTCAGCCAGCGCTGTAGGGGGCGCATGTGCAACAGACCCAGTCTGAGAACTGGCGCCGCCGAGGCCATGACACCCAACATCCTCTGAAAGTGTTTGAGAGGAATGTGTGTACCGGACCTGAGGGAAACCGCTCGGTTCTGAGCAGAGAGCGCGCGCTGTGACGTCAGCCGCGCGCTCATCTGCAGCGAGTCTAATACTGTTCCCAGAAACGAAACTTTCTGTGTGGGAAACAATAAACTCTTTGCCACGTTGATTCTGAGTCCCAAGCATTGTAAATGGTTGAGAAGCCAAGATCTGTGGGTTAATAGCTGTATCTCTGACTGAGCTATTATGAGCCAGTCGTCGAGATAGTTGAGAATTCTCATTCCCCGAAGTCTCAGCGGGATTAGCGCCGCTTCCATGCACTTTGTAAACGTGCGAGGGGCTAAAGATAGACCAAAGGGTAGCACCTTGTATTGGTATGTTTTCCCCTCGAAGGCGAATCTCAAAAATGGCCTGTGATGGGGGGCTATTTGTATGTGGAAATAGGCTTCCTCTAGATCCACAGTGAAAAACCAATCTCCCGGGCGAATGTGCGCGAGGATTTGTTTCATTCTCAACATTCTGAACGGGCGCTTCATAAGGGCTTTGTTCAAATGTCTGAGATCTAGGATGGGTCTGAGACCACCGTCCTTTTTTGGTACAAGGAAGTAACGGCTGTAAAAGCCCGACTCGCTCTGTGAGGGGTGTACGGCTTCCACCGCTCCCTTTATTAACAGTTTTGATATCTCGTATCGAAGCACGTGACTTTTGTCGCTTCTCACCGTTGTCTCTTCCACGGCGCGAAAGCGCGGTGGTCTGCGAGCAAACTGTAGCGAGTAACCTCGTTCTATTATGTTCAACACCCATTTCGAAATGCCGGGAATGGCCCGCCAGGCCTCGGCCTTCGAAGCCAGGGGCTGAATTAATCTGTGGGGCGAGTCGCTGAGTAACAGGGACTCGGTGGCCCGATAACCTTGCGCTAAGTTGGCGCTTATGAGGGAATTGTTTCCCGCAGCCTGAGTGCAGGGGGCCGGGGAAGATAGAGTATTGGTGCTTGTGTGCAGGCGAGCGCGCTTGAGTGCGGGCTCGTTGGCTGTGAGAATAGTGTTTCCAGCCACCTGAGTGCAGGGGGCTGGGGAACATGGGGAAGTGCTTGGGTGTAGGGGTACATGCTTTAATGTTGGCACACTGCCTACAGAGAAAAAGCTCTTTTTGTGACTCATATGGGTCGCCGTAAAAACGGCGTTTGTGTACAGGCGAGCGCGCTTGCTTGCGGGCTCGTTGGCTGTGAATATGGCGTTCCCAGCCGCCTTGAAGGGAGCTGGGGGACGTTTTTAAAAGAGAGCGAGGCGGTGCACCGGCCGAAGCGGGCACTATCCGCCCTCTCTTCATACCTCTGGCTAGGACGGCTTCGGAGGCTCAGGTTTCGACACATTACTGGGTCGTGGACCTCGACGCTCCGGCGGTCTGCTGCGGCTCGTAGAGCGGGAACGCTGACCGGGCTTGGAAGCCGCGTGAGGCTGGCGAGCTGAAGGCGGCGCCTTGGTGGGCTGGGCTGGTCCAGCTTTAGCTTGACGGCTAGCGGAGGAGCTGGAACGCTTGGGCAGGAAATGTCGCATTGCCTGCGAAGCCTTCTGTGCTTCAGTGAAGCGCTCCGTGAACCCAACCACGGCGGGACCAAACAATCCTGAAGGCGAAATGGGCGCGTCCAGGAAAGCGGTCTTGTCCATGTCCTTCATTTCCGTTAAGTTGAGCCACAAATGGCGCTCCAACACCGTCAGGCTGGCCATGCATCTGCCGATCGCCTGAGCATTGGCCTTGGTGGCGCGCAGGGCCAAGTCAGTGGCGCCGCGCAGATCCTTCAGAGCCTCGCTATCAGGAACAGACTCGTCCAAGGAACGGAGGAGTTTGGCCTGGAAGACCTGAAGCACCGCCATGGAGTGTAGCGCTGACGCCGCCTGGCCGGCGGAGGTGATTGCTCGACCGGCGAGGCTGGACGTAGTGCGGCAGGCTTTGGAAGGGTGCACGGTCTTTGACTGCCATCCTCTGGCGGAGGGCGGGCAAAGGTGTGCAGCGACAGCTCCCTCGAGGGGAGGAAGGGCTTGATATCCCTTTTCCTGAGCACCATCGACTACCGAGAGCGCTGAAGAAAAAGAGGATTTGGCGCGAGAAGAATATGGCGCCTTCCACGATTTAGTTAACTCCTCGTGGACTTCTGGAAAGAAGGGAGCGGGTCTTTGAGCGGTCGGTTGACGGCGGTTTTCGAAATACCACTCATCCAGACGGCTTCTCGCGGGCTCCTCGGGCTGAGACCAGTCAATGCCGAGGTCGTCCACGGCCATGGTGAGCAAGCGCATTACCTCAGAGTCAACCACTAGCCGTCCGCGTCGAAGTGGCGTGCTCCGAGGCGGCGTCCGACCACCCGCTCCCGGATGCAGCAAGGGAAAGGCTGTCATCCTCTTCCTCCTCCGGTCCGCCGAACGAAACGGCAGCAGCCGCTCTGCGAGGGGAGCTGTGCTGCTCCTTGACGAACAACACGGGCGATGGAGAGGCACGCGGGGACATGCCCGGCGTGTGCTCGTCAGAGCGCTCCGGTGGCCTCTGGTCGCGACGTTTTTTCTTCCGTGGCTCCAGAGGCTGGGAACACGGGACGGGATCCGTGTCGAAGCTGGCGAGCCGAGCCCGAAGGGTCTGCAGCGCCAGCTCGTCACACTCAGGGCAGCCGCCCTGGTTGAGTGCAATCTGCGTGTGGACTCGTCCGAGACATGACACGCAGATGATGTGCCGATCCTCGTCCGCGATGAAGCCTCTGCACGAGGCGCAGGAACGAGACATTTGAAACAACGTCTCGGCTCTTTTAGAATGTGAAATCACAGAAAAGGTAATAAAAGGATATGTGCCGGATGGCGCAGCTGGAAGGCAGGCTGAAGGCGGAGAATCCGACGTCCTCAGGCCGCGTGTTCCGCTGGGTGCGTGTCGACGGCAGGCTTCGATCCGGAGCTCAACGATAGCGAGTCGCTGAAGAAGAATTAATCTGACTAACCTTGCAAGAGCGGGTCTTATATACCCTAGGCTATGCAAATGCTGTTGCCCCTTGTAGCGGGAATTTGGAAGGACCTGATTGGTCCGTCCCGCCCCACGGTCTCGCTATAGGTTGCTGCAGTTGCAGCGGCACAGCCAATCAGCACGCAGCTGCTTCCTGCTGAGAGTTGTGCAGCTGCACTGCGTTTAAAAGGTATTTTTGGATAAAAATTTGCTTCAATATCTCGAGGAAAGGAATTCCCCCATACTCTCGTAAGGGAACAAAAGGTATCACTGTTTCCACAGTCATATGAAGCTGTTTTCAACACTGATAATAATCATAAATATGTCTTGAGCATCAAATCATCATATCAGAATGATTTCTGAAGGGTCGTGACACTGAAGACTGGAGTAATGATGATAAATTCAGCTTTGATCACAGGAATAAATTATATTTTAACACATTTACGCCTTTGGCAGACACTTTTATCCAAAGCGACTTACATTGCAATCAAGGTACACAGTTCAGTTCTAACACATTCAGATATAAAACACTGATTTAAATTGCTAAAAATATTTCACACTTTTACAAGATTTTACTATTTTTTATCAAATAAATGCAGCCTTGGTGAGCAGAAGAGACAATAAAAATGTTACCGACCCCAAACTTTTGAACGGTAGTACGTATAGCGGGCGAGGTGGATTTAACCTCCTCGCTCCTCTAAGGAACCTGCTGACCAGGTCATGCTGTCCTACCGTTTTTGAGTCCACCAGGTTGTGGTGGGCCGATATTGCAGCCACATAAACCTTCAGGGTGGAGGGAGACAGCCTGCACTCCAACCCTTCTGAGAGGAAGGAGAGCACGGACCTGATCGGGCATTTACTGGGGTCTTCTCTGCAAGAAGAGCAACAGGTGACAAAGAGGTTCCACTTCAATGCATAGGCCTGTCTCGTGGACAAGGCCCTAGTGGAAGTGATGGTAGCCACCATGGTAGGGTACTCAAATCTGCCGCATCCCATCCAGGGCCCACACGTGTAGGTTCCATAGATCGGGACGTGGGTGCCATATGGTGCCTCATCTCTGAGTAAGGAGTTCCTTCCTCAGAGGGATCGACCAGGGAGGGACTGTCGCAAGAAGTAAGAGTTTGCAGAACCAGGTCTGGCCGGGCCAGTACGGGGGGGGGGGGGGGGGGGGCGGGGGCAAAAGGACCTGCTCCCTGTCCTCCATGATCTTGCACAGAACCGGTGCGAGAAGGCACACTGGGGGAAACGCATACTTGCGTGGGCCCCGCAGCCAGCTGTGCACTAGTGCATTCGTCCCAAGGGTCCCCTCAGTCAGGGAATAATACCAGTGGCAATGGGAAGAGTCGTGGGAGGCAAACAGATCTATCTGTGCGTCACCAAACTGTTCCCAAATCAGCTGAACCATCTGGGGATGGAGTCTCTATTCCCCCAAAAGTGGCTGAACCCGTGAGAGCTCGTCACCTGCACGATTGTGAATGGGATGTGAACGGATGTGAACTGCACGAAGCGACCTCAGACTCCATATGAGGAGATCCGACGGGAGCGTAGACCACCTTGTCAGTTGATGTACGCTACTGTAGCCGTGTTGTCTGAATGGACCAGCACATGTTTGTCCTTGAGAAGGGCTCGAAAGCGGTGCAGGACAAGACATATGGCCAGCAACTTGAGGCAATTGACATGCCATAGGCGCTGGGGTCCTTTCCAGGAGCCTGCGGCAGCATGTCCACTGCACATGGCACCCCAGCCCATGGCAGAGGCATCTTTTGATACAACATGGCTGGAAACTTGTTCTAAGAGAACTCCTGCCCGTAGAAAAGGGAGGTTCAACCTTCTCTGCATGGGGGAGAGTTCTTTTCCCAGTTGATCCGAAGGCCCAAGCGGGCGAGGTGCCGGAGCACCAGGTACCTGTGTTCGCAAAGTGGCACAAGGGCTGCCTCAACGACTTTCGTGAATATGCGAGGAGACAGGGCTAACTCGAATGGGAGTACCATGTACTGGTATGCCTGCTCCTCGAAGGCAAACCATAGAAACGGTCTGTGTCAAGGAAGAATGGAGATATGAAAGTACGCGTCCTTCAGGTCGATCGCTGCAAACCAATCCAATGGACGAACACATTTAAAAATGCGTTTGGCTGTCAACATCTTGAATTGAAGCCTGTGAAGGGATTGGTTCAAGACGCGTACGTCCAGGATTGGCCGTAACACACCGCTTTTCTTGTGCACAATGAAATAAGGGCTGTAGAAGCCAGACTTCATCTCGGCTGGAGGGACGATCTCGACCGCACCCTTCCCAAGTAGGGTGTCGATCTCTGCACGCATGACAGCCAGCTGGACAGATTGGGAAGCTCTAGCCAGGCTCCCAGAAACGGAACCAGCGGGGACATGCGAACCACAGGTGTACCCACGATGGGGCAGCAAAGCGGAATGACCGGCCCAGACATGGGAGGCGTGGGAGCGTCCCGAGGAATGGGCAGGGTCGAATTACGCGCCCTGACAGATAAGTACCATCATTCCACGGGGGACTCGTCTGACGGGGCTGGCGACAGAGGGGGCTGAGAGTGGCGAGGCTGTGCGTCGCACACTGCCAGCCGCGCCCTCTTGGGGCTCGGAGGTGAATGAGTAAGCTCTTTCGTTAAAGGAAAACAAA
The DNA here is from genome assembly GCA_023566225.1 of Romanogobio albipinnatus. NCBI lineage: Eukaryota > Metazoa > Chordata > Actinopteri > Cypriniformes > Gobionidae > Romanogobio > Romanogobio albipinnatus. Next base: position 9,561,723 of record CM042240.1, read on the forward strand.
ATATTCTCCCCAGCCCTCCACTGGGGGAAAGAGTAGCCCTGTTACCGTCTCCTGAGAAAGAGCTGTATTCACCTCCGAGCGGCTGGGACTGGGGCTGCGCTGCCGTCCTGCGACCTCCTCCATGGCGACAGAGAGGGCTGAGAGTGGCGAGGCTGTGCGTCGCACACTGCCAGCCGCGCCCTCTTGGGGCTTGGAGGTGAATGAGTAAGCTCTTTCATTAAAGTAAAACAAAATATTCTCCCCAGCCCTCCACTGGGGGAAAGAGTAGCCCTGTTACCGTCTCCTGAGAAAGAGCAGTATTCACCTCCGAGCGGCTGGGACTGGGGCTGGGCTGCCGTCCTGCGACCTCCTCCATGCCCTGGCCCGGGAGTAGGCTGCTGCTGGGGCTGGCCGGGAGGGGCGGGAGCTGCAGGAGGGTGGCCCCGACGGGGAGCAGACTGAGGCGTCTGTGCCAGCGGCTGGGTGGAGGCAGCAGCTGGTTGCCAGGGCAGAATATGTTTAATCACCTCAGTCTGCTTTTGTGCGGCCGAGAAATGGAAGCTCTAGCGTAGTTCTACCTGGAAGACTCCAATGTCACGTCATTCACTAATTATCTATCTAGCCAATCGTTATTCGTCTTCTGTAGTATATAAGTTCTGTTCCTACCCATTACTACATTTGCAGATACAGTTACAACATCATTCACAATTGACGATCCTGATGTTCCTTAGCGGTCGATTGATGGTCCTTCATAAAGTTAAAACGTCAATAATGTTAAATGCCACAGTAGTGTTTTAAGTCCATGTCAGCCTATCATTCCGAATATTCATTGAGCGTTGCGGCAACAGATGCAAGTTTCTGCTTCCATTGTCACTAATGAGAGCAAAATCTTGCGTTTCAGATTTCAGAAGCATGCAGTTCTCTCCTCGCGGATTTCTTCTTTCATTTCAATTTTATTTCAGCAATCACTTTCATTAGGACTATCTGGGCCTGTTATCAAAGACACAGCTGCAATCTTCATCCCCATTCTGGCGTCATCACTACTCCAGCATTCATCTCAGTGATACGTATGTGTTTATGCACTTCTGATGTTGATTGGGTGTAGCATTTTACTCCTCTGTTCTTTTCGCATACAGCAATGTCAATTTTATGTCGCAAGGTCTGTAATGAGTCGCATACATTTGTATGAAACACTTGATTGCACAATGTGATCGCTCGTTTGTGTTGCTTGTTTCTGTCGTAATCTAACCATAATGCCTCGTAAATTATTTGCTTGACACAGGTTACTGTTAATGATCGTATTTTGTTTCAGAAAGCTCAAAGCAGAACAGAATGGCATTTTAGCCTCTATCATTCTCCCCACGAATGCAAGGAAACCTCATTCATGGGTTTTAAAGCAACATTTGGATTTATTTGGATTTAAATATCCAAAACCACTAGAACAATGACATATATTGTTATACAATTATATATTTCGGTGACTTGTGTACTCATTATCCTACATGTTTCCAAGAATGTTTAAATCCAGAAAAATAACCGATTTCAAACAGGATACGGACCGTGTGTGTGCTATCAATGACAAACAGACCATATATAGTAGTAATTGTGTGCTTTCGTCTTTGTGTCACTCCAGTAAACATGTCTCTACCTGCGTTTTATTAGCTACTGTGATATCGGGGTGCCTCTGTCTATTTTCAGAACTATAGAATGTAGCGTTTCGTTTCACTTGGACTTTCTGTGCTAGGGCACCCCTGGTTACGATTATGAATAAAACAGAAACGTGTTTTCTCGCTTAAGCTCACAACACCATATTTCGGTTATATCAAAGGTTTGTAAACACAACAAGGTTCAACTTGTTATTCGACAGCAGCACTAATTTAATTCCGTTCTCAATCCAACCCGGTTTACATAAAGATTGCATCCTGTATAGCAACTGAAATCGCAGCAGTTTATTGCAACTGTTTATTGTTTCCCGGGCCACAACGCAAATAACAAGAGCCCTCTCGCAGTGAGCCTTTTCTTCTCACTAAAGCTGGTACACACTGTGCGACTTTACAATAGTCATAGTTATTGTTGCTTTTCAGACTGTATGAAAACAAACACGATAATGTTCATTCCAAGAAAAAAAAAAAATTCTGGACGCACAAAAGGGAACTTGTCCAGAGTTGAGGGAATATATTTAAGGTTAAAATTGTATCACAATGGTCATTAATCGGCTGTGGTGAGCATGTCAACTATCAAAGACATCAGATTTTAGCCTAGGGTCAAAAGAATCTTTTAGGATTGTGCCAAATCGTGGCCAAAATCATGCAGTATGCACTCGGGAGTAGACGGGTGTTCAGAGTGGTCAATAACGCGAGACAAAGCATCGGGTTTGATGTTCTTAGAACCCGGGCGATATGAAAGGGAAAAATCAAAATGTCCGAAAAAAAGAGCGCACCGAGCCTGCCTAGAGTTGAGTCTTTTGGCAGATCTGATATATTCCAGATTCTTATGATCGGTCCAAACTATAAAAGGAACCCCCAATCCTTCTAGCCAGTGACGCCATTCTTCCAATGAGAGCTTGACTACCAACAACTCCCTGTTACCAATGTCGTAATTACATTCGGCTGGTGAAAGGCGATAAGAAAACGTGATAAAACGAAATATATAAAACGTGCAGGGATGCATCTTATCATCCGAGGAAGAATGCTGGGAAAGAACCGCTCCTACCCCCACCTCTGACGCGTCCACCACCACCACAATCTGACTTGATGGATCAGGGGCAACAAGAATGGGAGCCGAAATGAAGTGGCTCTTAAGTTTGGAAAATGTAGCCTCGGCTACACCAGACCACCTGAACGTAGTCTTGGAAGAGGTCAACGCTGTCAGAGGCGCAGCTAGCTGGCTGAAATTACAAATGAAACGTCAATAAAAATTGGCAAACACCAGAAACCTCTGTAGGGCCTTACGGGAATCCGGAGTTGGCCAGTCTATCACAGCCTTTACCTTGTCAGGATCCATGCACATTCCCTCGGACAAAACGATATACCCTAGGAATGGAACAGACTGTGCATGGAAAGCATATTTCTTCACCTTGACAAAAAGCCCATTCGCTAGCAACCTCTGGAGCACTAGTCTGACATGCTGAACATGTTCCTGGAGAGACAAGGAAAATATCAGAACTGATCTACCATGTCTCCCAGCACGTCATTAACTAGTGCTTGGAAGACTGCAGCGGAGTTAGACAGGCCGAAGGGCATGACCAAATATTCAAAGTGCCCCCTGGGGGTATTAAACGCAGTCTTCCATTCATCCCCCTCCCTTATGCGGACCAAATGATAAGCATTACATAAATCCAGTTTTGTGAATATCGATGCTCCCTGCAACCTCTCAAAAGCTGAAGACATCAACGGCAAAGGATTGGTATTCTTTACCGTGATGTTGTTCAACCCTCGGTAATCAATACAAGGTCGCAGGGACCCATCCTTCTTACCCACAAAAAAGAACCCCGCCCCCGTCAGAGAAGAAGAAGGATGAATGAACTTGGATGCTAGCGAATCAGAAATGTATTTCTCCATGGCCTCGCTTTCTGGAATAGAAAGTGAGTATAACTTGCCTTTAGGCGGAGACGTACCTGGCAGTAGATCTATAGCACAGTCATAGGGACGATGAAGAGGGAGAGAAGCAGCCCGGGACTTACTAAACACTTCCTGCAGGTCGAGGTACTCCATGAGCACGTTAGACAGATTCACCATCTCCTCCTGTAACACAGAACTAGACACAGACGGACGAGCAGACACAAGACAAGAGGCATAACACTGATTACTCCAGGCAGAAACAGAACTGTGTCCCCAGTCAACCCTAGGGTTATGCTTAACCAGCCAGGGATGACGAGGACGATGGCCATGAGGGGTGTGTCGGTGATGAAGAATTGCATAGTCTGGCCATAGCATGTAAGGCGGATGCGGCTTGGCCCGCGGCTCTGTAGGTCTCCGCCACCAAAGTAGACGTAAACCCACAAGCTTTGGACGGGTGCTTTGGGTCACCACGCCATGCTGAAGCGCTCTGAGGACACGCTTGCATTACAACAGAACGCTCAACAGGGGGAACCCCAGTGTACCCTTAGGACTCCCAAAGGAGGCAGCACAGCTGAATCTTCATCTATTCAATTCAATTCAATTCAAATTTATTTGTATAGCGCTTTTCACAATACACATTGTTTCAAAGCAGCTTTACAGAAAGTGCATTTCATAGATGTACAGTAAAAATGTTAGAACGACAATGTTAAAGAAAAATTTTCGAAAAAGTTCATCAATCGTGTATTATCTCCGGAGTTATCTAGCCCACCTTGTGATGTGCCGATTGACATGGTGTCATCCGCCGGGGCTCCAAATGAGACTCTGGGCTAAGGACGGGAAACACCAGCGCCTTCATCCGGCAACACCACAGGTTGCCGTGTGCTAGAGTGGGGTGTGGCCCAAGGAATATTTGTTGGGTTGGCCCACACCGGTACCCTCATATCACCCTGACCACCAGCCAAAGTACTGCCTCTCGTAGAGGAAGTAGATTGGGTTGTGGTAGAGGGGACCCTCCCTCCTGGACGGAGATCATGGAGTCTCGATCGCAACACCGCGATGGCCGCAGTGGGAACATGAGTCATCCATGAACGTGCGCTCAGCAAGCCAAACAGCATTCATGCCCGCCAGACGGACTAACCAGCCGACCGCACCCAGAAACGCACGGGCAAAACATCTTGAAAAAGACGTGCCGTGTGCAGCTCTTTTAGAGAGGACAAAGCTCTGCAGAAATGCCGAAGCGCCCAGGGAGAACACACACGCTGTGCTGGATCACTGCACAAATCAGACAGGAATGTGGAACCCGCTGCATCTCGCCGTAACGCCGACACTCTGGAGAGACACTCGTCTTGAAGAGAAGAAATCTCAGGAAGGCAAGTGAACACTCGGCTCTGAAGCAGAAACATAATGCGAGAGTGCAACACAATCTTTGTAACTCCTTATATACCCAAATTCTGCAGACCCATGGCAACTCGTAGTGTACTGACTGAAAGGAAACGGTTCTTTCTGTTAGAGTTTAGGGTTCTTTATTCTCACCTTATTGTTTTTTCAAATCTGCAACTCAAATCCACCTCATTACTGATTTTCTGGAGCTCAGCTATACACCTACTGTCTACACACTTTCAACAGGTACATGATTTTCTTTCTTAAAATGTCTATAAATTGTAACTTTCAATTTGTAACTGGTCTCCTTCTTATGGTCTTTTTCTAATTTTAGTTTAACAGAACATGTAAGTGTGAGCAGCTCTGTTCAGTTAAGGATACTCATCTTCTCTTCTCCATAAATTAAGTAGGGCTGGGCGACAAAACGATAACGATGTGTATCGCCATAGACACGTAATCCATATCAATAAAAAATGCGTTCAATAAAACGTTTGATCTTTTTTTTTTCTTTGTCGGAAGAAACCTGATGTTGCGAAGCAAGTTTGGTTGCATGAACAAAGGCACTCGCTCTCTGGTAACCAAGCAACGTAGGGAGTGACAGGCTACATCCAATCAGGTAACTGTATCAGGTTTGGTTGCGCCATATCGTTGTCTCGTGTTGGATTCTTCAGTAACAGAACCGGCGTGGAGTGATAAGTGGAAATGAGTGCCGCAGCGAGCGGGGAAATTGTTGATAAAACAGGAAAACAAGTCAGCTCGCCAGTATTGCAGTTTTTGGGATTTTATAAGTCTGACCGTAGTCAGATCAATGTCATCTGCAAATTATGCAAGACTGTCTTGTTTATACTTTCGTCTGGCTCCGCAGCGTGAGCCTCCGCTGACAGCGCGCGCACCTCGTTCGTTTGGGGATTTGTTTATGCTCGATGCGCTCGCCGTTGTGCCATTCTTGACTTTGGCTGAATCCGAAATCGCCCCATAAACCCTCAATCGCTATTCCCTACTTTAGTCCACTAATACAGTTCACTTGAAGGAGTGAATGAAAACAGGTGAGTGAATTCAGACAGCCGCTGTGTGTACATCAGCTGTACACTCGTTATTGCGGTGCAAAGTGGGATAGAATGAGTGCACTCAATAGCGTCCATTATGGTTTCGGACACCACTACGAATGGCTGTCCCCTCAAATAGTGCCCTATTTAAGAGTATAGGAGGCGATTTTGGATTCAGCCTTTGAAACTACATGGAGATAGCCTGACATCGTCATACTCAATTCTAGTCAGAATTTTAGTCTTATACTGCTCCGTTGGGCTGTGATTATGGGGTGTGTTTCAACCGAACCAGGAAAGATCTCAATTGGATAGACCTACAACCAATTAGAGCAACGGAGCGACGCATAACGTTATTTGTCAAATGTCAACTGAACTCAACTGCACCGTGTTGCCAAAGATCGCGGGTTGAAGCGACCCCAATTATGTGATATACAGACCCAGGAATGCGAATTTTAGCAGGCAGCCCTGCCAAAATAACACATATTTTACCCCCAAAATGCCTTATTTCTCTGAGAACCCGGCCCCCCCCCAAAAAAACATTAAATCTATCCCATGACTTCATATAACTTTTTCCTTTTAACATTGTAAAGGGCTCACATACTGTTCATGTTTTGCTAATTTTGGTTTTCATTGTATTTACATAAAAAATGGAAGAGAAACACTAACTCTAAACCCAATTGTGTATTTCAGATGCTGTCCTCATCATCATCAGAGAAACTGCCACTCAGATTACACACATAATGATGGACGTGAAGACATCATAGAGGATTGTGTCTGGTCTTTATTAACTTGGTCTTTATTACATCTATATCATGTTCACTGTCAACAGATATTTATTAATGTATTCATTTAATAACTGTTGTCAGAGCACTGTCATTTTTGCTACAATTTTCCATGTCAATAAAAAATAAAAGTACCTAATTGCTGGTTTTGTTGTTGTTGTTTTGTGTAAAACCCAAATAGAGGCTACATGATATTATAAGACCAGTCAGATAGAGGGGTAAAAAAACACAATATTAATGATAATACATCAAAATAATATTTATGATACTAAATGAAAATAAACTGTTATTTAAAAATTTATTTATAACACTATTAAAGTCCTATATTGCACTTTTAAAGCATGGTTTGTTATGAAACCTTATTAAAGAAAAAGGTTATATTTAGCACCAAAAAGGGTTCTGCTATTGTTACAAGCTAAAGAACCCTAATTTGGTACTAATTCTTAAGAGTGTTGGTGTTGATTATGTTTTTATTTACCCAACATTGGTCGTAAAGGCTCAATTTTCTGTAAAGTTGCTTTGAAATAATTCTGAAAAGCAATACACATGTCCAGACTTGACATGACTAGATGCAGGATAAGTGCAGGAGCCAGGAAAGGACGTGATAAGAAATAAGTTTATTGGGTAACCCTTGGTCTTAACAGAAATATATTAAAGAAGTGTTATGACCACAAGCAAAGGGAATGTAATTGTACTACTTCTTAACAGTGACTTGTGGCCATGAAGACCTTAAATGAACACATATGTTTACGCAGTAAAAGCAATATATAATGTCAAGAAACAAATGTACACTGTAAGAAAAAAAACATCTGTAGAAAAATAGACAATGTCCTAGTAGAAAATTACTGATACCTCTTCTGATCATTTTACAGACATTTCCTAAAACAAAACAATGTAAAGCATAATTCAAAATACATGTGAAACACCTGTGAAAATAACAATATGTAAAATCGCTTCATATTAACATGGTACAATCGGCCTTTGTTGTACAGAATTTTCGAGTAGAGTGTAAATTAAGAACAAGAACATTAAGGTCAAGAACATAAAAATTATTCTTCATTGTGTGTTTTAGTTGAAGACATTTCTTGTGCTTCTGCAGTACCTGGTAATATTGGTTGAGTTGAGGGTTCTTCCTTGACAAATCGTCAATGGTAATTTTACCCAAGAGGACTTGAGCAAGGCAGCTGAACAGTGGTGTCTTTTGCAGTATTTGTATGACGGTATCTGCAGTTTGAAGTTCACCGAGATGGCCAGCAGTGTTGTAAGTATTATAATCCTTTAGTCTTTGCAGTCGATTCTTGGCCTCTTTGTTTGCTGCTTGTTGTGTTTCTTTACAAGCTTCTGCTGCAGACTCAGCCAATGTTAGATACCTATCAAGACTGTCTGGCTTGATGGGATCATCTCTGTCTTTGCGAACAGCATGCTTGAGCTCACGCACAAGTACCTGTGAGACTGTATCACATATGTACGAGTTCTCCCTTGCAAGGTCTTTGGCTTTCTTTGCCCAAATCATGGCTGTGGTAAAGTCCTGTTTTTTGATGTAATAGTACCTGGCGAGGAGCTGGCATATTACTGCATCTTTTTTGTAGCACTTTGCTGCATTGTGTAGAACAATTTCTTCCATCCCTGGGGTCTCCATTATATGTTGGATGAGAGGTGAAAACAGTGAGTCTTCAGCCTCAGCTGAATACTGTCTCTTCACTAACATGTTGTGGACATCCTGCAATAATTTTTGTTTCCCCAGGGTGTACTCATAAAATAAGGCTGTTGTGAGCAAAAAGTTAATGATTTCTGCCTTTGTCACCTTGGAAGACAAAGCTGACTTCTCTTTCAAACAGTGTTGAGCTATACTTGAGTGAATCACTCTCACACCCTCAAATTTCACTTTGGAAATGACTGTGCATCTTGTTAAAAGAGTGGAAAGCCTCTCAAATCCATCTTCAACCATGCAGGATTCAAAATCTGCTTTTGTTTGCAGACCAAGGAACTCTTCACATGTAGAGACTGACAGTAATGCATTCTTGCTATAGACACGCAAGAGGACAAGAACTGCAAAAAGTTGAGAATGTTTGTCTTGGAAGTTGAAGCCTTTGAGGGTATTTTTCACAATACTGACAATTTCACAATTTCATCTATACTTAGATGAAAAGTTGTTCTTCAGAATCATGAACCCATAAAAGGTTTTTGTGTTTGTGTTGGTCTTCTTGAACTCCTTTAGCTTTTCTTCAAACAGTTCCTGTTCCTTCACAGATAAATTGTTTCCGATGAAAACTGCATCACTGGTCTGTTCACGGGATTCAGCTCTCATGCAGTTGACAATTATGACCTGTGGAGACTTTGAAAACATGTTTTGCTTCTGACATTACTCTTCAATTTGAAGTTGGAGTTTTTTAACATCGCAGATGTCTTGGAAGTCGTCGATCATGAGCAACACAGGAAGTTGTGTAGATTGCTCTTTTATTGTCTCATATGTTAGTAGCTGCACAACCTGTTCGGCTATGGTAGAATAATCATCTGTTGTGTCCTTCAGCACTGCACAACGAAATTCATCCTTCAGTGTCCATAAGACATGCATGGCTAATGTCGTGCCACCACAGCCTGGAAGATGGAAGATGTTGAAAAACTCACAAGCTCTCTTTCGGCTGCGTATATCTGGAATAATAGTTTTGATTATGTAGTCAAACTTGTCACGTTTGATGAATGGCATTGACCCGGGTTGTTCTGAGTAGTAGAAGTTCCACCAAGACACCTTTCCTCCCTTGTAAAAGTTCTCCTCATGTTTTTGTTTGTCTTCATTTCCTCCTTCACACTGGTTCACACAAAGAACACTCAGCACATCTAAGGATTCCTCCGTTTTCTTTGATAGCTCAACATTACTGCCACCACCACACGGCAGAAACCGGCTTGATTTGCGATTCTCTGACCACAGACTGAGCACGGTGCCATTGACCTCAGCAAAACTTATTTCATAAATGCATCTTGTTGAGATGTCAACTTTATATCGGCCATTAATGAGATCCTTCCAGTAGGTGTATGTGGTTTCATTGTCACTGATGCATAAGATTTGGTTTCCTCCCTTGAGCTCCTGTAGAAACATACTGAAGGTCTCAAGCAAAGGGTCGTTGGCATCGCTCACTTGACTTAACAGCAAGAATATGGTGAGAAGTTTCTTGCGAGGCAGCACATCTTTTCTGCACAGGAAAGAAACAACATCACGCACTGAAGATCCCTTCTCAGTCAACCAGTGATCAGCATCAGAGGGGGTTTCCTCATGAATGCCTCCATTACAGAAAACCCAGCTCGTGTTTTTGGTCAGCTTTAACCTGTTTGCAATGTCTTCAACTGCACCTGTAACTTTATACTGAGCTGGTAAATGAACATTGGACATTTTTTTCTCTTCAAGCTGCTTATTCAGGCCACTCTCAGCAGATTCTGGATCAAAATCCAGAACAGTCACTAGATCCATGTGAAGAAGGAACTCCAGGTTTTCCAGCTGAACAGGATGAGACTTGTTAGCCACCACAATGTACCAATCAAAATGTGACCTGTCCATAGATTGGGTCCCTCCTGTTATCATCTCACACAGTTTAGAGCCTTGCACACTCCCTTTGACATCAGAGAGATGCTTTTCTTCAGCGTCCTTCCTCATCTGGGACAATCGTTGCATGTTTGCAATTGCAGTATATTTCTCATATTCCTTTGAGGAAGCAGATGTAATAAGACTCCTGGTTTTGCTGCCATCTCTTATAAAGAAAGACTTGCTCTCATTCTGCTTCTTCTCTGCACCATTGGGCTCTTGCATCTCACCTTCATTTTTAGCAACATTATAAGTGTTGAAGTGAAATTCTTCACAGACTATGGAGGACGGCTCTATGTCTACCTCAATAACACGTTTTCCTGCAGATGTCATGTCAGCTTTGAGAACTTCAACAAATCGAGGGGGTTTAATGCACCTCTTTGCTATTTTAACAGACCTTTCCAATTTGAAATGTTTTTCAATTGCATGCGACTGTTGTTTATCAAAATCATCTGTGTTCTGAACACTAATACCCATAATTTCTCCATGTGGTTTATCTGCCACTCCGAAATGAATAGTGCCATTTGTGCGGCTGTTCATACAAGCTGCTGCGAATCGAATTACCTCATAAGTGAATTTACTCTTTCTTTTCTCCTCTGGTGTGTCGGTGAAGCCTTTGAATTCATGGCATGGTTGTATGAGGTCTATAGGACCGGTTTCAGTTACATCTAGAATGCTGTTTTCTTTGTACCTTTGAGCAGCAGTAAATCTATTGAAAGGGTAAGGATTTGATGACAACACATAATTTACCTGTTGAGGCTTTTGTTTCAGAAGACCCATGTTGTGGCTAATCAGCATTTTTGCATTAAATGACAGACTTAGTTCTTTGAAATCAGACATCAACAAGTGGAGAAGACCAGCTCCATTAATTCCATTATTGTACAACATCTCTACATCTTCTTTGTCCAATTTTATCTCGAGCATCCATTGTCTCACATGGTCTTTATTCCAGTCTTTGATATCCACTGGAAGTTCAGATGAAACTGCATTCCCCTTATTATTCTGAAAGAAACATTAGAAAACAAGCAAATAGTAAAAAAAGAAGTATAATTAGTAATTAATTATTGGATAAAAAAACTAGAAATGTATTATAACTTGTTTATCTTTTTGAAAGGTTACACACAGATCATAAATATTAACTATTACCCAGAGTCAGAACTAGTTACTGATTGGACTGCATTCAATGACTGCAATGCTACAAGTGATACAAGTGATTGACTCTGATTATTTGTGAGTGTAAAAAAAGGAATGCTTAGATGATGTATATCAAAAATATGTTGACCTTGTATGTGCCATTTACCTCTGATTGTCCTGAGGCTTCCATAATGTAATTAGAAACCCTTCTGGGAGGAGAAAAATAAAAACATGGCATTAAAACACATTGTGTAACTGGAGATTGGGAATGGTTGTAATACGGGCTCAGTTGTAGTAGGGGAGACAGAGTATAGTTGTAACACAGGGAGAGTTGTAACACTACCAATTCCACGAATCACGGATAAGATAGGAGTCATATGACACTTTTAGTTTCCTCTGACTTCCTTTACGATCCCACATGGAGGATTTCCAGTCTGTGTTGCTATCTTTCCTGAAGCTACAGCAGAAAATCGAATTCTGAGGTAAGAAAGTAAAAAGTATTTTGTTTAGTCTACCGTTGTATATAATGTTGTATGAGTTATATCAGATCAAAGTGTAGTTTCTCTAGTAAAGAATGGTGTATTAACCTCCTGCTAATTTAAAAGCACCATGCTAATACAGCTAGCTAAACAATGGGTGACAGTGGCGGGGTAGGTTGTAACACGTGTTTTGAAACAACCATCCACTTACATACAACTAAGAACATTTTTGTGATTTTAATATTTCTACAGAATATGTTTATGTTAATTTGCTAATTAACATCTTGATGTGGGTCTGGCTTGTCAGGCTAGGGGTAGGTTGTAACAAAGGACCAATTTGTATTTGTCAACATCTCACAAAGTCTGTGATATAGCTTAAGAAATTTAAATTGATGCCATTTGAAGATGACACATGTGGGTACTTTGCCTAAAAGTTTCAGATGTGTAGCTTTAAAAAAAGGGTTGTTTTAGGTGCTAAAGAAAAAAGTGTTACAACCATACCCGGTCTCCCCTACCGTCAGTTTAAGCATTTAGAAATTAGGTAGAGGGATCAAACAAATGTCGTGTGTGACCACCAACCTTGTGAGTTGTCAATAAATTTATTTTTATTGATATCTATCTTATTAATATCTATCTTATTCTCTTTTGAAATATAAGATGTGGGTTGTCCTGTCTGTTTAATCCCTTAAGACACAACTGACTGTGTTTACATTAATTTAGCGTCATAAAATAATTTTGAGATGCTCATACATTTAACCACTACACAGAGTTGGACTCGCACACAACCGCATGCGCGAGTGCTCTTCACCAAGCACATGTGAGCATTTGAAATTGAAAGCAGCTTCTGTCAGTGAGTTTCATATTTTTATATAAGTCCACTGCATTCCAAACAACATAAATTATGCCTTCGTAGAGCATTTGTAAGGAAAATACCGGAGTGTGTGTTCGCACACCCTGTGTGAGTTTCGGTTGTAGTTTCTGTATTTCTCTTTATTTCAGTTATTCTGCTTGTTACCAGCAGGTGTTCATCACTAATGCTCATTCATCACTTAATTAATCACTTAATTTCTCGACTGCAATGTATATCTTCTTTTAGTGAACTGAACTGAAATAATTTCAGAGCATTCATAACTACTGGTTTATAAAATTAAAAGAATTAAGGTAATCAGTGCCCTCAAATGTTATGAATTAGCTTAAATTATTGGGTTTGACTTTGTGTGCTATTTTGAGCTAGAAGTAACTGCAAGCACTCTGAGTTCACTTAAAGTTTATAATTTCAGTTTTACTCAATATAGTGAAGTTTCAGCTATATAAAGAATTCAAATGCAATATTAAATTGAATTGTGTATTAAGAAAAATCCCTTTTCCCTTTCAATCATTCATGTTCGATGTTACGTCAGAAATGACTGACGTAATGGGACATCGCATAAGAGCCCAATCACCTTTGAGTGTTAACTAAACGAGCCAATGCACATTGGCATGTGTGGCAAGGGGGGCGTGGTTTAGTGAAGTATGTGACGGGAGAGAGAGTCAGAGGATGAGCGGCACGTAAGTGAATCAAGGCCAAATTAGAAACACCTGTCTCTTGTTTCAGTGATTGGCGTGGGGAGACAGGATATAAGCCACCCAGGAAATGGGACTGGAGAGAGAGGAGATGGACAGACACACACTGGGACACGAGAGGAGAGAGCTGCAGAGAGGAACTGCCAGAAACAAACCATTGACAAAGAGAGAGAACTTTTCATTTGAGTTGTGCGATGTGCACATTGTTTGTGATCTAAGTCTCCAAGAAATAAAAGTGAGTTTGTGTCCCAGTAAGCCGACCCCTTGTCTTCTTCCTTGTCCCGTTACAAAATTTGTTACAGCATGCACGATTTACATCTGGCATGTTTCACTTCAGAGCTGAGTGGATTGTTTGTTCCTGCTGATAGTCTCCTGAGAGTATATCAACTGAACATGAGTTCTTCAGGAAGAGCCTCATTTTTCCCAGTGTTGGTGTGATGGCAGGTACAGCGGTGGTCACAAACTCAGCCGTTCAAAAACGTCTCTTTTCACAGCACTGAGAGAGAGTGGACGTCTTCAATGAGAGCGCTGTTTATACAGCTGGGTTAATTTTGTTGCATCTTCAAAGAGAGTGATTGGACACTGCAGGCTGCACTAAATCCTGCTAGTTGTGCCACGGGCATTTCCCTGTGTGATTCAGCACTGAAAGAGAGAGCTTATTTCCCTAAAAGAGCAACACGGGTGAGACACTGCGTCTTTTTCAAGATGTCATTCCACACGTGCGTTTCTGGATGTTGTTATTCCCTGGCGCCGGTCACAATCGTTGTATCACTTGTCTGGGCCTTCAGCACCCTGAATCAGAGTTTGTGGATGGTTCTTGTACCCACTGTGAGAACATTACCATCACAGTGTTGCAGTCGAGACTCGCATATCTAGTGCCTCTTCTGGTCCCCAGAAAAGGGCTACTTCGGCGAATAGCCAGGGTGACCTGAGGATAACAGCGAGGGCATCCCCGTTGAGGCAATCTTCGTGGCCCCCTCACTCCTCTGACACACCACAAGCCGTGAAGCAGCTGAGGGAGCGCACTGGTCCCTCTTATGGGTGACCAGCAATTTCATTTGGGGCTCCTGCTGATGACCAGATGTTATCCTCTGAGAATGAAGACTCAGCTTAGTTGCCTCCTTCTTGGAGAGTAGCTTTGCCCTAGCCTGACCCAGAGTTGATTGCTATGCTTTCCCGGGCTGCCGAGAGAGTCGGGTTCGAGTGGAGGCTTCCATCGAGTCCCAAACCCTCAACTTTGGATGATTGGTTTCTCGGGGCGGCCCATGCTCAGCACCTCGCCCCGGTGCCTTTCGTCCTGGAGGTGCATGAGGAGCTAACTAGATCATGGACGGCACCCTTTTCTGCCCAAAACCGGTCTACTACCTCTTCCCCCTCACTATCCTCGATGGTGGGGACATGAGGGAGACTGATAAATATTGGTTCCTGGATTCCCCCATTTCCCAGGCCGGCCTTTTCAGCGACGCAGTTGTTCTCTGCTGCACAGACGCAGATGGAGGTGATTCAGCACATCCTGCCCCAGATCCTCAGCCTGCTCGTCACTGAGGGTGTCCCCTGTGACAGCCTCCGCAACAGCCTCCACCCAGGCCACAGCCTGGAGCCAGTCGCAGACGGACCGCCCAGCCCAACCAGGCCATTGCCAAACCAGGTTACAAGCGACCCTGAGACAGGCCACCCAGAGATGGAGGAAACAACTTTTCGTGAGATGGTGACCGCACCACTCCCTCCCCCGGAGGAGGGCAGGGGTGGAGAATCCTTTGTTCTGTTTTGTTTCTGTTCCGCCAAATTTACAATAAAAGAGCAATTTCCTCTGTCTCTGGGTCCCAAGAGGGCATGCATGGTGGTATGCGACGCTAACCCTCAGCCCCCTCTCCTATCATCAGTGGGCAGCAGCGCGTGTGTCGAGGACGCAAGGAAGAAGCCTCTTCACCCACCCTCTGCCCAACTGTGAAACCAGGTAAGTGTTGCACAGCAGACTCCCCTTTGGGCCGCTATGCCATCTGAGTTGTCCGAGCTCCACCTTGCTGCCCCACTGCGGGTACGTCTGTGGTCCCTCTGGTCCCGCTTGTACGGTTTCTGGGGGTCTGGCTAGCGCTCTCCAGCCCCTCTTCAGACAACATTAGGGGTGCTCTGATTGATCAGCTACCGATCGCTATCTGCCGATAATTGCTTTGGGAAGATTGCTCGACGGTCTCTATAAAGACCGATCTTATAAACCGATCTCATGCTGACTACGCGCGCACCTCCCCAAACGGACGAAAATTTTTGCCATGCGCACCTTCATGCTCGTGTGGACGCGTCAAGTATTAACCAAGCTTTAAGGCCGGGTAAACTTCATTTTCAGCATTCCGCTCCATCTCGCGTTAAGTTGAGCACACAAGCCTTTAAAAGTATACTCCTTTGCCTGTGAGCGCGGAAATACCCGTTCGGCGCGTGAACACTATTTAGTGTATTTGTTTTCCAGCCCTCAATTCACTCTTTGCACATTCGCTGTTGTACGCTGCCTCAAAAATTGGGCTGCATGCAGACGGGGTGTGCGGACGGAGTGTGCGGGGTGTGCGGACGGAGTGTGCAGGGTGTAACGGCCGGAGTATACTTTGGGCTTTAAGCCGCCCTCACAAACAGATTGCGAATACCAAATTGTAATTAAATGGTCAAACACGCACAAACGTATGTATAAAATTACCGTCTTGACAAGTATACATGTAAACACAGTCGGTTTTGTCTTAAGTGAATGTATACAGTTGAGAACAGACTGGATCCGTGCAGCTCCTAAAGTGACAGTCACAGCACCTAATAATCCTGCTGCTGTCTCTGTTTTTTTTCTTTGTCTTTTGTTGTTTGATTAACATTAATGAAACTCACTACTCTTGAATGACTAACTTTTGTAACCTTAATTGTAAGGATTAATCTGTATTTAATTTTACATTATAAAAAGAAGGCTTCAAATAGAATGGCATCGGTGATCGGTATCGGCAGATACTGCTTCCTGTGATCGACGATCGTGATTGGCTCCAAAAAATCCTGATCGGAGCACCCTTAGACAACATTTCTATTAATGTTTCAACCCACCCCACCCACTTTTACAACTTACCCTGTGGCAATGAGGTTGGTTATAATAACAGCACTATTTGGACTTGACATTAACTCTCACAGTTTAAGGATATGTGATTTCATGTGATGTGGCGTTACATCAAAATTTTAGATAAACAACACACAAAAAACACTGAGCTACAGAGGTTAATGAAAAAGCATCACAACCATCTCAGTCTCCTCTATATCATGCTTATCTTATGAATAATAATAAAGAGTTGGATACATTTTAGTCTGACTTACTGTATCAAGGGATTAAATTCATGCTTTTGATCATTTCATGTCTCAGTAGCATCCTGAGTAGCAATGAAAAAATAGTTAAGGAACTATAAAGCACATAAATTATGACTTGAAAATGTAATGAAAATGTTGGGAAAAAAATAATGGCAGATTAATACAGATACTTTTAACTGTTAGAAGAAAATAAGCACATTTGCTTTCATAATTTATTGCAGTTGAAGGGCATACAAGATTATTTAATGCCTGAAGCAAAAGAATCCGAAAAATATGACTAAACACAGATAAATTAGAAAGTAAATTAGAACTAGTTAAAAGGTTGGTTATAAAATATAATCGTTCAATTCATTCAGTCAGTCACTTCCGATGCCATGTCGGCAACCAACAAATAGGAATCTCGCTAGAGAAGCAAATCTACTTTGAGTGTAACTAAACTAATGCACATTGGCATGCAATGATTGCACCAGCTGCTCTGCCTTGCAGCGCAGGTATACAATGAGTAGCAGGTGAATTGCAATATTAATTTTTAAATATGTTATTACAGCTGGCTAGAGCTGCGCCTTCAACAAGAGTGAGAGCACACTACAGGCTGCACATTCCCTGTCAGTGTTGCCGCAACCTTTTCCCCTGTGTGCTTCAGCACCAAGGAGAGCAGTTCCCTAAAAGAGCTTACACAGGTAGAGTTTGCATCTTTTTAAAGATGACATTCTACCAGTGTGTTTCTGGATGTGGTTGCTTCCTGTCCTCATTGACAGCCATGATCACTGTCTCACATGCCTGGGCATAAGCATGCTGAGACGGTGTTCATGGGTGGTTCATGTTTTCACATGAGAACATGACCACGTCGGCATGCCAGTCGCCTTTCTCCGGAAAGCTTGAGTCCCCTCTGCTGTTGGCCAGCCGCTTGTGTGTAAAAGCACAGCCACAGGTCTATTCGACACTCTAGGAGACCAAGGAGATCAGCGAGAGCCAACCCCCTAGGGCCCCTCCCGCTCTAGCGCATCGCAAGCTGTGCAGCTTCCGGATGGAAATGTTGGTCTTTCTTCACACACACAAGATGAGAAAGAGAAAAATCACTCGCAGCTCCTGAATGGAAAACATCCAGATACTCTTAAATACTGAAAGCACTCTTTATTTATTGCTTGTAATATGTTTATTTGTTTGACTTTATTTCCGGCATTTTTCTGTTTTATTGAAAATAATAGTTTCGTTTGAAGTTATCATTATGGTGATCAGTGTTTTCTTTAGTTGTGCCCGTGACTCTTTAATTTTAGTGTTTAAGTCAAGTCAAGTCAAATTTATTTATATAGCGCTTTTAACAATGCAGATTGTTTCAAAGCAGCTTCACAGTGTTAAACAGGAAAATAACGCAGCATAATTTTATTCAGCCGTATAGCCATTCTGGAGAAAATGGTGATGTCATCAGTTCATTTCAATTATCATACAGTGGCAGTGTGGGCTTTAGATCAGTAATTAGATCAGTAACTTAGTTTTAAATGGTTAACCTAGTTCAACATCTCGTTATGTCGGCAGTCCAACTGCTGGACTCTACTGGGTGGCCGTCCACTAGCTCGGCTCCTCAGCAAAAACTTTGTATCGCAACGCACCTGCAACTCTGCTAGTTTGCGACCCTATGCGAATTTGCACTGTTCTTGATTGTATTGATTATTATGAAAATTGTATGGCTGTGGCTGTTTGTTAGATCACTCACAGAACTGTACACTCCCATTGGTGCTTTTAAGGGATTGCTGTCTCACGCTAGTTTGCCCTGATTAGTATTTCAGGCCCTAAAATGAGTTATTTAAGACACTGCAGATGCAGATTTTCTTTTAACCATAGGAAACAGTAATAGACAACAGTTGACACTTTTATGTAGTAAGTAAATGGGTTGTTGATGGAATGTAAATGGAATGACGAGCTTCATGACCAGATTCTTTCAATCAACAAAATGGGAATCGCTTCAAAATGGAAACATTTTTTGAACAGGTCAGGCTCAGTATGACAGCAAGATCAAATTTGGGCTTTGCAGGTTCCACACCTGTAAAAACACCAGTGAATGCTGTTTAGCGATTAACGCCATCATCCCCTCTGATCTTGTAAAAAAAACAAGTATCTAAACAGCCACCTGTGCTAGTGGATTTCAACATATACTTCAAATCCCACTACAAAAAGCACACCAGTAAGCGGCCTGATTTTTGGGGCCTAAATTCTTCAATCATAAAATCCTGCACACATCTAGCATTAAACATTGACACATGTTAAAAGCTGTATGAATTTAGGTGAGACTGATCGAACGTAATTTTACCGTAATCGTAGCTGTCATACTGAAAAGGTTTTGGTGATGATAACAGCCCAGCGATGTCCTTATGGTGCGTTCACACCGGACGCGATTCGCGAGAGTGATTTACATGTTAAGTCAATGCAAAGACGCCCGAGTTGAAAAATCTGAACTTAGCGCCGCGTTAACCAATCAGGAGCTTGCTCTAGTAGTGACAACAATGAGGAGAAAATCTGTATATTATATCTGGTTCAGACAATATGATTATCACTGTGATAACATTAAATGACATGAAACACAACCCAGTCTCTTTTTGTTAATTGCAAGTTTATGTATGATCAATAATACAAAAGTATAAGTAAAAGATATAATAAGCTACACATGAAATAAAGCAAACAATTCAGTTAAACATTCAAAGTCAGATTTGTTATAGCTTAAAAATAAAAAAGTAATGAAACTTCACTTTGCCCTCAGCCTAAACGATTTTCCAGGGAACAAATTATAGATCCATGAGACCAAAGATCGGCCGTTACATCTACACAAGACGAATTATAGCTCGAGACGCCACAGAGACATCAGAGCCAGCGGCAGAAGGACTGGCAGAGGAAAGGCTGCTCTCGCCGGGGTTAATGAGCACTGCTGATAAAATTTTGCTGATAAAATTTTTAAACGATAAAATGCTCAAATAGGCGCTCTCTTTATAAATAAACCACAGATTTGAGCTTTAAACAACTACATTATCATCTGAAAAAGTCTTAAAACTACGTTTTGTCACATATTAACAGTAGATTTTAACAAAAAAGACATGTAAACACAGCCCATGTCAGCCATTTCTCAACGAGGCGAGCCACTGGCAGAAGCCCCCCCCATGACGCGGATTTGCGTCAGTTGTGAAGGAATGTCACACGCGAATGAAGCGAGTAAACTCAAAATGTTCAAGCGTCCAACTTTGCGCGAATAGTGCAAATTATTCGCGTCAGGTGTGAACGCTACATTTGAAATAAAATCCTTACCTTAACTACGCCTAAACGTTCTTCATATTTTCGTCTACTCTCACTACCAGCCCCACCTTTACCTGTTCAATGCCCTATTGTGTAGTAAGTGAAAATGTCAGTGTGGTGAATAGACGAACCTGATCTGTAATGTTCCTCCTGTACACTGTTTTTGGGTTGTTGACGTGGCATGGCATTTTCACTGTCACACAAGATAGAAATGTATATAATTAGTATTGTCATCATTTAAAATGCAGTAAATGGTTAAAGGTCCTGTTCTTCGCGATCCCATTGTTCAAACTTTAGTTAGTGTGTAATGTTGCTGTTAGAGCATAAATAATACCTGTAAAATTATAAAGCTCAAAGTTCAATGCCAAGCGAGATATTTTATTTAACAGAAGTTCCCTTTCAAAGCCTACAGCGAACGGCCGGTTTGGACTACATCCTGGTACTTCCTTCATTAATTACGTCAGTAGAACAGACTAACCTCCGCCCACAAGAATACGCGAAAAAGGGGGCGTGGTCTTGTTGCTCTCCCACGTGGAGAAGAGGAAGTGTTGCGTGGAGAAGAGGAAGTGTTGCGTTTGAGTGTGTTTGTCGCCATGTCGTCGAGACGCTGTTATTTTCATCCCGGAGTCAAATCACCTTTGTTTGGCTTTCACAGGGACGCTGTAGAGATCATTGAGCGCATACATCTCTCCGTTAAGAGGCGTGACCTTTCCAACGTGCGCTAAGCTGCGGTCGAATCACAACACGGTAAACGCTGGCACAATCAGAACTAGTTACGTATTTCTGAAGGAGGGACTTCATAGAACAAGGAACTCATCAGCCGTTTTTAGGACAGTGTAAACAGCGGTACACAGATGAGTAAATTGTGTGAAAAATACTGTGTTTTTTTACACGCGAAACATGAACACATGTTATATTGCACACTGTAAACACAATCAAAGCTTCAAAAAAACACGAAAGACGGGACCTTTAAACATTTCTTTGTGTTACATGGACCTGTTGTTATAAAAAACTGCTCAAAAAATGTTTCTTTGAAATTGAACCTATGGTGTCTCCTCTTCTTAATATCATTAATTCATCTTTGTCATTAGGTATGTACCGAAAACTTTTAAGTTGGCTATTATTAAACCACTTATTAAAAAAACGCAACTTGATCCTACAGAATTGTCGGATCTGTCCTCATATTTTGATGGTTTAAGCAAAAGGGTCTTTTTTTTTTTTTACTCCACACATCACTTTTGCCGTGGTCAGTGCCACAATGGTGCTACTTAAGACCCTGCATACTGTGCGCTTACCTACTGCTGGGTCCAGGTCATCACTGGTGCACTGCTGCAGTTTTCCTGTCACCAAAACATGTAATTATTACTTTCAGTTCAGCAGTTAAAGCATTGATTTATTGAGTGGGAGAAGTTATTAAATTTGGCCAGTTACAAAAAGAATATCTCGACGATCATGCTTTTATGATATTTTAAACTCCCTGTCATCAACTCCAACTCCAATACATTCTATATTTTCGTTGGAGCGTGTGTGGTCTCCTCTTCTCTGCTGCCAAGTTATTACTCCTAACTAGGTTAGAAACCTATTCCTAGTCTTCCTAGACCTAGTCTTAACACTTAAGAACCTTTATGAATCACACTTATTCTTAAGTCTCGGAAGAAGAGTACAATTACATCATTCTTAGAATGGTTTTAGCGCTAAAATGCTTTGTGAAATACTCTTGAATCCTAAAATTAGGACTGGCACGGCCATTATTTTCCTTTTATTTTCAGTTTCTCCTAAATCGGCAAGTTAGGAACTACTTTTAGTCTTTAAGATGTTTTGTGAATACGCCCCGTTTTTGTAAGCCTTCCTGGTAATGTTTTACTCTGATCAAAATAACAGTCAAGCCAAATGCAAGCAAGCTTAGCTAAGCATCAAAAACTGGAATAGGCTAATTATTGTATGGTACATTTAATGTGGCTTTACACATGTAGTAGAATCAATATCATCTAATAAATGCTTAGTTTACAGTACTTCAGAAAGTTTAAATCAGCCATTTTCTTACCATTTCCTCTTCTGTAAAATCTGTGTTCACTTTGTAATCTTTGATCAAAGTGATCTGTGTTGTACTCAGCTCTGGATAAAATGAATACTAAATTAATAAAAGTAAACATAAATGAAAACTGAAAGAGTAATAGCTGTTATATTTACCTCATGTAAAGTGTCCTTGTTGGAAGATTAAAGAATATTTGTTTCCTTCTTCTGAAAGGAGGGGTTGGTATGAAAGAAAAGAATCTTCTCAGAAAGTCGCCAGATATTCACACATTTTAGGGCACTATTGGGTGTGGGTCAAAATTGTAGATTCATCTTGAAAAACGTTACCAATGTTGTTATTTTAACTTCTATACTGTAAAATGATTAATTAACTGCTGTTAGCCTGAGGCCAAAATAACTCCAAAGGAACAGGTCTCAGTCGGTCTGATTTCTTGAAGCTAGCTAGAAACAAGATTTATTTAAAACAGCTCTGGAAGGTTCGCTGAACCAAACAAAACTCTAGCTCATTGGTGAAGCAAATATAAACCAAATATCTGAGGAATCATATTGTGTCTGAAATCTCTGCTTTTCATTTCTTATGTTTGACATTTCCTTTCAGTTTCTTTTCTTGAATAGGGGATTTATGCTCAAACATGGCAACAGAGCTGAAAGAGGAAAAAAGATTCCATTACATGAAACCACAATTTCCTGAGGAAATGCCAATGATTAGCACACATGGAGATAATACATGTCTCAACATCTCTTTAACACAGCTTTGTCTTTATTTCTCAGAACATTAGTATAATTTTTTATCGAAATGCAGCAGGTTAAAGAAATATCATGCCTGAGCAGATGAGTGTTTTAAAATGTTTCCCATTTACTTCTACCACAAAGATTGCACACCCTGTATGCAGACATTTCAATTACATGCCCTTTTATTTTATTTATTTTTTACCTGTTTTATATATTTTTTCTATATTTTTTTCACATCATCTATTACTGCATATATACACACCGATCAGGCATACAATTATGACCACCTTCTTAATATCGTGTTGGTCCCCCTTTTGCTGCCAAAACAGCCCTGACCCGTCAAGGCATGGACTCCTCTAGACCCCTGAAGCTGTGCTGTGGTATCTGGGACCAAGATGTTAGCAGCAGATCCTTTAAGTCCTGTAAGTTGTGAGGCGGGGCCTCCATGGATCGGACTTGTTTGTTCAGCACATCCCACAGATGCTCGATTGGATTGCGATCTGGGGAATTTGGAGGCCGAGTCAATACCTCAAACTCGTTGTTGCATTTCTGTTTGTGGCGGCGCATTATCTGCTGAAAGAGCCACAGCCACCAGGGAATACCGTCTCCATGAAAGCCTTTACATGGTCTCAACAATGCTTAGGTAGGTGGGACGTGTCAAAGTAACATCCACATGGATGGAGGACCCAAGGTTTCCCAGCAGAACATTGCCCAAAGCATCATGTGTTCCCCAGGTAAGCCACACACACACACCCGGCCATCCACGTGATGTAAAAGAACACGTGATCATCAGACCAGGCCACCTTCTTCCATTGCTCCGTGGTCCAGATCTGATGCTCACTGTTGGTGCTTTGGGTGGTGGACAGGGGTCAGCATGGGCACCCTGACTGGTCAGCGGCTATGCCGCCCCATACGCAACAAACTGAGATGCTCTGTGTATTCTGACACCTTTCTATCAGAACCAGCATTAACTTCTGGAGCAGTTTGAGCTCCAGTAGCTCGTCTGTTTGCCTTCGCTCCCCCCGTGCATCAATGAGCCACGGCCGCCCCTGACCCTGTGGCCGGTTCTCCACTGTTCCTTCCTTGGAGCACTTTTGATAGAGACTGACCACTGCAGACCGGGAACACCCCACAAGAGCTGTAGTTTTGGAGATGCTCTGACCCAGTCGTCTCTCACAATTTGGCCCTTATCAAACTCGCTCAAATCCTTACACTTGCCAAAATGTTCACATGTTGCATTATATATATATACTCCCACCCACTAAAAGGTGTCGTGATGAAGATATAATCTGTATTATTCACTTCAAATCATAAGGATATGCCTGATTGGTGTGTGTGTGTGTGTGTGTGTGTGTGTGTGTGTGTGTGTGTGTGTGTGTGTGTGTGTGTGGGCATGTTTTTGTGAAATATCAGGACACAAATGTGTATAATGACATAGGTATTACAAAAAGAGGGTGAAATATGAGGACGTTCCCCATGTCCTCACTTTTCAAAATGCGTATAAATCACAGAATTAGGTTTTTTTTCACAGAAAGTAAACTGTGCAGTTTCCTGTGATGGGTAGGTGCAGGGGCAGGGGCATTGTGTGTGTGTGTGTGTGTGATGGGTAGGTTTAGGGGCAGGGGCAGTGTGTGTGTGTGTGTGTGTGTGTGTGTGAGATGGGTAGGTTTAGGGGCAGGGGCAGTGTGTGTGTGTGTGTGTGTGTGTGTGTGTGTGTGTGTGTGTGTGTGTGTGTGTGTGTGTGTGTGTGTGTGTGTGTGTGTGTGTGTGTGTGTGTGTGTGTGTGTGTGTGTGTGTGTGTGATGGGTAGGTTTAGGGGCAGGGGCAGTGTAGGGGGATAGAAAATACGGTTTGTACGGTATAAAAACCATTACGCCTATGTGTAGTAGTGCAGTCTGGGTCCCGCCCTATTGAGCATAGTTGTCACCTGAATGGTGGGTGTGACAGCCTATCACTGCCATTCCTGGCATATTTAAGGCAGAGTTTTGTCACCTGGGTGCGCATCATTGTGGTGTGGGTGTGTGCGCGCGCAGCTCTGCGGGAGGTATGTATCTAGCTGTTTGGCTAACGTTGCTGCTAGTGCCTATGCACCAGTTAAGTGTGACTTTGCCGATGGGTACAGGCTCTCTTTAACCCCAGGTATGGTAACTCTACTGTATTAATGTGAGCGAGAGATTGGGGTTTTTGTGCCGCCTCCGGCCCGAGATCCTCCTCTCCGGTCACCACCGTCGCCATCATCACTGACTCCACCTCCGACCACTTTTTTAATAGGTTGAGGTGGTAAACTTGACGTGCCCTGTCCCTATCTGACCATATCACCTCATAGTTGAGGTCCCCAACTCGCCCTGTGACCTTAAAGGGCCCTTGCCACTTTGCGAGCAATTTAGAGCTAGAAGTAGGGAGTAATACAAGAACTTTATCTCCCGGTGCAAATTGACGAAGTCTAGCTCCTCTGTTGTACAGCTGTCTCTGTCTATCCTGAGCCTGTAACAAATTCTCCATTGATAGCCATCCCAAAGTGTGGAGTTTTGTTCTCAGGTCCAGGACATACTGAATTTCGTTTTTGCTCGCGGAAGGTCCGTCCTCCTAAGCCTCTCTAAGGACATCCAGCACCCCCCGAGGCTGGCGGCCATAGAGAAGCTTGAAGGGGGAAAACCCCGTGGAGGCTTGCGGGACCTCGCGTACAGCAAACAACAGAGGTTCCAGCCACTTATCCCAATTTTTGGCGCCCAGCCCAGCTTGATCGAGGGCGGCTTGTGGTGCGTCGGGGACCCGGATCAGCGTCCCGACCTCCATAACGGGACACCGGTCGATGAAGTGCCCTGGATCCCTGCAGCGCCAACAAGACGGCCCAGGCTTTCCCGCCGCCCTATTGGCTGGAAGCAGGTCGGCAGCTTGGCGTGGAGAGAGCACGGGGCTGGACGAGGAGGGGTAGGGTTTGGCAGACATTCCCCCTCCCCTCGGTGCCGGTCGATGCAACGGCATCTCAAGAAAGTACAAAATGAGCTTGAGGTTGCCAAGCTAGTCACCTCACTCCTTAAACAGGACAATCATGATGTTAGCACATCTGAATTGCAATCTAGTATCACCAGTAACTCACCTGAAGCACTACATGGAGTAAGTCCACCTCAACAGCTGCTACTAGTGATTTTCATATCACCTGCCCAGGAAATGCCGGGACATACACCACACCACACCCTGTCTTTCTTACTTCTGAGGCATCAGTATTGCCTCATCCAGACCACCTTGTCGGTTGAGGTACACAACGGTTCCACTGTTGTCTATATGGACCAATATATCTTTGCCCTGTAGCGGCTTTTTGAGGTGGCTCAGTGCAAGATGTACTGCTAGCAACTCGAGGCAGTTGATGTGCCAATGTAGGTGCGGGCACGTCCAAACCTCTGACACTGCATGCCCATTGTACATGGCCCTCCAACCCATGGCAGAGTCATTCGTGAATAACACAGCATGCCTAGACACCAGTTCTAAGGGCACTCTGGCCCAAAGAAATGAGGGGTCTGACCATAGATGAAGGTTTGGCGACTGGCCAGTGATACTCACCCGGTGAGTGCCACGCTACCACACCCATCTCGGGACTCGGCCGTGAAGCCAATGCTGAAGCGGTCTCATATGAAGCAAACCGAGCAGTGTTACTGTCGCAGCGGCTGCCATATGCCCCAGGAGCCTCTGAAAAAGTTTCAATGGGACCACCGCCTTGAAACATGCTGGACACAGTCGTGTGAGGTGTGCCATCTGTTCGATCGACAACTGATCCCAGGACTGTGCTAGAATGAGCCAGTCGCCAGTCCTAGTTGAGAATGCAAACGCTGTGTTCTCTCATGGGCACAAGGGCCCCCTCCGCAAATTTCATGAAGACACGGGGAGACAGGGACAGCCCGAAGGGACTTTGTATTGATATGCTCAACCCTTGAACGCAAAGTGCAGAAACGGTGTCGAGGAAGAATGGAGACATGACAAGTACGCGTCCTTCAGGTCGATCGCTGTAAACCAATCTTGGGGACGGACGCATTTGAAAATGCGTTTCTGTGTGAACATCTTGAACGGTAGCTTGTGAAGGCTCTGAGTCAAAACCCGAAGGTCCAAGATTGGCCGTAACCCACCGGTTTTTCTTGGGTACAATGAAGTACAGTTTAAAACTTTATAAAGTAAAGTTCCGGCCGATCGCCTTCCATGGAAAAGTGTTGAAAGTGCCTCTCGCAGTACAAAATGCTTACGCTATGTCTGACAAGTGTAACTGGTTGCGTACGCATTTTGAATTGCGAGAGGCACTTTCAAGACTTTTTCCATAAATTGAATATGGAAGGATTAGCCAGGACTTTTTTGTGTATTCGACTGAAAGAAGAATGTCATATACACCTAGGATGACTTGAAAAGATCATTTTATTTTTTTTATTGCATTATGATACCGTATATACAAAGCTCAGTCATACATTTTATGTTTCTATAATGTTCAGGATTTTTTTATACTGTCATAGAGGTGTAAATTCAATTGTTTTAGCATTGAGGTCTTAGTTTATGGGGGGTTGTTGTACTTATTTTGCTTTATATCCAGATGTGCTTCTAATATTCTGGCCATATTACATTCTGGTCATACATGTAAATAGGGTTGACAAAAAAACAACAACCTCTGAATACAATGTAGTAGACATGTTCAAAAGTCCCTGCGGTCCAAGTTAAGTCAAGTCGCAAGTCTTTGAGGTCCAAGTCAAGTTTCAAGTCAAGTCTCAAGTCTTTGAGCTCCAAGTCAAGTTTCAAGTCTCTAAGGTCCAGTTCAAGTCAAGTCTCAAGTCTTTAGGGTCCAAGTCAAGTCTCAAGTCAAGTATTTGTTATAATTAACAGTCTATTGAACTATCAAAACAGATTACTTTTACTTTAAAATTGTATAATAAAAATACTACTTAAATCATTACTATCACTACTACCTTACAACTTTGTACAAAATTACCCCATTTAGAACCACCACAAGGTTGCTGTGTATTTTGAGCTATTTTAGCTGCCGTAGTTTGCTGTAGATCTCAAGCAATGCTGGATAATGTAGTCTTCCAGTGAGCGCCGGCGGTAACAAAACCTGTGTACAGAATAGCATTACAGTAAACAACACAAAGAACAAAATTTCCATCTGCGCGTCTCATTTGTAGAA
This sequence comes from Romanogobio albipinnatus, assembly GCA_023566225.1. NCBI lineage: Eukaryota > Metazoa > Chordata > Actinopteri > Cypriniformes > Gobionidae > Romanogobio > Romanogobio albipinnatus. The sequence goes on from CM042240.1 coordinate 9,589,759, forward strand.
ATGTGTCAGATAGGGTCATAAATTGCATATGAAAGTGTTTGTGCAATCCAGGTGCAAATTAACTTGGTAAATCTGGATTATATGCATATGTTAGCAAATAGCCTACTATGGGGAAAAACATGTAAAGGACATGGAAATGTGTACTTCTTGAAAATGGACCACAAGCAAGCCTCTGCTGCTGTGAACACCGGATCTTCCCTTCGGATTAATTGATTACTTTTTAAATTAAATGGCAAAGTTTTGTAAGGTAAGGCTTGACTATATTGTTGTAGCAATTTGTCTATAAGTTTATTTATTATAAGTTATGTTATTTGTTTATTATTATTAATATTATTATTTACTATGTGCATATTCATACTTGTTTTTAGGAATTTTTTAGTTCATTGTCGTACACCTGTCAGGTGCGTAAGGTATAGGCGGGATAGGATAGCAAGTCAAAATTTAGGATTTTGGGATGGTGGTTATTCACAGTTTTTTGACCACACTTTGTTTATTTTGCTGGAATTTCCGTTTGTTGGAATTATGAACTTAATTTAGAAAATGTAATTTAATTTTGAAATAAAATGTGTTTACTAAACACAAAACGTTCTTGTGGCAAGCAGCGAGGCCGAGGGACCGTGGGAGCGGGACGAGGCGGCGCTCATCCGGTTGGATGGGCGCCAGCTGCGCGCTGCAGCCGTCTCGTGGCTCACGGAGGAGTGAGAGAGTATAAAGGAGGTGCGACGACAGTGAGGGACGAGAGAGGACCAGGCCTGGATTTTGTGTTGTTTTAGTTACGTTTTGTTATGTGTGTGCGCTGCAGTTGTCCGTGAGGGGCTGCAGATTTTATTTTCATTTTGTGTTTATTTGTGTTTGTTTATATGTAGGCGGCAGTCGGCCGTGAGGGGCTGCCGCCGCCATTTTATTTTTGATTAAATGTTTTGAGTGTTCGCCGGTTCCCGCCTCCTTCTTCCCACACGAACTAACATTACTACAGTTCTATTTTGAAATGAAGATGGCGGTGGACTGGAGTGCGTGCAAATAGTTGAATCACTGTTCCCTGAATCCACGGCCTACTGCGAAAGGCCAATACAATAATGTTACTATTTGTTGCTAATTTATTTAACAGCAGTTTTCTAATAGGTGATGAATTTGCGTGCCTTCAGATGCGTCACGCTCTCGCTGGCTTGGTGCGTTTAGAAGCGTTTTGTGATATTTGCTGCTGCAGCATATATTTGTGAATGAATGAATAGTAAAAATGTGGTGTTTCGTGCTGTCATGTGGGGTAGTAAATAGAGAACGTAATCGGGAATGCTGGGCCAGAAGACTTGCATTTTTCCACAAGTCTCAGTCTTCAAGTCCATGTCAAGTCCAAGTCAAGTCTCGAGTCAAGTCACTGGTCAGTTGTTCGCGAGACTCGAGTTTCCATCTCTGCAATGTAGTGCAACATGACCTGGCTTTTTAATTATTTCTTATACTGTTGTCTGAGGTCAACTTATGACGTTTGCGTGGTTTTTACATTCAGAAATCATAATGAGTAAGTAATAGGCTATTTTCTGCATTGGTTTTGAGGCTCTCTGAAAAACGCTCGGTTTTGATGTGCATGCCGCACTAAAGGCTTCAGCTCCCCTCAGTCCATGTCGGAATTGTTTTGAAAGCGTCTGGGCAAACGCTCACAGGGTTTGAAAAATATCTTTATCAAACAAACACAAAGATTCATCTCTCATCCACCCGCGATTGATTGGAATGTTGTCGCCCGATCAGTGAATAAAACTGCAAACCGTACACACAAACACACGTGCGTGCGCGAAAGAAAAAATTTTTATTTCACTATTTAAGATAGCCCGTCCGCCCTGTCGGAAGGCTGAAAAACACATAGCCCCGGGTACATTGGGCTTTTAAAAAAGTCAAGTCCGAGCCCTGGCCCATAACGTTACAAGTCCGAGTCTGATCACGAATGAACCAATAACACCTTCTCCAGCCTGTGATCGCGTGCTAAGGTATGTAATCAACAGATAACAAACAATCTGTAACAATGCAATACTAACACATATAAAAAAACATGTTTTACTCACATAAGTGTGTGGCACCGTTCCTGTCGGATCCAATATAGAAGGCACAGCATTGTGTTTTAATCTCAATATGTCTGCAAATCCAGTCTCGACCTCTATCTTGTTTACAATCGATTCCGCATTGTTTCGCTCCACGAGTCGGTGGGCGGGCTTGAGGCGGCACTTCTGCATTCTATGACGTCAATGGTCGACATATTTCTGAGATCTCTCGTTTTCTGGGTCTGGTGTCAATAAAAGCTTTTCTTTTTCTTTGAAGTGTTCAGCTCTGAAACTTACAGGATATTCTTATATCACCATGAACGTTTATATATCAGAGGCTCAAGGGAAAGTTCATTTCTCAATTCATCACCCCTTTAATGACCTCTGTACTGAAGTTACACATTTCTGACTGATAATATTAATTAACCAAACACAACCTAGTTGAACGTGGAGAAGCTGATAGTTCCAAACACTGATAGTTTCAGCACTGAGCCCCATTCATTTTCAGTGTTTCCGAAGTACGCTCGCTGGTAAGTTGATGAAATTACTGTATTTTTGACATTTGAATGCATTTGCCGACCTCTCATTAATCTAGTCAATAGTTGTATTTTATGTACCCAGCTTTAATTCATGTTTATCGGAAGATAATAGTTAGACTCTAATTGCAGCTAGCTTAGGTGACCTGATGTTAGTTTGGCTACATTTACCTCAAATTTGCTATTTTGACAATAATGGCTTTATGTCAAGTTATTTTCAGAGGACAGTAAATCTATACTGCTATACAAGCAGCACACTGACTAGTCTCAAAATATATCCAAGTTTTATTTCTATAGTATTGTCCCTTGAGAAGATATACTAAAACGGTTGCTGAAATGTGAGGGGTGTACTCACTTTTGTGAGATACTGTATTTAGCATGGCAACTTTTTTGCTTGTTTGATCTCTGTAATGATGCAGCTTTGGTGTGATGTGGTGTTGTGCATTGTCGTGTTTACTCGACAAGATGTGGCACTGAATAAAACGGCCGATTTTGTCAAATAGGGTGTCAAATTTCGTTTGACCTCCCCTCCACTAGATGTCAGACATGTCATACTTCATCCCCGACTCAAAAAAACGTCATGCTTCTATACAAAATCTTCGAGCAAGAGCGCATTGAATCAGTGCGAACAAACACGGAGCTAGTGTGCGAGTGAGCCATTTTATCAGAGCAATATTGTCAATGTCAGCGAGTATTTGCATTAGATTATTATTTTCTAATGGCATCAATAAAGCCTACCCGCAATGAAGAGTTGAGTCTTCTATTCGCGGACCCTGATTCTGAAGGGGAATATCTGCCGTGATTCTGAAAGTGAAAGTATAGCCCTACACCAAGCACAAACGGTGAATCCTTTGCCCAATGTAGATGGTCCTTTGCCCAGTGTCAGTGGTGGGAACACAGTGGTGTTTCCCGGGGTCGGAGTGTTCATCACGAAGTTAGCAGGCATGTTACGCCGGCTTCACACCGCACGCGCAAGCAGTGCGTTGGCAGGGCAGGAGTGGTGCATTTTTTCAAATACACCGCACTTTCGCCGCATAAATTGCCTATTTCTGCGTGCAAAATATGCGGGGCTAGCATGATTTCATAATCCCCGCATTTTCGTTGCCAAAAATGTCATATATATATTAGCAGAAAGTTGAAAAATGTGTTTACTTCACACAAGAGCCACCATTTCCCCCTATTGCCATGGGAACGTTTTGAAATGACGTAATTACCCAACGTGAACGTCATCGAAAAGCTACAAACCCCGTGGTGAAACCATAGATATCGGTGAAACCATGTTGAAGCGCAAACTCCCATTTGCCAACAAAAATAACACAAAAGACCGCGCAAAACAGTTTCCCGGTGTGCTGACCAATTTCAAAACACAGCATCATGAAGCTTTGAAGCGTTATGAATCAGTGAGTCGATTCAGCAGTTTGAAGCATTATGAGTCAGTGAGTCGATTCAGCGGTTCGGATCGCCAAAGTCACGTATTTCAGCAGTTTGACACGTGATCCGAATCATGAATCGACTCGCTGATTCATAACGCTTCAAAGCTTCATGATGCTGTGTTTTGAAATCGGTCATCACTATATAAGTCGTTATTTAGTTTTTTTTTGTGCACAATAACTATTCTCGTCGCTTCATAAAGTTATTGTAGAACCGCTGTAGTGAGATGGACTTTGTATCGACTTTAGTGCCTTTTATGGGTCTTGAGAGTGTACAGTACATTGTGCCAATGGAGGCCTTTCTGAGCCATCGGAATTCAACTAAAATATCTTCATTTGTGTCTGAAGATGAACGGAGGTCTGACGGCTGTCCAACGACATGAGGGGACATCATTAATGACAGAATTTACATTTCTGGGTGAACTCACCCTTTAAGAGATTGCACTTTGTGCATTGGAAGCACTCAAATGTCTGTTTTGTAAAGCTACCTCTGTAAAACAGGAAGTTATTTATTCATTTTTTCAGAAGTTGTAGCATATTCCTTTTGTAAAGCTACAGAACTTGTTTGACTCAATGTTTTGTAAATTTGAGCCGTGTGTTTATTAAGGTCTTCAATAAAACAAGATGAGAACTGAAATATTCCCAGCACTTTCTGTGATGTAGTGCTTTTTTTCTCTTTTTTATCAAACCGCAGTTTTTGCAAGTTCCCGCAATTTCATCGCATAAAATTGCATAAATATCCCGCATTTTCCATCGCATTTTTTAAGAAAACGTGCCGCATAATCAAGGATTTTTGCCCACAACAATCACAAAAAAAGCCGCATTTTTCTGGAAGGACTGTATAGCATACAGAAGGTGAGGGACATTTTGGGGGGAAAGAAGTGCTGCATTTATCATTTAAACATGTGACTTTTCATGAAAATTCTATAATCCAAGGTGACCACCACCATATGACGTCATAATATGCAAATTAGATGGGAAAATGTAATCCCTACATAAACTTTGGGTCATCCTTAATATTTCTCTAATTTACAGAAAGTCTCTATCTTTTATCACTTTTAAGATATAGACTTTTCAAATTAAGATGTCAAAAATCGAACGTTTTAGGAAAAAACCTCTGGCGCCTAAAGGGATATATCCAAGTTTTACTTCTATAGTATTGTCCCTTGAGAAGATATACTAAAACGGTTGCTGAAATGTGAGGGGTGTACTCACTTTTGTGAGATACTGTATTTAGCATGGCAACTTTTTTGCTTGTTTGATCTCTGTAATGATGCAGGTTTGGTGTGATGTGGTGTTGTGAAATGTGTATTGAGTCAGTATAGTAACTGTGAATTCTAACATCTATTTTAGAAGTAAGATGTTTCACCGCCAATGTTTCATTTGATATAAGCTATGTCATACATTTCGGTTACACTTTATTTTACTGTATGTGCAACTACAGTGTACTTACCCAAGAATGACTGGTTAATATAAGGTAACTGTGGGTGAAGGTTAGGTTTAGTGCTAGTAGTTCATAACCCAGTTAATGTAATTACTAAGTACATTTCATTGGCCAGCAAACCTGAGTAGTTTATCCACACAACAACAACAAAAAAAACTGCATGTCTCGCATGTGTAACTGCATCCAGCTTCCACTAGAGGGCAGCATAAACAGAAAATGAAAAGCTCAAAGACGGTCATTACATGAACAATTTACATTTACAGGGCAGGCCGAGGCATCGAATCCACTCAAACATCGCTGTGAGCAGGCCTAATATTTTACAAAACGGCAAAGGCAATTATAACTAAACAACTTTCAGTTTGTTCTTGCTTGTTCTTACTTAAATGTAATGACAATGTTCAACAGACATCCATCCATCCATCATCATCCACACCGCTTGATCCGTATTAGAGTTGCGGGGGGGCTGCAATTCACAAATGCTGCATGTCTTTGGATTGTGGGGGAAACTGGAGCACCCGGAAAAGAAACCCAATACTCAGGGTGAACAACAATTCAGCGTAAAGATGACTGACTGTGTAATTGCTCTTCAGAAGTATGAAAAGAAGGATTATGATAAACACTGTAATGACAGGCCTCAGGGCTGGGATGTGTCTTCAACAGACTCAAATCTGCCTTTCATTATGATTTCTGACCTCACACACCCACACATACATGTAGCCAGTTACATTCTTTACAACGATTACATGCAACATATGCAACATTTCTCTCTGTGGTGTTTATGTTCGATGATATTCATATTCAAGCAGTTCAGATTGAGATAAAGACCTCACAACTCAGATGTTGCTCTTTCATATCTAAGGAGATTTAATGAAAATCTAATTTCGCCACCTCGGGGTTGTATCTGCATTCTGAGCGGTTTTGAGATTTTGAGCTTCAATGTTTTTGCATTTCATTCGACATGATAGATCAAACCTTTTTGTTTTCTAAATAAACTGTCAAAATGTACACAACTTAAACCACATGATCACATTAAGTAAATAAGTTGTCACAGAATAAAAATATGTGAATAACTAACTTTTGCCAAAAATGTCAGAGAACCTCATAAATCCATTTATCTTTAATCAAAATATCAACTTTGTTGAAATTTAGCAGGAAGGTTTTTATTCACCAAGGACATTGAATCCATCAGAGTTCACCGTAAATGCATGCATAATGTTACAAAATATTCCTGAAAACAAAAGGTATCACTGTTTCCACAGACATTTGAAGCTGTTTTCAACACTGATAATAATCATAAATATGTCTTGAGCATCAAACCCTCATATCAGAATGATTTCTGAAGGATCATGTGACACTGAAGACTGGAGTAATGATGATAAATTCAGCTTTGATCACAGTAATACATACGATTTTAACATATATTCACATAGAAAACACAGCAGAAGAGACAATAAAAATCGTACTGACCCCAATCTTTTGAACAGTAGTATATCAATGGTTCTGAATGACTACAATATAAAGATATTGTACTGCATGGTACTTCAAATGATCCCATGGTTTAGGACGACGGTGTTTTGGGCATTTACTTAAAGGGATAGTTCACCCAAAAATGAAAATTAGCTCATTCTTTCAGACGAATAAAATCTGAGTTATATTAAAAATGTTCTGGCTAATCCAAGCATTATAAAAGCAGTAATAGTTGCTCTGTTTTTGAAGTCCATAAAAAATGCATCTGTCCGTCAAATAACTGCTCCACACGGCTCTGGGTGTTAATAAAGACCTTCTGAAGCGAATCGATGCGTTTGTGTAAGAAAAATATCCATATTTAAAAATGTATTTAATTTTTTTCTATGGCTCAGCATCAGCCGTCCTTGCGCCATCACTTCCGGCGAATAAGGTCAAAATACATGCAAAATACCGGCGCGATCATAGAGATATACATATATATCTTTGATCACGCCAGTATTTTGACCTTATTCACCGGAAGTTATGGCGCTGGGAATACTAGATGACATTCGTCTGATATTCAACTGTTGGGTTTCTCGCAGAAACCGATCGTTTCGTGTCTTAAGACATCAATGTGTCCCCACGAGCCGCATGGTTTAATAAGGATTCGTATGTCTGTGTGTTTTTACTCTCATTGCTCTCATACTCTTATCCCCATTGACATGCATTATACGACTATCACACTTCAACGGCTGGAGTTAAAAATCTTAATTTGCGTTCTACTGAAGAAACAAAGACACCTACATCTTGGATGCCCTGGGAGTAAGCAGATAAACATTCAGATAAAAATAGTTTTTGGGTGAACTATGCCTTTAATGAGCCCTGTGTGAGACACACATCAACTGATTCAGCGCATGAGAACTACTGAAGCCACTCAAATACACACTCAGATCACAGCACACACGGCAGACACAGACAGGTGTCAAACTGACCCCACCACCCCACAAAACACACAATAGAGCTAAAACCGCTGCTCTGCCCCACACCTGCCGCTCTGTGTCTGTGTGGTGTGAGCTAAATCTGACTAAACCTCCCTTTAAACCAGTCTTTCTGTCCTGTTGAACTCATGGTGCATCAATCTCTACCTCCCTCTCTGAGTATGCAAGTGTGAACGTGTGTAAAGGCTCTGTATGACCTGCTGTGACACACGTACACACTTCACACCCACCTCTAACCCACCAGTCTAGTTAAACGATTGTAAACACTGAAGAAAACGCTTCATCATGCTAACTCAGTACACATGAACATAAACATTTCTGATATCATTTTACAGCTCTGCACTCTGGAAGACAACTGTTGACTAGGAGGAACATTTGAGACAATGTTTGTACTCCAATAAATCATTAGTAAAAAAAAAACGTTTAGTTCATAAAAGAGCATCTGAGCAATGAAACTATCTCCTGGATGTGCAGCTGCTCATGTTGATGTAAGGTGGAGCGCGTACGTTTGCTCTTAAAGTGCTCATGTGAATTTGTTCAAGATAAAGAAGGAGGATTGACCTGGAGTTCTCCATTGTGTTTCATTCCAGCTTTATCTCAGATGTTTTTTCCTAACAATTCAGTAATTAGTCACTAGTCGTGATCCAGTAAGAGTACAGAGGTATAAATGAATGTGGAGCAGCTCAGATCATTTGATGAGAAACGTTTGAGATCAAACTAAATTCAATGAATTTGATCTTTTCTCAAAAAGCATTGATGTGGACACTTACAAAGCACTCAGAGACCAGGTAAACACCAAAAAGCATCCATACACACTTGCCCTGTAAACCCGTAAGACATTCTTTCTTCTGTGCAACACAAAATTTGTTTTGAAGAACATTACGGTCCAAAGAAAACTGGACTACATTGACTTTCTTTGGGAATAAACCCTCAAAATAGCATCAAATTGTGTTCCACATGTAACCCCTCCTGTTCGAACCACCTGCTCCAAGCGGGACTCGAACCCAAGTCCGCCGGCATGAGAGTCAGATGCTCTAACAAGGAGGCTAAAGGCTGCAACCCCTAGCGTTAGTCGCTAGAGCGTCTCTTGAGATCAGAGGAGAGAGGTTTACTCGCACAGCAACTACTAGCTGGCCTCTGTTACACTCACCCCCCTAAACCTCACTCCCATCTGGGTCATGGCACCAATGTAATCCCTCCTGTTCAAACCACCCACTCCAAGCGGGACTCGAACCCGGGTCCGCCGGCATTAGAGTCTGATGCTCTAACAAGGAGGCTAAAGGCTGTAAGCCCTAGCATCAGTCGCTAGAGCGTCCCTTGAGATCAGAGGAGTGAGGTTTACTCGCACAGTGACTTCTAGCTTGCCTCCGTCACACACAACCCCCCCTAAACCTCACTCCCATCAGGGTCACGGCACCAATGTAACCCCTCCTGTTTGAACCGCCCTCTCCAAGCGGGACTCGAACCCGGGTCCGCCGGCATGAGAGTGAGATCAGAGGAGGGACTGCACTGCACTGCAGTTTACTCGCACTGCAACTACTAGCTGGCCTTCGGTATAACACAGAAGAAAGAAAGACCTGGAATTAATTAAATACATTTTTGGAACTACACTGTAAAACATCTTGCCTTAGTTTTACTCAAAAAAATTGAGGCAACTATTTACATCAGACTTCTAAATATTTTAAACTCATCTAACTTGTGTTTGACCAAATAGACTTTACAGGTATTCAAAAAGCACCCTTAACTCAATTTTCCTAGTAAACACAACTCAAATACTTTGTGTCGCAGAAACATAATTCACTGAGTAAGCACCAATAAGATAAGATGTAAAAAATAACTAAAGGGAATACACTTATACGACATGCTAGCCTAGAAATCTAGACGCACCCTAGCGGCAGCAAATGTAATTTGCAGCCAGGGTAGTCTAGCAACTCTCCGTTGGCTTGCGAGCTGGAAAAACCAATCTCTGGTCAGGCCAATCACATCGTGCGTAGAGTCGGTGAGCGGGCTAAACATAATTACGGCAGAGTTGTGGCGGTTCCGCGTGCTACTTGTAAACAAAGAAGCTGGCAAACAACGGTCTTTCGAATCGGCTTTGGCCGCGATCTGGAAGACTTGGCGTTCAGCTTTTCTTTGAGGAAAGAACAAAGAACCGCACTGAAGTCATTCTTAAGAAAGGAAGATGTGTTCTGAGTTTTGCCGACCGGATACGAAGAAAGTTTAATCTATCAACTAGCTCCGCTTCACCTTCTTCACTGCTCTGGTTGGTTGTAGCGCTATCCTATTGCGTGCAGAGGGAATTTGAAAGACAACCGTTTATCCCGCCCCTCGGAATGAGCCCTGCCAATGGCTTGTCAGGCTAACGACATGCATTACTATTTCACTATATGTAATAAGCAGTATGCAGAAGAGATGAACCACAATACTGCTATAAACAGGTGCTTATTGTGCAAAGTAATTGACATGATGCACTGTCGTCAGCCTAACGTCAGGCTCCTCGTCACCATGATGGTAACCCCCAAAAACTCCAACATGACAAAAACCTTTCTAGATCCCAACTTAAAAGAACATTAAAGGGTAACTTCAGTGATTTAGCATTAAGCTTTGTATCAGTAGAAACCCGGTAGTATATTCGAATGATGGTACTTTCCCCCCTCATATCCCCCTGAGACGAGAGAATTATGCATTTTATTTCTGGAAAAAAATCCTCCGATGACGCAAATATCGTCATTTTGTGTCATCTGAGGATTTTTTAGCCAGAGCCTAAAGACTACAGCCAGTAGAGGGAGCTGTTCCGCATGTTATCAACCCGCCCACAGGGGAGGGATCTCATCTCACTCACAGAATGTGAATGCGCACGGCTCGGCCTCTGGCATTCATAACAGAGCCGTGCAGAGAAAGTGAGTGTTTCAAATTTTCAATGAATTCCTATGAATGTTTAGCTTCCATATGCGATCTGAGAACGCGCCAGACTGGACACGAGCTGTAAATGACAGCTGCGCTTACCTCAGCTCTGTGCTCTCATGATGAATGAAATTTGACTCCTGCTTCTGCTGCGTTTGTCTCGTGACTTTCGTTCGGCTCACTCACACGTTATTGAAAATACACGTTCAGTTTTTAATTGTAGTGTTTATTCTCTAGCTGAACGAAATGATTGTATTACTATAAAAATGAAACCGACGTTGGGGTGGAGCCGCGGTGGGCAGCGAAGCAAGTGCATTCTGGGAGTTGTTGTCTTTCATCCCCATGAGACAAAAATACATTTTCTGTCTTTTCTCAGTCTAGAAGGCACCAAATAATTTCACATTTCTACTACATAAATTACACAGTTTAAATACAAAGCTTAATGCTAAATCACTGAAGTAACCCTTTAAACAATAATACCAAGCCTTCTACTTCATTTATCTTGCTTAAAATCTAAATTCAACATTTTCTCTTCCAATTAAATCTCACGCAAAGCATTCTGGGAACTAGAAATCTCCTTACCCCCAGTAAGTAGATTGTACACAATAAAATTAAGTTGTGACAAAATGTTCATTTAAATATAATATTGATAAAGCAGCGAACATCCTCGAAAAAACAACGGTCACGCCCCGTGTAGACAACGCTGTAATGCCTCAAATATGAAATATGAGAAAAATTGCTAGATTTATGTAGAAATATGGAAAAATATGTCGTCATTGTGTGAAAAGGGTTCATTGCATCAGCCAAATCCAGCAATATATACAGGTGCTGGTCATATAATTAGAATATCATCAAAAAGTTGATTTATTTCACTAATTCCATTCAAAAAGTGAAACTTGTTTATTATAATCATTAATTACACACAGATTGATATATTTGAAAAGTTTTTTAATTTTTTTAATTTTGATGATTATAACAGACAACTAAGGAAAATCCCAAATTCAGTATCTCATAAAATTAGAATATTACTTAAGACCAATACAAAGAAAGGATTTTTAGAAATCTTGGCCAATTGAAAAGTATGAACATGAAAAGTATGAGCATGTCCAGCACTCAATACTTAGTTGGGGCTCCTTTTGCCTGAATTACTGCAGCAATGCGGCGTGGCATGGAGTCGATCCGTCTGAGGCGCTGCTCAGGTGTTATGAGAGCCCAGGTTGCTCTGATAGTGGCCTTCAGCTCTTCTGCATTGTTGGGTCTGGCATATCGCATCTTCCTCTTCACAATACCCCATAGATTTTCTATGGAGTTAAGGTCAGGCGAGTTTGCTGGCCAATTAAGAACAGGGATACCATGGTCCTTAAACCAGGCACTGGTTGCTTTGGCACTGTGTGCAGGTGCCAAGTCCTGTTGGAAAATGAAATCTGCATCTCCATAAAGTTGGTCAGCAGCAGGAAGCATGAAGTGCTCTAAAACTTCCTGGTATACGGCTGCGTTGACCTTGGACCTCAGAAAACACAGTGGACCGACACCAGCAGATGACATGGCACCCCAAACCATCACTGACTGTGGAAACTTTACACTGGACCTCAAGCAACGTGGATTGTGTGCCTCTCCTCTCTTCCTCCAGACTCTGGGACCCTGATTTCCAAAGGAAATGCAAAATTTACTTTCATCAGAGAACATAACTTTGGACCACTTTTTTTCCATTTTTGTCTTTAGCCCAGGCGAGACGCTTCTGACGCCGTCTGTTGTTCAAGAGTGGCTTGACACAAGGAATGCGACAGTTGAAACCCATGTCTTGCATGCGTCTGTGTGTAGTGGTTCTTGAAGCACTGACTCCAGCTGCAGTCCACTCTTTGTGAATCTCCCCCACATTTTTGAATGGGTTTTGTTTCACAATCCTCTCCAGGGTGCGGTTATCCCCATTGCTTGTACACTTTTTTCTACCACATCTTTTCCTTCCTTTCGCCTCTCTATTAATGTGCTTGGACACAGAGCTCTGTGAACATCCAGCCTCTTTTGCAATTACCTTTTGTGTCTTGCCCTCCTTCTGCAAGGTGTCAATTGTCTTTTGGACAACTGTCAAGTCAGCAGTCTTCCCCATGATTGTGTAGCCTACAGAACTAGACTGAGAGACCATTTAAAGGCCTTTGCAGGTGTTTTAGTTAATTAGCTGATTAGAGTGTGGCACCAGGTGTCTTCAATATTGAACCTTTTCACATAATAATCATCAAAATTAAAATAAATAAACGTTTGAAATATATCAGTCTGTGTGTAATGAATGAATATAATATACAAGTATTACTTTTTGAATGGAATTAGTGAAATAAATCAACTTTTTGATGATATTCTAATTATATGGCCAGCCCCTGTACATTTCCTCTTGATGGGTTTTATTTGATGGGATTATTTGAAATTTGCGTGAGCAATCTTCTATCACTTGTTTCTGCTTCTTCTTCTCCTGTATTTTGATCAGGAGATTATGTACTAGAAGATGTGCCATAGTGCTCCCTACCGTATAACAGTGAAAACATGGATAGCTGGAAAATTCAGTCAATGACGGGGAAAGAGTAAAGTAGATTTTAAGTAAATATAACTTAAACAGTATGTTGGAAATGCACATGTCTACAAAGCCTAGGAAGTGCAATATATAATTATACAAAATATGTTTTTGCTACAAATCAAAATTAAGTGAGCTACTCAAATTATCCAAGTAAAGTAACAAACAAAAATGTATTTGTAAAAAATAAGTATTTTTTTATGTTACACTTACAGCCTCAATGATTCATAGTTACGGCGAACCCAGAAAACATTGGTCTGACGGAAACGTTAATAGCTGGCCAAAAGGACGGCATAAAATGGTAAAAATATGTAACACAGAAAATTCCCTAAAAATGCATTCAGATCCGTCTGTTCAACGTTATGTTGGAGGGACGTCTTTTCAACAGTCATTAAACGTCCAAATGTTTGCTGGGAACCTTTAAGATGTTTAAGAAGATGAGCCATGTTGATTCTCAGTTCTCAGTCTCTTGTTTAGATGTTTTACCACCATATAAAACCAGACAAAAATACAGAACAATTTGATTGCAGATTCAGATTGAGATCTGAAACTCTACAGGAGATCAAAACATCTGAGGTGCAAAAGCCTCTGTTTGCTCTCTATTTAATCTCCTTCCTGTCCAGGAGAAACAAATGGGATATTACAGAGAACTGGTCTGTTGTCTTTCCAGTGGGCGGGCAGCAGACGGATGCAAGAGTGTGAGAAAATTCAAGTAAACTGAAGGGGGAAGGTGTGATTGTGAGTAACATGAGTGTGTGAGTGAGTGAGAGAGAGAGTGAGAGAGCGAGGGAGATAAAGGGCCGTGGGTGGGAGGATCTCCTTCATTCAGCAGTAACTCTTCATCAGACTCTTGAAGAGACAGACAGAATAAAGAGCCCAGCAGGAGCAAACACATCACTCTCTCTCTCTCTCTCTCTCTCACTCTCACTCTCTCAAGTGTTTCTCAGCGAGCGTCCAGATGGAGGGAGACGGAGGAGTGGAGCTCACACAGAGTCCAGAGACTCTCACGGAGGACGACGTGTGTGTGATCCAGGACACGTGGAGACCCGTGTATGAGAACCGCGAGAGCGCTGGAGTCGCTGTGCTCATCAGGTACGCCTGTCCGTCCATCAATCATTCACAAGAAGTGCCATGTTATCACTGTGCACCATAGTTTTCTACTCGGGTTGTGGACAAGTACCATAGTAATACCACAGTGTTTTGGACTTGTACCATAGTGATAATATAGTTTTTGGACATTTACTATTTTGGAAGTACCATGTTTTGAACATATACCAAGGTAATACTATGTTTTTTTGGACATTTTACCATAGTTATACCATTGTTTTTGATATAGAGTATAGAAGTATCATTTTATTTGAATATTTGCCATGGTAATACCATGTTTTTGAACATTTTCCATGATACCATGTAGCCTACCATGGTAGTACCAACTTGTACTATGGTAATACTATAGTTGTTTGAACATTTGCCATGGTTATGGCATATTTTGCAAAATGCACAATATTGGGTAAAATTATATTTTTTTAAACATGTACGATGGTAATACTATGGACGTCTGAACATGTATCATGGTAATACTATGGATTTTTGAGTGTACCATGGTAATATTATGGATTTTTGAGTGTACCATGGTAATATTATGGACGTTTGAACGTGTACCATGGTAATACTATGGATTTTTTAGTGTACCATGGTAATATTATGGATGTTTGAACGTGTACTATGGTCATACTATGGATTTTTGAGAGTACCATGGTAATATTATGGACGTTTGAACGTGTACCATGGTCATACTATGGATTTTTGAGTGTACCATGGTCATACTATGGATTTTTGAGTGTACCATGGTCATACAATTGACGTTTGAACATGTACCATGGTCATACTATGGATTTTTTAGTGTACCATGGTAATATTATGGACGTCTGAACGTGTACCATGGTCATAATATGGATTTTTGAGTGTACCATGGTAATATTATGGACGTTTGAACATGTACCATGGTAATACTATGGATTTTTGAGTGTACCATGGTAATATTATGGGCGTTTGAACGTGTATCATGGTCATACTATGGATTTTTGAGTGTACCATGGTAATATTATGGACGTTTGAACGTGTACCATGGTAACATTATGGATTTTTGAGTGTACCATGGTAATATTATGGACGTTTGAACGTGTACCATGGTAATACTATGGATTTTTGAGTGTACCATGGTAATATTATGGGCGTTTGAACGTGTATCATGGTCATACTATGGATTTTTGAGTGTACCATGGTAATATTATGGACGTTTGAACGTGTACCATGGTAACATTATGGATTTTTGAGTGTACCATGGTAATATTATGGGCGTTTGAACGTGTACCATGGTAATACTATGGATTTTTGAGTGTACCATGGTAATATTATAGGTGTTTGAACATGTACCATGGTAATACTATGAATTTTTGAGTGTAGCATGGTAATATTATGGGCGTTTGAATGTGTACCATGGTAATACAATTGACGTTTGAACATGTACCATGGTAATACTATGGATATTTGAGTGTACCATGGTAATATTATGGGCGTTTGAACATGTACCATGGTAATATTATGGGCGTTGGAACGTGTACCATGGTCATACTATGGATTTTTGAGTGTACCATGGTAATATTATGGGCGTTTGAACATGTACCATGGTAATACTATGGATTTTTGAGTTTACCATGGTAATATTATGGCCGTTTAAACGTGTCCAATGGTAATACAATTGACGTTTGAACGTGTACCATGGTAATACTATGGATTTTTGAGTGTACCATGGTAATATTATGGACGTTTGGACACTTGCTACAGTTATACCATAGTTTTTGATATGCACCATAGTAGTACATGATCTGTTTGAACATTGGTAATACAGTGTTTTGGGACAGGCAGCAAGATAATTTTTACCATGGTAATATCATAGTATTCTTTGAATGCCAATCGTTCAGTAGCATGGTATGGTATTCCCACAGTAAGTGTTAAATAAATAAGCACACAGATTGATTTCCATTGATCTCTATTGTTTTCAAACTGAGCTGATGATGATAAACTCTCACACACACCTCTCAGCATTAGTACATAGACAGTATTTACTTTATCGAGTGGTTTTCCTTGGCGACGTCCACATGTGCTGTATGGCTGGTCATCTGAAGTTTGCTGGTTCGATCCCTCTTAGAAGCGAGTAGTGATCATAGTGTTGGTGATGAAAACACTGAACATCAGGTTACTCCAGGAGGACCGCCGCTCTATGGTGACATGAAAGTGAAAACGAATCCCACTGGTGCTGCTTATGTTGCCATAAATAAAGATTCATATTGTATGGAAAGAGAAGATTTTAAATTGGGTACAGGAGGATTGTGGGTAGGGTTGAGAGAGGTGTGACTGCTGGGATTTGACAAACAAACTGACCTTGGTCGCCTGTTGGGATCTCCAGCTGCTCTTCATGGTCTCAGAGATCACAGCTTGAGTGAAGAAACGTCTCACGCTTCCTTCACACTCGTGATCTTCTGCAAACACTTCACCACACACACACCTGAATCAGGACAGCAGTGTTGAGATCAACTAATGTCAATTAACATTTTCATTCATAAAATTAGAGCCAATGCTGATGCTACAGACTAACCCAAACCATAATATTACTTACTTTCTGCATTGTTTTTACATTTGAGGACGTCCCCAAAACTCCCATTGCCAACACAAATAATTTCCCATAATGCACTGCAAGAGAAACTTGCACATTCAGAAGATCTCAGTTGGGCTAGTTTTGGGCAAGAACCTCCCACTTAGACTGACATCTAAACTGACCAATCACAGTTTGATTCGTTTGTATGTGCCATTTAAGGGCAAATAAAACTGATATTGATGATACCACAATAAAAAGTTTATCAGAGCGAATCACAAATACTGCATTGTGATAAAAAGTGTGTTTGGATGTTCAGACACGATCATTGAACATGCATTTGTGTATGGCAAGCCGTTTTGACTTTTATTAATTTCCAGGATATGAATTCTTGATATCAATCCTTCAATGTCCACTAGTAAAAATGTTATTTCTTGATATTATCAACAATCGAATGTGAATATGGTGACATTGAAAATACAATTACAGATATCAAGAATAGTATTTTTTTACGAATTGAAATTAAATTTAATTGATATCAAGAATTCGTATTTCTGCGAGTGATGCCGTCATTGTCGATATCAAGAGTGAACATTTTTACTATAGTGGAAATCTAATTCCTGACACAAAAATCGCCATTGTTAATAGTAAAAATCCAATTTCTGATATCAAGATTTAGCATTTTAACTAGTGAAAATGTAATTGAATTCATATCCTGGGAATGAATAAAAGTCTAAATGCCTTGCCATTAGCAACAGAGAGACGCTGAGCTCAAAATATGAGTAAATCAAAGAGATTTAAACCATGGTTTTACTACAAATAAAACCAAAAAACCATGGTTATTGTAGTAAAACCATGGTAACCGCAAATTAACCATAGTTTTGCTTCTCTAACCACAGTTTAACCATGGTATTTGTGGTAAAACTGTAGTTATATCAATGGTATTCAATTAGGCAAAAAACCATGGTTACTACATTTTTACTACAATAAAACCATGGATAAATCAGTTCATCAGAGTCACATTAAGCCACAGAAATCACAGACTGATTCGATATTTTTCACCGCCAACTATATCGCTCGTCTAGATCTAAAGGCACGACTATAAACCGGCAAAAGAGTTCAAGATCGTATGCAATACAGCTGGAATAAATAAATCAATAACAAAAGAAAGTGCATTCGATTAAAGTGATTCAATATATTATAAGTTTGCATGACACCACTAGATCTACTAGTGCAAGTGCCATACCAAAAATTATGATTTATTGCTCATAACATAGTATTTAATTACTAGAGGACGTCCTGCTGTTCTCCTGGAGTTCAGGAATCTGGTGAATTTGACGCAGCGTGAAGTTTTCCACATGAAAGCCTAACGTGAGCTCATATTCCCTCATTCCTGACTCTAACAGTGATGGATGTCTGCAGTAATTTCCCTCTAAAGATAACGCCTCACATCTTCCCTGAGATCACACCTGAAGGGCCGCAATAAAGATTTATAATTAAACTCTTTCAGCTCGTGAAATTAGATTTATTTCTCAGAGGGGACGTGCTTTTAAATGGACGTCTCAGACCGTTCACGGGAGGAGAGTGTACGTCTCTCTGTGATGCTTTAATTTAGCAGGTCAGTGGATAAATCAGATGTTATCAACCATTTATACAATCCCGCGTGCACACTGAAGCTCTACAAGACACCCTTTCATGTCCGGGACTAGTCCGTGACGAAAAGCACCAGATTGCAGCCAAGAAGTGAAGAAACTATCTTAAGCGGTCATGAAATGCGCACACTATCTCCGACATGAGCAACAGCAAAAGAAAGAGACGAAAGAGAGCGAGTGGAGGACGAGACGGCTGGGATCAGGAGCTAAAAACAATCAAACTATCGAATTGCAAAATGAAATACGGGATCATAATTACAGTCAGGAATTATCTTTTTATTGACAAACTAGTCTTGATGTAGTTGTGGGACACCAACCTGACCGACAAAACAAGTAACGGTGTGTCTCTAAGGGATAATTCACTGAAAAATAACAATTCTGTTATCATTTAAGGCTCATTCACACCAACAACGATAACTACAATAACTATATTAACGTCCAGACCAACAGATGATAACTACACCAACGCAAAAGACTAACTATATTAGTATCTGCGCCAACCGACAAGAAGTATAACGATAACTATAAACACATTTTAGTTGTCATTATAATTAACTTTTTTTGTGTGTGTGAACAGGCCTTTAGGCTCATCAAGTCAATCCAAGCGGGTTGTTTTTGATGACTAAAATGATTGAAAACTTAAAAAAAACTGAATATTATGTGAAAAAGAAACATTTGAAATGGTAGAATTGTAAAAGTTGACAAGTATACTGGGATGTTTCAACCAAAAATTGGGTCAAATATGGACAAACCATAACCCAGTTACATTTTTAAAATAAAATTTTAACCCAGCAGTTGGGCTAGACCACATTCAACCCAAATTTGGGTTAAAAACAACCCAGCATTTTTTTTTAGAGTGTACTGAAATAAAATAAATTAAAGCTACACTGTAAACCCTAATAATTAATTGGTTTGAGTAGGGCAAACTCAACTTTTATGAGTATTTAGAACTTTCTTGCTCTTTTGAGTTCTCAAAACTGACACATTTGAAGTAATCTGAATTGTTTTGAGTTCTATGAACTTGTTTCTTTTAATTTAGACTAACTTAAATTGACCTGAAACTGGACTATTTTCCCAGCATGCTTTGCCATGACACTCAAAAGGGAGAGTAAATGCTAAAATTAAGTGTTGTATGTTAAATGTTCTATATTGTTCTACTCTTTCAGCAATTGCAACGCTATGCTAATGTCATCAAAGCATTGTGCTACCAATTAACATTTGCTGGATTTGATAGTTATAGCTAAATCTCCACTACTTATAATATTTAAATTACATGATAATTATAAATTAAATGTATGAATTCATTTACAAAAAAAAGTACAAAATTGAAATCTGCCAGTTCTGCATTGAATTTCTTGACTTAAAAAGTTTGATGTAACTGATTACCTCATTTTTTTTTAATTTTGCCAACTTATTCGGATTTACAGTGCATTAGAAACGAATAGAAAAAAGATGACAAAATCAAACTTAAAACTAAAACAGCATATAAATGCTACTCATAGCACTGGTTCCAAACCCATTTGTTAAATAATAGATTTGTAATATAGATTTGTATTTTTTCTGTAGCATACAAACTTTGACAAATCTAGCCAAATTAAACCATATGATTAAATCTACACTTAAATAATGACAATAAGGCCGTGTGTGTGTGTGTGTGTCCACCAAAGCGTTTTTCCCAAGGCTATCGTATTTCTCCAATTGTTTTCAACGGGAGCGGCACGTTTTCAAAACGTCAGGAGCGTACCGAGGCGCTGAGTGTCTATTTCACACTGAGCGTTCAGCGTTTTTTACCCGTCGCCAAGAGTTGAAGATTGTTCAACTTTGAGTAAAACGCTGTGCTCATCACTGTCGTGTCCACCATCCAATCACAGTGCAGGAGGGGCGGGACTAATACAACATCGCCAAATTCTGCGTGTACAACGTCAACAGATCACAACAAGCAGCAAAATAACAGAACAAAATCATTTAAAACAAGAGCCAGAGGAAATACTTTACATTGTATTGACATTTGTATATAGAAACAATACAGAAACAAACTATCTGTGAAATGATATACTAGAAACACTTCCGCGGATATTCCGTATTATAGCTCAGCGGTTTTTTAGCTTTGGTGGACACACGGCCTAAAGCATTCAAACCGGACGCGAACGACGTGATTCGCGCGAGTGATTTACATGTTAAGTCAATGCAAAGACGCGAATAGACATTCTGCGGTGCGATTCGCGCGAATTGAGCGTTTGACGCGTGATTCGCGCGAATGGCACGAATCGCCCGAGTTGAAAAATCTGAACTTTGGCGGATATTCGCGCCGCGTTAACCAATCAGGAGTTTGCTCTAGTAGTGACAACAATGAGGAGAAAATCTGTATATTAACATCTGGTTCAGACAATATGATTATCACTGTGATAACATTAAATGACATGAAACACAACCCAGTCTCTTTTTGTTAAATGCTAGTTTAAGTTGATCAATTATACAAAAGTATAAGTAAAAGGTATAATAAGCTATACATGAAATAAAGCAAACAATTCAGTCAAACATTCAAAGTCAGTGCTATAGTCGACTACAACAGTAACGTAAAGTTATAGCCTAAAAATAAAAAAGTAATGAAACTTCAATTTGCCCTCAGCCTAAACGATTTTCCAGGGAACAAATTATAGATCCATGAGACCAAAGATCGGCTGTTACATCTACACAAGACAAATTATAGCTCGACACACCACAGAGACATCAGAGCCAGCGGCAAATGTCTGAAGGACTAGCCGAGGAAAGGCTGCTCTCGCCAGGGTTAACCAGTGCGGCTGATCCACTGGAGCTCACAACTCCGAAAACGCCAGATAAAATGTTCAAATAGGCGCTCTCTTTATAAACAAACCACAGATTTGAGCTTTAAACAACTACATTATCACCTGAAAAAGTCTTAAAACTACGTTTTGTCACACATTAACAGTAGAATTTTAATAAAAAAGACGTGTAAACACAGCCCATGTCAGCCATTTCTCAACGAGACGAGCCGCTGGCATGACGGGAATTCACGTCTGTTGTGAAGCGAATTTCACGCACGAATGAAGCGAGTAAACTCAAAATGTTCAAGCGTCCAACTTCGTGCAAATTATTCACGTCCGGTGTGAACGCTACATAAGCCAGGTTTAGGCCTTAGTTCAAATTTAAGTAGCTTTTATAAACTTGCCTTACATTGTATGGTTTTGGGCTGGCCAATTTCTGTGGTCATGGGTGCTAAACAGTGGTCCTACGTCGTACAGTGAGAGAGGGTCAAAGACGGCTGTGGTCATGTTCTTGTGACCTGCATCAGTGTCATGAATATAGCATGATCATCTCACAGTGGGTTTGCTGCTATGACCTTCGTCTACTGACTAGCCAGTAAAAATGCAACATGAAATGGCGTCAACACGACATGGCGCTAAAACTTAAACTACCTACCTCAAGCTCCAAATTGGCCTCTTTTCCTTATCCATATTCTCCACTTTCGGTTCCTTTTGCACATAAAAACCATTATTGCCAAAGTGTGCTTCATCTTGCTTTACTTGTTTAGCACTAGCGCATGCTGATGGTGTTTTATTCTTTAATACTAACGTGCGTCGTAGCCTACAATTCAATAGTGTCCTCAGTCTACATACAAGTCGTACCCAAGTTTATTAGATCCACAGTTTGATGATCTTATAGGATTGCTGAAAATGCACAGTCTGTAGCAGGCATTAGAAGAAAGCATTACTGATGTGCATCTTGAGACACATATTTTAAGATACTATGTTAGTGTAAGTTGCTTTCAGTTAAGTATGCATTTTAGTCTGAGACAAGTCTGTGAAACCGGGTGCAAATAATGGCAGATTCTTCATTTCCGGGTGATGTGGCTGTGTAAAGGTGTCTTATCACATACTTATGGACTAAGAGTGTCTTCATAACTCGAGCTCCGTTTATAATCCCCATGATTGTTTTCACATTTCCAGTCAATTTTGAGGGCCTTTGTTCATCTTCCAGCTGTTGATACATGAGTCTCTGTGCCAGAGGTTAAGAGCGTGTGTACTCAAACATGAGTTATAACACACATTAGGACAGAGAAGACACAGGCTGCCTTTATCTGCTGTTTGCCTTGGACATGTGAGGACGCGTCTCTTCTGTGGGCATTTACTAGACTCCGTCTCTATTTAATGGGACGGATCTTCCTGTCCTGTTGCGGTTTGACATAAGGTTCAGTTCTGTGGGCCGTAAGAGGTGAAATACAGTTGAAGGGGCCGATGGGGCTCGTAGGATCAACATCAGAGCCGCTCTGGTACAGGACACATGAGGCACGGCTGTGAAAACACACAAAGAGCTTCATTCATTCATCATTTCCTAATAATTTTTTTTTTAAATTTCAAGCAAAATAAATGCAAGAACCTGAAATCTGAAAGGCAACATGTCTCTTTGCACCATTTTGTTGTGCAACTTGACTGTAAAAAAGTTATATGAACAATAAGTTATGACATGTTTTTACAATTCATCAAAATAAATGAAGCAACTTTTACCTTTTTTTAATAAGTTATACAAGATTCAACTCATTTTTAATGTAATTTAAGTTTAAAAATATACCGGGGACAAGCACAAAGAAGACAATAAGCGATGCCAGCATGGCTGGGAGTGTCAGACCAACTGCAATAATAAGCCATTAAAGACCTATTTAGATCATTTTAGGTAAAATAGCTGTAAAATTATAAATACAGTCAATAATAATGATCACTTTCGACCAAGAGGTGGCACAGTTACGAAACTGATGTGGTGTGGTCAGAGTAAGGGAACAGTGACACATGCAAAGTTTGGTGTCAATATGTCAAAGCATTGCAAATATGGCAAAATTGGTATCTATGTTCTCGGCATTTATTACAATAGGCTAATTTGATCAAAAGTAATTCACATTTTTGTAAAAAAATGTATAACTTTTGACCACAAGGTTGCGCTGGCCCTAAACTTTTTGAGTACCTTCAGGGCATGGTGCGGAAGACACATACCGAGTTTCGTAACAATACACTAATGCGTTCGTAAAATATAGCTTTTTTGACCAAATTCAAAATGGCAGACGGCCAAAATGGCTGATATGGGAAAATTTGGTATTATATGACTCAGCGTGATGCCCTGAATCTAAAGAGACCAGTTTTTGGCCAAAGCGTTCAGAAGTTATAAGCAAAAATAGCCCATTTTTGTATCTCCGGACTACTAGGTGGCACTGCGTTGAAACGCTGCAGGTAGCCTTAGGTCATGGTTGGCATAACACACACCAAGTTTGGTCAGAATACAATAAAGCAATGCGGGGATATAGCCTCACGTAAATTTTTGCGGGCACTACGACGAGTTTGTTCGCATGTATTTTGAGAACGGATTGACCAATCGACTTGACTTCCAGAACTTTTTTTCGGCATGGTCTGAAGATGATCTGGTTAAATTTTCATGACAATCAGAGCAACGGCCTAGGAGGAGTTTGAAAAAGTATTTTTGTAACAAATAACAAGATGGAGGACAGGAACGTTTGCCAAATATGGCAAAATTGGTATCTATGTTCTCGGCATGAGCCAAGGAATGTATTATGACCAGTTTCATTACAATAGGCTAATTTAATCAAAATATATTAGCATTTTTGTACATTTTGTTATAACTTTTGACCACAAGGTGGCGGTGCCCCTAAACTTTTTGAGTAAATTCAGGAAATGGTGCGAAAGACACATATTGAGTTTCGTAAACGATATGCTAATGCGTTCATAAAATATAGCATTTTTGACAAAATTCAAAATGGCCAACGCCCAAAATGGATGATATGGCAAAATTGGGTATCGTATGACTCAGCGTGATGCCCTGAATCTAAAGAGACCAGTTTTGTATCTCCGGACTACTAGGTGGCACTGCGCTGAAACGCTGCAGATAGCCTCAGGTCATAGTTGGCATAACACACACCAAGTTTGGTCAGAATACAATAAAGCGTTTTGGAGATATAGCCTCACGTAAATTTTTGCGGGCACTACGTTGAGTTTGTTCGCAGGTTATTCGAGAACAGATTGACCAATCGACTTGAATTCCATAAGGTTTTGCCGGCATGATCTGAAGATGATCTGGTTTAATTTTCATGACAATTGGCCTAGGAGGAGTTCGGAAAAGTAGGTTTTTCAGAAAATTCAAAATAGCGGGAACATTTTCATGACGGTGCAATCAAGTCAAAATTTGGACAGGTGGTGGCGCTAGAGGGATTGAGTTAGAGACTCCAAATTTGCTAAGGTGACAGTTCACACTATCCTCTATGAGTGTGCCAAATTTCACAACTTTTTACCATACGGTTCTATGGGCTGCCATAGAATCGAGAGAGGAAGAAACGGAAGAAGAAGAAGAATAGGAACGCTAACGATTTTAATTTAATGGAATTCATGACTTAAACATCCAAGTTTTTTGTACTTAAAAACTTAAGGCAGCAACTTTTTTTTACAGTGTAAAATTATTTGATTCTTTCTGAAATGTTTTAAAGTTTTTTTCACTATGCCACTAACTACGACTAACGCCAGTTCTCTTCCCGTCAAACCTCTATCTGACCTGTCCGCCAGCAGCATGAATCAACCCAAACACCTTCCGGATGATCTGATGTCAGATATCTGACCGCACATCGACCACTTACACTAGTGACAGGGATTTCAGACATCTGCGAGCGTCAGATAATGCAGGTTACGAAACATTCAAACACTTTAAAGAAAACTGAAGGAATGCACAGACAAGATGACACAGCAATATATGTGTTTAAACGGCTGAGACGTGCCAAAACGCACAATCATAACAAAAACTCCTCCGGCCCACCACACACTTCAGCAGTTGTGTTGAAACTCACTCCCTGCGGACATTTTAAAGTTCAAGATTGCAGGATTTACGATCAGCCTGTAGATGAAAATACATCACCAGAAACAGTTTTAACCCGGTGAACGTCATCTGAACTGTGTTACATCAGAACAAACACTTACAGAGGTCACCTACAGTACCACACAGAGTATTAGTGGTGTTTGAGATCCTTATTTAGATCCTTACTTTTATCTGCTGCTCTTTATTGAAATGGTTAATTATGCTATTGCACAGGGGTCTCCAAACTCGGTCCTGGAGGGCCGCTGTCCTGCAGAGTTTAGCTCCAACCACAATTAAACACACCTGAAGCAGCTAATCAAGGTCTAACTGATTAGCTGCTTCAGGTGTGTTTATTTGGGGTTGGAGCTAAACTCTGCAGGACAGCGGCCCTCCAGGACCGAGTTTGGAGACCCCTGAGCAACCACCTTGCAAACACCCAAGCAACTGCATTACTACATGCTAACAATTATTTAGCATGTTAGCGTGAATTAATATGCAAAGCATGACACATATACTTAATATATTTAACCATGAAGTGACTTATAATTGTTTATCTACTGTCAGACAGATAAAAATGTATGTGTGTGTGTGCGATAAGTTGGAGTGTTTCTTAATTGAAATAATACTTCAAATAAAAATGTGTTAACATTACACTTAATAATAAAAAAAAAGACATTCCCTGAGTTTTATTGTAATATTTGTTGTGTGTGGAGGAGAATTTCAGCAATGTTGGTTAAATATTATCTCAGGAACGGTTATCTGTCCAGCTGAGCCCAAACACACTTTCTCTCACACACACAGCGCAGCTCTCTTCTGTTCACTTTCATATGTTTAGGAACTTCATGAAATGATTGCACAGCCCTGCTTTGATGTATTTCCTGTTAAAACAGGAAGTTTGGATCCTCAATCTGAACAACTACCTGCTACATTTATCATTATTATCCTTCATTTAAAATATCTGCTATATGTACACTCAAAACATATGAAACAAAATCATGTTGTTCCAACCCTATATGCATTTCTTTCATCTGTGGAACCTAAGAGGTGATATATCGCTTCATGCTTTTAGACATGTTTATCTCTTGTGTAATGTTGCTGTTTGAGCATGAAAAAGGTCTCCAGTTACAAAGTTTCTCCGTCATTGCAGTTACTGTTTCTGAACTCCCTGAAACGCTTCAAGTGTAGTGTTCTGGGAACTGTCTCAATATTCCCCATTTAAATAATTCCCACCCAAGGCATAGGCAGAATAAAGAGATTGAGTTAGTTAGTAGTGTGTTGAAACTGGCTGGTTATGGTAAGGGACGGGACGGGACATTTCCCACACACTCAAAGCCCTAGTAGAGCCCAAAAAAGGGACATAATACGGATTTTTAAATCTTATGGGGGAGTCCAGGGGTTAATAAATATTCGTTTTTTGTGCCTTCCTCTAGGTTCTTTGGGAACTTCCCGTCGGCGAAGCAGTACTTCAGTCAGTTCCGGGACATGCAGGATCCCGAGGAGATGAGGCAGAGCGCCCAGCTGAAGAAACACGCCCTGCGGGTCATGACCGCCCTCAACTCGCTGGTGGAGAGCCTGCGCGACGCAGACAAACTCAACACCGTCTTCAACCAGGTCGGCAAAGCACACGCGCTCAGACACAAGGTGGATCCCGTTTACTTCAAAGTGAGTATGAGGAAACAAACGGCAGGGTGCATCAATTCTGGGATTGGGAAGATTTTGAAATGTTTTTGAAAGAAGGGTTACACTTTATTTTGATAGTTCACTTTGGACATTCTACTAACTAAGTAACTTTACAACTACATGTCTACTAACTCTCAGTGAGTAGCAACTACATACATGTCAACTAACTCTCAGTGAGTAGCAACTACATACATGTCAACTAACTCTCAGTGAGTAGCAACTACATGTCAAGTTACTCATTAATTTGCTACTACATACATGTCTATTAACAGCCCAGTGTGTTTTGATTCGCTAACCACCTAGTGCACGTTTGTTGGAAACGTCCCGCCCTTTCCCTTTACCGGTAGCCTGTGCTTTGGGTAGTACAATGGCGTCAATAAAACCATACCAATTTGAGCCCGAATCAGACCCAGACAATTTTAGTGAAGATGATCGAGCAGAACCTGTTCAGTCCTCAAGAGTAAAGACTGCGGATCTGTAGTGATCGCTCCTGAATGGCACCGTTACTTTTGTATTTTTAGAACGATTATAGCCAAATAGCTGTCGCAAGAATGAACACTAAACATTGGCTTTACTATAGTATCCAAATCAAACACAGAACCATGTTTATCATGCCTGTAGATAAACAATACATAAAAGCTCTAATCAAAGAATAATTTACACTAATGCCAAGTTCGCTGTTGAGATTTTAAAAAGTTTGTAACGTGAGGTGTTTGTCGGATAACGTTAAGTATGAATGAGCATTTAACAAACTGGTTTGCAGAGCCAAACAGCGTTGTCATCTGTGTACTTCCTTGCTACAACGTACAATTAACAACACAAACTATTACAGGAAAACACACTGACGAAAAATAAATCATACTTACAGGTTGTGGCCCCTAAACAGCTTCTGTTTTTAAATCCATCTTTCAGGACAAGCCGTTGTAAGAATCCTGCATTGAACTCACGAAGATTGTGGAAGCTTTCCTCCGTTAAATGTGCACAACAACTATTCCCCGCAGCGATACAATATGGCCTCGCCCCCCCTTATTTCATATTCTCAGAGGAGGGGTTTATGTAAATATTGGGGCTGGTGATGTCAGCAACCCTGGAGGAATGTGTAGAAGTCCCTACTGGCCGTTTGCTGTAGTCCTTAGAAATCATGGGGGTCATGGGGGGACAACTGCCAAACAATGAGTTGTAACTACATGTCAACTAACTCTCTGAGTTGCAGCTAAATATAAACTAATTGTCAATGAGTTGCAACTACATTCAACTAAAGACAAAGAGACGATAACAAAATAGTAATCTATTCACATAATGTGCTCTCTCTTAAAATGTAAGTGAGTGTAAGTGAAGAAAATAATGGAAGTCTGTGCTACTTTCCAACTGTTACTCCTGATCGGAGGCTTCTGTAAATATTAAGGGCCAGATTTACTAACAGCTTGCGTCAGCTTTTGGCGATAAAAAAACTTCTGTCAGGACTTACTCAAGACACAAAGTGAAAAATTAGCGCTGAAAGGGCATGGACAGGGTTGTTTTTGGCTGACCTTATATGCATTTGTAGAAGTTTCCCTTTCAGATGCAAAATTTATGGGAGGAGAGTATTTAAATGAATCACTCAAGCTCAGTCTATTTACTGGTATTTACTCCATTATTTGCCGGAAATCATTCTAATATGATGATTTGATGATATTATCAGTGTTGAAAACATTTGTTTTACTGACCCCAAACTAATAATTTCTGCAGATTCTGGCCGGAGTGATCCTGGAGGTGCTGGTGGAAGCTTTCCCACAATCCTTCAGTCCAGCCTCAGTGCAGGGGGCGTGGTCTAAACTCATGGGCGTCCTGTACTGGCAGATGAACAAAGTCTACGCTGAAGTCGACTGGGAATCCATCAAAAACTCTGCAAAGTGAAGAAGAGAGAATACATGCAGAGTTATTCAACTTACACCAAAGATTACTGCAGATATGACATGTATATTTGAGTTGTTTCTATATTCGAAATATTGGAAGATAAAGGGGACAAGTAGAATATAAATACCTGTGTTATTGTAATCAGAGAGTCACGAGTAAACGCTGTAGTAATCGCACGACACGGGACAATCCAAACAAACACTTCTTTATTAATCCACAAAGTAAAACCAGCCTCCCACGCCAGTTTACGTCCTGCTCGGAGCGGGTCGAGTAGGGCCGGTTAAATTTGGTGCCGTGACCCGGATGGGAGTGAGGTTTAGGTGTGAGTGTAACATAGGCCCATAAGAGCTGTGCGTGTAAACCTCACTCCCCTGATCTCAAGAGGCATGTTAGCAACTGACGTTAGAGGATGCGATCTTTAACGTCCTTGTTAGCGGGCTCGCCTCCTACGCCAGAGACGCCGGTTTACGTCCCACTCGGAGTGGGTCGAGTAGGGCCGGTTAAATTTGGTGCGTGACCCGGATGGGAGTGAGGTTTAGGTGTGAGTGTAACATAGGCCCATAAGAGCTGTGCGTGTAAACCTCACTCCCCTGATCTCAAGAGGCATGTTAGCGACTGACGCTAGAGGATGCGGTCTTTAGCATCCCTGTTAGCGGGCCCGCCTCCCACACCAGAGACACCGGTTTACGTCCTGCTCGGAGCGGGTCGAGTAGGGCCGGTTAAATTTGGTACCGTGACCCGGATGGGAGTGAGGTTAGGTGTGAGTGTAACATAGGCCCATAAGAGCTGTGCGTGTAAACCTCACTCCCCTGATCTCAAGAGGCATGTTAGCAACTGACGTTAGAGGATGCGATCTTTAGCGTCCTTGTTAGCATGCCTGCCTCCCACGCCAGAAACCCCGGTTTAAGTCCTGCTCGGAGTGGGTCGAGTAGGGCCGGTTAAATTTGGTGCCGTGACCCGGATGGGAGTGAGGTTAGGTGTGAGTGTAACATAGGCCCATAAGAGCTGTGTGTGTAAACCTCACTCCCCTGATCTCAAGAGGCATGTTAGCGACTGACGCTAGAGGATGCGGTCTTTAGCATCCCTGTTAGCATGCCCGCCTCCCACGCCAGAAACCCCAGTTTAAGTCCCGCTCGGAGCGGGTCGAGTAGGGCCGGTTATATTTGATAAGTGACCCGGATGGGAGTGAGGTTTTGGGGTGAGTGTAACATAGGCCCATAAGAGCTGTGTGTGTAAACCTCACTCCCCTGATCTCAAGAGGCATGTTAGCAACTGACGTTAGAGGATGCGGTCTTTAGTGTCCTTGTTAGCATGCCCGCCTCCCACGCCAGAAACCCCGGTTTAAGTCCTGCTCGGAGTGGGTCGAGTAGGGCCGGTTAAATTTGGTGCCGTGACCCGGATGGGAGTGAGGTTAGGTGTGAGTGTAACATAGGCCCATAAGAGCTGTGCGTGTAAACCTCACTCCCCTGATCTCAAGAGGCATGTTAGCAACTGACGTTAGAGGATGCGATCTTTAGCGTCCTTGTTAGCGGGCCCGCCTCCCACGCCAGAGACACCGGTTGAGTAAGACCAGTTACACTAACACACAACTCCATGAAACAAAGTCGATATCGGACAATGAAACGAAGGAAACTGAGAGCTTAAATACACAGAGGAGTAATGAAGGTAAAACAGAACAGGTGCAGGAGCTAATCAAGTCTAATAATGATCAGGAACACAGGGTAAACAGAAACAAAACACAGAGAAACTAAACAGAGCTACACGTTACACAGAGAGAGTGAACTCATTTCAGACGATGCTTTATAAATGTTCATGGGCCCTACATGCTATTTTATCTGGACTTTATCGATGTCAGATCCCTAGCAACTGTTATTCCACTCAGATAACAAACACTCGCATGAATCAGTGCAGAAATCTCAAGCTCTCGGCGGTCCGGCTCCTGTTAAATATTTACACATACTCCAGATAAGCCATGGGCTCGTACACAAACACGACCTCCGTCAGATACAAAAATGTGCATTTCTGATGAAACATCTGTTATAAATACTCCGCAGGAGCTTCAGATAAATATCCAGTTCATCTGCAGCGGATGTTTTTGTAATAGCCGCTTCCTCTGTGACCATAAAACTAATCAAAATGAGTAACAAGGACTGTTCTGTGCTACTAAAGCAGATCAAGCTGATTTTTTTTGTACTTATTCAAATGTTTTCTATCTGTAATATAATCACTGATTCAGAAAAATAAACTCTGAAATATTAAAGAAATAAACTCTGAGTCTTGAACTGTTTTTGGACTTGCTCTTTATTATAAAACCATAATAATAATAATAATAATAATAATAATATACTGTATATTTTTACAATTATAATTTGTATTTAAATTTAAATAGTCAGACAATTCAGATGTAAAAATTACTGAAGTATAAATTATTATATTATTGAAATACAATTTTTAGTTTGTATTTCATATTTTAGTTTATATATATATATATAATTATAACATTAATTAGTTAAATTATACATACACACACACACACACACTATATATATATATATATATATATCATATTTAATATTTTAGTTTTTAACTGTATTTTATATATATCATATTTTAATAACATATATATTTTATTAAAATTATTTTAATTTGTTAAATTATATATCATATTTAATATTTTAGTTTTTAACTGTATTATATATATACACATCATATTTTAATAACATAATATTTTATTAAAATGTTAACATTTTTAATCTTTACTTTATTATATTATATTATATTTTAATGTCTAACTGTATTATCAATACACATCATATTTTTCAAATTCACATTTTTATTAATTTTTTTAATTAATTGTAATATTTGAACTATATATAATTAATTAACAAGTAATCTGAATTGTTTCATTGTTTTGAGTTTTGTGAACTTTTCATTTTGATTTAGACAAACTTAAATTTAACCGAAACTAGGCTGGGATTTCTTTTTCCCAGCATGCTTTGCCATGGCACTCAAAAGAGACAGTAAATGCCAAAATGAAGTGTTTTAATACGTTTTTTTAAATATGTTTGTGTGTGTGTGTGTGCAAGATTAACGTTAAGTGTGAGATTTAGTATTGTTTAATGTTTTGCTATGCTAGTTCAGAAGAGTTTCTGTTATGTTGTTTTTGTGTAGGGTTATGACGAGTGGAGCATGAGTTTAGTTTGAGAATAAATGTTTTATATCACTGTCCTCATTCAGCAAGTGCTACGCTAATGCTACCAAAGCTCTGTGTAACCAATTAGCGAGGTGGCATTTATTGAATTAGCTAGTTAAAAGTTTCCATTACTAAAAAAATTAGATTACATGATATGTTTAAGTTAAATGTATGAATTATCTTACTCACATATTTCAAGTTCAGAGCAATTAAAA
Organism: Romanogobio albipinnatus; assembly: GCA_023566225.1. NCBI lineage: Eukaryota > Metazoa > Chordata > Actinopteri > Cypriniformes > Gobionidae > Romanogobio > Romanogobio albipinnatus. The sequence goes on from CM042240.1 coordinate 9,622,268, forward strand.
TCTTTTCATTCAAGAAACATCCATATTAAAAGTTCAAAGTTCCCTCAGAATATATAAACTGAAGAGCTTTCCCTCTAATAATGTCAGTGTTCGTCTTGAATTTTAGTTTATCGTTGAACACAGTCTCTAAATATTTATAACGCTTAACACTTCTACCTGCTGTCCCTAAAAGGATTAGTTCACTTCAAAATGAAACTCTCCTGATGACTTCCTCTCCTCCATCTCATGCAAGATGTTCATGTCTTTCTTTCTTCAGTCGAAAATAAATAAAGTTTTTTTGAGGAAAACATTCCAGGATGTTTCTCCACATGATGGTCTTCAATGGGGACCAACGGCTGAAGGTCCAGATCAATGCAGTTTCAGAGGAAGGGCTTCAGAGGCTCTGCGCGATCCCAGACGAGGAATAGAGTCTGATCTAGACAAACCATCAGCTATTTTCTAAAAAAAAATTAATGTATATACTTTTTAACCACGAATGCTCGACTTTGGTGTTGTTCTTGTTCACGGCGTATGACGTCATCACGTCGGAAAGGTCACATGACGTAGGTGGAAGTACCGACCCAGTGCCGAAAAACTCCACCTCATGTTCTCCTCCAACTTCAAAATTGTCCGACATCGTTGTTTTAACTTTATTTTTGTAAAGGGCGTTTGATTTAGTCTTTGCACGTTCGTTTTAACACTGGGTCAGTACTTCCGCGTACGTCACGCGTGACCTTTCCGACGGGATGACGTCATACACCGTGAAGAAGAACAACACAGAAGTCACGCATTTGAGTTTAAAAAGTATATACATAAAAAAATTTTTTGAAAATAGCTGATTGTTAGTCTAGATCAGACACTATTCCTCGTCTGGGATCGTGCAGAGCTTCTGAAGCCCTTCCTCTGAAACTGCATTGATTTGGACCTTCAACCCTTGGTCCCCATTGAAGTCCATCATGTGGAGAAAAATCCTGGAATGTTTTCCTCAAAAAACTAAAATTAATTTTCGACTGAAGAAAGAAAGACTTGAACATCTTGGATGAGATGGCAACACAGGTACAGAGTTCTTCTTATGGAAATCAATCTCTTTTGTTTTAGAGACATTAATGTTTAAAAATGAAGCGTCACACCATTGAATAAAAGGATCTACCACCGGACCATGACTCAGTGAGGAGATGCTCCGACAGTCATCAGTATATTAAGGAAACAAGAGAGGGACCGAACACAACCCTGAGGAGTACACTCTAGCAATTTTGGGCCCTATGAAAGAATATGAGGTTGCCCGAGGTCGTTGACTAAAACCACCCATTTGCTGGCTTAATACAACCCAATCACTGGGTTAAAACAACCCAATCACTGGGTTAAATCTTTGCTTAAAACAACCCAATCACTGGGTTAAAACAACCCAATCACTAGGTTAAATCTTTGCTTAAAACAACCCAATCGCTGGGTTAAAACAACTCATTCATTGGGTTAAAACAACCCAATTGCTGGGTAAAAATAACCCAATCGCTGGGTTAAAACAACCCAATCGCTGGGTTAAAACAACCCAATCGCTAGGTTAAAACAACCCATTCATTATGTTAAAACAACCCATTCGCTGGGTTAAAACAACCCATTCGCTGGGTTAAAACAACCCATTCGCTGGGTTAAAACAACCCATTCATTATGTTAAAACAACCCATTCGCTGGGTTAAAACAACCCATTCGCTGGGTTAAAACAACCCATTCGCTAGGTTAAATCTTTGCTTAAAACAACCCAATCACTGGGTTAAAACAACCCATTCGCTAGGTTAAAACAACCCATTCATTGTGTTAAAACAACCCATTCATTGTGTTAAAACAACCCATTCGCTGGGTTAAAACAACCCATTCATTATGTTAAAACAACCCATTCGCTGGGTTAAAACAACCCATTCGCTAGGTTAAATCTTTGCTTAAAACAACCCATTCATTGGGTTAAAACAACCCAATTGCTAGGTTAAAATAACCCATTCGCTGGGTTAAAACAACCCATTCATTGTGTTAAAACAACCCATTCGCTGGGTTAAAACAACCCGTTCACTAGGTTAAATCTTTGCTTAAAACAACCCATTCATTGGGTTAAAACAACCCAATTGCTAGGTTAAAATAACCCATTCGCTGGGTTAAAACAACCCATTCGCTGGGTTAAAACAACCCATTCGCTGGGTTAAAACAACCCATTCACTGGGTTAAAACAACCCATTCGCTAGGTTTAATCTTTGCTTAAAACAACCCAATCGCTGGGTTAAAACAACCCATTCATTGGGTTAAAACAACCCAAGTGCTGGGTTAAAATAACCCATTCGCTGGGTTAAATCTTAGCTTAAAACAACCCAATCGCTGCAACCCATTCATTGTGTTAAAACAACCCATTTGCTGGGTAAAAACAACCCGTTCACTAGGTTAAATCTTTGCTTAAAACAACCCATTCATTGGGTTAAAACAACCCAATTGCTAGGTTAAAATAACCCATTTGCTGGGTTAAAACAACCCATTCGCTGGGTTAAAACAACCCAATCGCTGGGTTAAAACAACCCATTCGCTGGGTTAAAACAACCCAATCGCTGGGTTAAAACAACCCAATCGCTAGGTTAAAACAACCCATTCATTATGTTAAAACAACCCATTCGCTGGGTTAAAACAACCCATTCGCTGGGTTAAAACAACCCATTCATTATGTTAAAACAAACCCATTCGCTGGGTTAAAACAACCCATTCGCTGGGTTAAAACAACCCATTCGCTGGGTTAAAACAACCCATTCGCTAGGTTAAATCTTTGCTTAAAACAACCCAATCGCTGGGTTAAAACAACCCATTCGCTAGGTTAAAACAACCCATTCATTGTGTTAAAACAACCCATTCGCTGGGTTAAAACAACCCATTCATTATGTTAAAACAACCCATTCGCTGGGTTAAAACAACCCATTCGCTAGGTTAAATCTTTGCTTAAAACAACCCAATCGCTGGGTTAAAACAACCCATTCGCTAGGTTAAAACAACCCATTCATTGTGTTAAAACAACCCATTCATTATGTTAAAACAACCCATTCGCTGGATTAAAACAACCCATTCACTAGGTTAAATCTTTGCTTAAAACAACGCAATTGATGGGTTAAAACAATCCATTCGCTGGGTTAAAACAACCCCATTCGCGCTGGGTTAAAATAATCAATTTGCTGGGTTAAAACAACCCCATTCGCGCTGGGTTAAAACAACCCAATCTATGGGTTAAAATAATAAATTTGCTGGGTTAAAACAACCCCATTCGCGCTGGGTTAAAACAACCCAATCGCTGGGTTAAAACAACCCATTCATTGGGTTAAAACAACCCAATTGCTGGGTTAAAATAACCCAATCGCTGGGTTAAAACAACCCATTCGCAGGGTTAAAACAAACAACCCATTCGCTGGGTTAAAACAACCCCATTCACGCTGGGTTAAAACAACCCAATCGCTGGGTTAAATCTGAGCTTAAAACAACCCAATCGCTGGGTTAAAACAACCCATTCATTGTGTTAAAACAACCCATTCGCTGGGTTAAAACAACCCGTTCACTAGGTTAAATCTTTGCTTAAAACAACCCATTCATTGGGTTAAAACAACCCAATTGCTAGGTTAAAATAACCCATTCGCTGGGTTAAAACAACCCATTCGCTGGGTTAAAACAACCCATTCGCTAGGTTTAATCTTTGCTTAAAACAACCCAATCGCTGGGTTAAAACAACCCATTCATTGGGTTAAAACAACCCAAGTGCTGGGTTAAAATAACCCATTCGCTGGGTTAAATCTTTGCTTAAAACAACCCATTCGCTGGGTTAAAACAACCCATTCACTAGGTTAAATCTTTGCTTAAAACAACCCAATCGATGGGTTAAAATAATCCATTCGCTGGGTTAAAACAACCCCATTCGCGCTGGGTTAAAACAACCCAATCGATAGATTAAAATAATCCATTCGCTGGGTTAAAACAACCCCATTCGCGCTGGGTTAAAACAACCCATTCGCTAGGTTAAATCTTTGCTTAAAACAATCCAATCGCTGGGTTAAAACAACCCATTTGCTGGGGCTGCACTTTTATTAATTTAATTACATAAATATGAGAGAATTCTAAACCCAAGCGTTTATATTAATATATTACCGTAATGAGTAGGCTACCGATATAATAGGCCATTATTATCCCCACTCAAGCGCACGCATAAAGCTTGCCACAAAGAACCGGCAAAAGTATTGATTATGAATGTGTCAAAAATAGCAAGGAGACATTTGAATTGTTTATTTATAGTTTTCTGTGTCAGTGTCGGCTGACGGTGCTGACTCGTCATCTCCGCAGTAGTGGACGCCCCAAGAGAGAAATGCAAGTTTCATTACATCATCAGAGAGCAGCCCATTTCTTTTCCTTTTGAATTGTTTCGTATAAAAGTAGACATTTCAAGCAACATATTTCTCATGTCTGAGATGCGCTCCGTTTCACGTGCTATGCTATTAATCGCGCGTCTCGATTATATTGTGTGCTATATTTGCTTATTGTTTATTAAATCTAGCCAATTAGTTTATGAAACATTGATTAAAATTAAGATAAAATTTATACAAAATGAATTAACTTTTAAAGAAAGTCTTTATGGGAAACAAAATTCAATGAAGTGCTCAAAATCCATGTCCCCAGACATGTGCACATCTAATTATGTAGCCTTACTCATGCTGCTCACTTTTCATAATCAACATATGAAATTAAAATTATAATCATATTTAAACATAGCCTAACGATGAAACTAAATATGCTATGTTTTCTTTAACCCATGGCCGACGAAGGCACTGGTGCTTCTGATGGATTTTTTGCTTTATGACAGCGGAAACAACTCACAATGCTCCGTAATTTTTAGCCATAGAGACAGAGCGACAGAGCGACACGCATCATAATCTGAAGACCACGCCCACACCGGGGGGAACAATCAAACGCTCTCCATTGACTTTGTATTGCGTGAGGCTGCCTCCTTGTCATTTCGGACTTATAACAAAAAACAGAACAATGTATAAAAGCTGATATGTGACAAAGTGTACAGCAAACAAGCTAAACAAAACTCAGAACCAAAAACCCAGAAGTTTTATAAGCTGTTGACCCAAAAAACGAGCTTATAAGGACACAAAAGTGGATACAGGCAATTAAGACAGAGCGCGACATGCTATATTACACTGAGAACTACGCCCACTGGAGGGGAACGTGATCAGTGACAGGAAATATAATATATAAACCTGACATTTGGATATTTGACTTAACAGTGACAAAATGTTTACTGCACATATAGGCAAACTGAGACATACTGAGTGTCAGGATCACAAAAATTACCCATTCTTCCTGCTGAAGCTTCACATTTTATTGCCTTTATCCACTTTTGTCTCCTTAAACGCTCGTTTTTTTGGATCGGCGGCTTATAAAAACGTATTTCTGTGTTTTAGCTTGTTTGCTGTACACTTTGTCACATATCAGCTTTTAGACATTGTTCTGTTTTTTGTTATGAGTCAGAAATGACAAGGAGGCAGCCTCACGCAATGCAAAGTCAATGGAGAGCGTTGGATTGTTTTCCCCCCCGGTGTGGGCGTGGCCTAAATACGCTCTGTCTCTATACAGGTAAGTGCAAGACATAATTATACACTATAAACTGTTTACTTTTATCAATAACAGCAAAGGCCGTGGACTCAGGGAACAGATTATTTTGCACTCCACTCAAAACGCCGTCTTCATTTCAGAAATATATTTAGTTCGTTAAACGCAAAGTTTTGCATTTCAAAAACATTTCTAAATTCAGTTTATATTTCCCAAAAACTAAATTCCGAGCCAAAACGAAGTGGTAAAAAAAAAACTTTGCGTTACCACCATGCAAATTCAAACATTTCGCTCATCTCTGTATGTGGCAGCAATGCGTCACAATAACCTGCCGTATGTAAAAGTGGATAATTCTTTACAGATGATGGTGTGTTTGGACAGAGGAAGAGAGAGTTAAACTCATAAAAGACAATAGAATAGAAAATTCCACAATTTATCAAGACCGTGAAGCAGATAAGAGAGAGACACACCTCATATGTGCCGCTCAAGAAAACAGAGGAAAAAAATAGTTTTAGTCACATAACATCAGTTAATGGGAACGCCGTCATTTCGCGAATCTGCCAACAACCATGCCACGCTCAAAATTGCTTAAATCACCTTTCTTTCCCATTCTGACATTCAGTTTGGAGTTCAGGAGATTGTCTTGACCAGGACCACACCCCTAAATGCATTGAAGCAACTGCCATGTGATTGGTTGATTAGATAATTGCATTGATGAGAAATTGAACAGGTGTTCCTAATAATCCTTTAGGTGAGTGTAGTGTATAATATAAATACAATTTTTTAATTAGTTTTCACCTATTTATTGGGGCCCCTGTCAGTCATTGGAATTTTCCTAACGTTCCCCCCCTATACGGCCCCCCTGGGAGACAGCAATTTGCAACAAATTGTCAGTAAGTTTCCTCGCCATATGAGGCTGAACACAATTAAGAGGAATAAAAATCAATGGAAAGCAAACATACATGATTTTATGCACTTTCCAAATGTCTCATATTTAATATGGAGCAAGCGGCATCTTCCACTCCTCTACCTGATCTATGCATAGGATCAAGAGCTGACTGTGTTACGGCTAAAATCTCCTTTCTAACTCATTTTTCAAGGGATTTCATAACCAAAGAAGTAACAGGCCTTTAATCATAAAGAGAAAGAGCATTTCTTTTCTTTTCTTTTCTTTTCAATTGGCACTACTATAGAATCTTTCCCAAGTCGAGGAACTGTATACATGTGCAATGATTTATTAAAAATAAATGAATAATTCCCTGAAAGCTGCTCTGCACAGTTGCTCAATGTGATCAGGGCCTGGACTCTTCCTGACCTTAGCCTGACCAAAACAACTACATACATCAGCTTTACTCATTTAACAGAAGTGTCCAGAGTCACAGAATTCCCACAATGTAAAAATTAAAGTTTTTAACTGTATACACTGGCACAACATTATGACCACCTTCCTAATATTGTGATGGTCCCCCAAAACAGCCCTGACCTACTAAACCCCTGGAGGTGATGCTGTGGTATCTGGCACCAAGATGTTAGCAGCAGATCCTTTAAGTCCTGTAAGTTATGCCTTCTTCCCATAGTGCACCTGGTGCCATGTGTTCCCCAGGTAAGAGACGCACACGCACCCGGCCATCCACGTGATCATCAGACCAGGCCACCTTCTTCCATTGCTCCGTGGTCCAGTTCTGATGCTCACGTGCCACTGTTGGTGCTTTGGGCGGTGAACAGGGGTCAGCATAGGCACCCTGACTAGTCACTGCCCCATACGCAACAAACTGAGATGCTCTGTGTATTCTGACCCCTTTCTATCAGAACCAGCATTAACTTCTTGAGCAGTTTGAGCTCCAGTAGCTCGTCTGTTTGCCTTTGCTCCACACGTGCATCAATGAGCCTCGGCCGCCCATGACCCTGTGGCCGGTTCTCCACTGTTCCTTCCTTGGAGCACTTTTGATAGAGACTGACCACTGCAGACCGGGAACACCCCACAAGAGCTGCAGTTTTGGAGATGCTCTGACCCAGTCGTCTAGCCGTCACAATTCGCTCACATCCTTACGCTTGACAATTTTCCTGCTTCTAACACATCAACTCTGAGAACAAAATGTTCACTTGCTGCCTAATATATCCCACCCACTAACAGGTGATGAACTGATGATCATCAGTGTTATTCACTTCACCTAAAAAGCCACAAAACACCGCACAAAACATGGCCTGTTTAGACAGAAGGCATGTGCGGAACTGCAGTAAATGTGGTATTTTGGCGGATGCTATGGCTACCATGTTAAAGTCTTGAAAGCGAGCACTGTTTACTGTGAGCTGGACGTGATTAAATCTCTATTAAATTCAGTCATTTTATCAGCAGCATGTGTCTGTGTGTGATAATCGACAGCGAACCAGAGGAACGGCTCCTATCACACACACATTCAGCCTCTGACCTCAACAAACTTTACAAAGGAACGGAGGAAACTTCATTATCAAGAGCTGCGTGATAAGAGACGACAGATAAACCACGAACGGGATACATGAACGGATCTCAGGTGGAAAAATGTCATTATAAACCTGTGTGTGTTGTTGATACACAGATGTAGAAACGGCCAGAAGCATCTGAGATCCGTGAGTAACTCGACACACACTCAGATAAACCGATCATCTGACCACCTACTGCTCACAGGCTCAAGTGGACACAGATCTGCACTTCATACACGCCACATTCCTTTCCCATTTCACCACCACTGGGAATTTCATGAATATCGAATTCCTAAAACTCCTGTATCTGCTCAGAGAAACGCCAGGAATGGCATGTTACACTGTAAGCTATGTGAAGAGCTTTGAGAGAGAGAGAGAAACAAGTTAAACACACACACACACACACACACACACTCAACTTAAAAAACAAAATGCAAAAAATGGCAAAAAAAACACTAAATGACTGGATTGCTAATGACGTCATAAAAAGTGAAGCTGCCGCACTGCCATATTAGGCCCTGTCCCAAATGGCACCCTAAGGTCCTGTCCCAAATCGCATCCTAAAGCCCTGTCCCAAATGGCACCCTACAGCCCTGTCCCAAATGGCACCCTTAAGTCCTGTCCCAAATGGCACCCTAAGGTCCTGTCCCAAATCGCATCCTAAAGCCCTGTCCCAAATGGCACTCTACAGCCCTGTCCCAAATGGCACCCTTAAGTCCTGTCCCAAATGGCACCCTAAGGCCCTGTCCCAAATGGCACCCTTAAGCCCTGTCCCAAATGGCACCCTAAAGCCCTGTCCCAAGTGGCACCCTATGGCCCTGTCCAAAATGGCACCCTAAAGCCCTGTCCCAAATGGAACCCTACAGCCCTGTCCCTAATGACACCCTAAAGCCCTGTTCCAAATGGCACCCTACAGCCCTGTCCCTAATGACACCCTAAAGCCCTGTCCCAAATGGCACCCTAAGGCCCTGTTCCAAATGGCACCCTAAGGCCCTGTTCCAAATCGCATCCTAAAGCCCTGTCCCAAATGGCACCCTAAAGCCCTGTCCCAAATGGCACCCTAAGGCCCTGTTCCAAATGGCACCCAAAAGCCCTGTCCCAAATGGCACCCTAAAGCCCTGTCCCAAATGGAACCCTACAGCCCTGTCCCTAATGACACCCTAAAGCCCTGTTCCAAATGGCACCCTACAGCCCTGTCCCTAATGACACCCTAAAGCCCTGTCCCAAATGGCACCCTAAGGCCCTGTTCCAAATCGCATCCTAAAGCCCTGTACCAAATGGCACCCTAAAGCCCTGTCCCAAATGGCACCCTAAAGCCCTGTCCCAAATGGCACCCTAAGGCCCTGTTCCAAATGGCACCCAAAAGCCCTGTCCCAAATGGCACCCTAAAGCCCTGTGCCAAATGGCACCATAAGGCCCTGTTCCAAATGGCACCCAAAAGCCCTGTCCCAAATGGCACCCTAAAGCCCTGTGCCAAATGGCACCCTAAGGCCCTGTTCCAAATGGCACCCAAAAGCCCTGTCCCAAATGGCACCCAAAAGCCCTGTCCCATATGGCACCCAAAAGCCCTGTCCCATATGGCGGATAAAGATTAAAATAAATAAAGATTTATGCCTTGTAACCTAATTAATTTTACAAATTAGGGGTTGGGGGTCTAGTTGGATTCTCATGCTAAACATAGCCAAAACTTAGCGAGAGGCAAACACTAGCTGACCGAGAAGAGTCGGGGACTTAGTTATGTTTTTTTGGTAATTAATATCAATAAAATAGTATCATTTTGGCGTCCCTATGGATGAGTGTTACCCCTAGCATTTGCCTATTCCGCCTATGCCGCGGGCCGGCCCTGGTGCACACACACACACATCAACCAGAGCGAGAGCAAGACCGTGTCCATCGACAAGCTTCGTTCGGGTTTCAGGAGCCGTCTGCGGCGCTGTCATTTTGTTTTTAGACCATGAAATCAACAGAAGTGTGTTTCTGGTTGTGAGGGAAAGATCACCTTACTCAGCTTGCCAAATAACCCAGCGTTAAGGGAACAGTGGATGCAGTTTGTGTTTCCACAGTTCTGCAAGTGTGTGTGTTTGTTCCTGCCGCAGGCGGTGAGTGAAACTGATCAAATGTGTGTGTTTTGTTGGAAATCGGTGTGTAAGTGCATATAATGTAAACAACACCAACGTATAGTGAATCGAGAGCTATCCAGGGATAATGCCATGGTGTGTGTGTGTGTGTGTGCTTGTGACTCTTTAGCTCCGCCCACTGCACGCCTCCACGGACTCGGCTGTATTCAGAAAGAATCGGTACAGCGTATCTGTCTTTTATAAATATGATCAACTAAAGACTCTTGTGAGATATGAAGAATCAACACTACTCTATAGATACTCAAGGTTAACATGAGACTGGCAGAAGCTGTGTGTGTTATGCCCCCTTTAATAAATACTCTCTAAAAAATGCTGGGTTAAAAACAACCCAATTGCTGGGTTAGTCCATTTTCAACCCAACTTGGGTTATTTTTAACCCAGCATTTTTTTACAGTGTACCATAATAGTATATCAATAATACTAAAACAATGCTAACTATACTGCAGATTTTAGTTCCAGCCCTCATCAAACACACCTGAACCATATAATCTTCAGGATGATTTGGAGATTATATTCAGGCGTGTTTGATTCTTTATTTTGACATGTTAGAGGAATAATGGTAAAAACACAATGGGAGTGTGTGGGATTGATGCAGTGAGCAAACATGTGACACACACTGACTCAGCAAAACCTCAGATATTGCTGAGCTGGGTCAACAATCATCATCCAGTGAGAGTCTAGAGGGGTAACAGAGACGTGGAGAGCAGCTCAGATCACATGACGAGAGTCTATATCGAGGTCTCTGACTTCTGATGGCAGATTTTGGCATGTTGGTAAATCAGAGCTCAGTTGGAGAAGCTCAGGAGAAACATCTGAGGAGCTCTGCACTGCTTTCCTGCAGGGTCTAAAGGCTCTCTGGTTTAAAGGTCAGTTGTCGTTCAGATGAAGCAGATAAATGAGTGACACCGACACACTTTCACCTCAAACATCTGATCATGTGATCCACCTGTGCTGATTCATGTCAGTCACAATGACTCAACAGAAGCATGTTTGATGAATGTGCAGTTCACTTTAACACGGTCACCCGTGACATCAGTCACGCTAACATGATCTCAACGCTGGTGTAAAACTCCCCACTACAATGCTAGGCTGTTGAGTTGCTAACGAATTAAGTGCACTCTATTATCTGGATAGCTAAACAAATTCCTTACCAATTGCATACCAACACTCCGGCATGACCCTAACAACCCAAAACAACACCCTAGCAACCTCCTAACCCAAGATGTCATAAGATCATCCTAGAAACTTCCTAGAAACACTGATTATTTTATTATATTTATAAAATATCTTTATCAATTCCATGTCAACAACTTGGCAGCCACTGAAAACATGCTAGCAACCTCATAACAACCAAAAGTCCCCTAGCAACCTCCTAGCAACACTCAGAAGACCCTTGCAACCCAAAACACACTAGGAACCTCCTAGCAACTTCCTAGAAACACTCTGATAGCCACCCAAACCCCCCTAGCAATCCAAAACATCAAAGGAACCTCCTAGCAACACCCTGGCAGCCACTCAAAACACTGTCCCAACCCCCTAGCAATGCAAAATTACTCTTAACAATACTTAACAATGCAAAACCTCTTAACAATACTGTGGAAATCACCCCAAACACCCTAGCAACCCAAACCAGACTAAGAAACTCCTAGCAACATCCTAGAAACACTTAGACAGGTACCCAAAAAACAGTAACCTCTTAGCAACACTCTGGGAGTCATCTAAAACACCCTAGCAACCCAATACATGCTAGGAACCTCCTAGCAACCTCTTAGAAACACTTTGAAAGCCACCCAAAAAACCCTAGCAACCGAAAACACACAAGGAACCTGCTAATAATCACCTAGCAACACTTTGACAGCCACCCAAGACACCCTAGCAACCCCCTAGCAATCCAAAACATCATAGGAACCACCTGGTAACACTGTGGAAACCACCCAAACACCATAACAACCTCCAAGCAACCAAAAACACTATTAACAATTACCAAACAATCCAAAATATCATCAGAACCTCCTAGCAACACTGTGGCAACCACCCCAAACACCCTAGCTACCTCCTAGGTACCCAAACCACCCTAGCAACCTCCTAGCAACACCGTGGCAACAACACCAAATACCATAACAACCCTAGCAACCAAAAACACCCTAACAACCTCCTAGCAACACTCTAGCAGCCACCCCAAAACACCCTAGCGACCTCCTCGCTACTGAAACCACCCAAACAACCTCCTAGCATCCCAAAAAACCCAAACACCCTCCTAGCATCGACCCAAAAAACCCTAGCAACCCCCTAGCAATCCAAACATCATATGAACCTCCTAGCACTGTGGCCACCCCCCTAAACCCCCTAGCAATCCAAACAGCATATGAACCTCATAAACACCCCCTAAACACCCTAGCAACCCAAAACACACTAGGAACCTCCTAGCAATGTTCTAGAAACACTCTGACTGCCACCCAAAACACCCTAGCAACCCCTAGCAATCCAAAATATCATCAGAACCTCATAGGAACACTGTGACAACCACTCCAAACACCCTATCAACCTCCTAGGCACCCAACCCCCTCTAGCAACCTCCTAGCAACACTGTGGCAACAAGCACAAACACCATAACAACCCCCTAGCAACCAACAACACCCTAACAACCTCCTAGCAACACTCTAGCAGCCACCCCAAAGCACTCTAGCAACCTCCTAGCAACCAACAACACCCTAACAACCTCCTAGCAACACTCTAGAAGCCACCCCAAAACACTCTAGCAACCTCCTAGCAACCAACAACACCCTAACAACCTCCTAGCAACACTCTAGCAGCCACCCCAAAGCACTCTAGTAACCTCCTAGCAACCAACAACAACCTAACAACCTCCTAGCAACACCCTGAGACACTCCATCAACACAGAGAAATGTAAAGACTATGTGTAGAGTGTTTTGGTCAGGCTGTGATCATGTAATCTGCTGTGTCAGCGCTCTCAGTGCTGGCGGCTCCGACCCCCCACACGACTCATGCTGGCTGAGATTAGCGCTAATCCATCCACATAATCTCACTCACGCGCTGGTGTGTGTGTGTGTGACCCCTGCTCACTTCCCCTGCCCGGTGAGAACCTGAGGGTTGTTTTTGTGTCCGCTGAGATTCTCTGTACTACAGCAGTCATGTGCACCACCATCATGGTCCTGAGCACCATCGCTCTCATGCTGCGACAGATGTTCGCCAACCGCGTCAAACCGTGAGTCCACTTCATTCTCTGTTAGATCACAACAAAATATAGCATAGATGGGGTTAACATGAGCTGTTGTTGTGTAAAGGAGCCGTGTCTACTGTGATTGGTGTAACCTCATATAGTCAGGGAGACTCATGGCATAACTGTATATGCAACGCTCTCCACTTCCCAATAGTTGCATCACTTAATGTTGTAAAATAATAAACAAATATGATCCAAATGTTCAAATCTTGCAAAACGGGGGCCATAAAAAGAGATCCTACAAAGTTTAGTGCAGGAAGTGTCCATTATAAAAATGTAATAATTCTAAAATATATTAATTATAACATATTTTGTACACACATACACCGATCAGGCATAACATTATGACCACCTTCCTAATATTGTGTTGGTCCCCCAAAAACAGCCGAGGCATGGACTCCTCTAGACCCCTGAAGGTGTGCTGTGGTATCTGGCACCAAGATGTTAGCAGCAGATCCTTTAAGTCCTGTAAGTTGCGAGGTGGGGCCTCCATGGATCGGACTTGTTTGTTCAGCTCATCCCACAGATGCTCGATTGGATTGAGATCTGTGGAATTTGAAGGCCGAGTCAACGCCTCAAACTCGTTGTTGTGCTCCTCAAAGCATTCCTGAAGCATTTGTGCTTTGTGGCGGTGCATTATCTGCTGAAAGAGCCACAGCCACCAGGGAATACCGTCTCCATGAAAGGCTGGACATGGTCTTAACAATGCTTATGTAGGTTGAAGTTTTAAAAGAGACTGACCCCTGCAGATCAGGAACACCCCACAAGAGCTGCAGATGCTCTGGCCCTTGTCAAACTCGCTCAAATCACTAATAAGTGGCGGATTTGAAACAGCATGTCAACACAAATCAAGCTCTAAAAAATATTAGATTCCAACAAAGTTGGCACATATGAAGAACGCATGTGATTGTGCTCTTATAAAGCAGCTTTATTTTTTAGAGCAGATGCCCTTAATGCCCTAGGTAGGGAGCTGGAGACAGAGCTCATAACAGGTTTATTGTTTTCTTTCCATATCTCCAGACAGCCGGATGTGAACGGGACGGTGGAAAATCCGCATGAGAACGATACGACGGATTCAAAATAACACAGAGAAATGTCGCTCAACCGTCTGAGACTGCGAGGGAGGAACTCAGTTCAGCCTGTGAGGATCTTCTCGAGCGCATTTTCCCAGTAAATGCTCACCCTGAAATATTTAAGAGCGTTGTCAGATTGAATACAAGACGACAGGCGTGCAAGCGCGCAGAAAACAGAGAGAGATGGAATGGGTTTTGTGTGAGGATTTCTGAGCTGGACACATTTTCAAAACATTTTCAAAAGTGCTTTCAAGAGCTTCAGGAACTAGCCTGCTCCATTTTAGAGCTGTAAGTGCTGCGAGCGGTCCTGTAAATCATTCATACACAACACGCGTCCATCAGCTGCATGCAGGACTGGACCAGCAGTGACCATCATCTTCAGGACCTTCCTGATCGCTGTTACTCATGAAGACGAGGAAAGAGTTCATGAAAGAGTTTTTAGAGAAGCTCGTCTGTTGAGCTGGACTCTGGAGTGCATGAAACATTGATGCCTTCACATGTGGGCTCTTGCTGTGGACCTCGCTTCAGCGAACACACACACACACACACACACACACACACACAGCGGTCAGCTCTTCAGCTCAGCACACTGGGGTTTCAAGAAATCCACGGCCAATGCTGAATCTAGAGAGTTTGATGAATGCAAACACATGTATGTTGTCTTTGACTGTACAGCTGAATCAATCATTTCTGAGTCCATTTGAACTGTTTCAACGATGAGATCTCTTTAATATCTCAATAATATCTCCTTGAGTATCTATGGAAGCCCATTTCTGCCACATGAGAAAAAAAAACCCCTGATGATTTGGTTATCATATTTATGAAATACTAAGCCATAATGATTGAGATAAAAAGTAATAATTATGATAAAAAGTCAAAATTATGACAGTCAAAATGATGTCGCAATTATAAGAAAATATTTGAAATTTTGAGATACTAAGCTATAATTATAAAACTAAGAAAAAATCAAAAATTATGAGTCAAAATTATGAAATGTCATAAAATTAAGAGACAAGCCATAATTATAAGACAAAGTCATAATTCTCTGATAAAATTATGAGTCAAAATTATGAGATGTCATATGAGAAAAAAAAATGAAATTTTGAGGTACTATGCTATAATTATAAGTCAAAATTATGAGATAAGTCATAAATATGGCAAAAAGAGTCATAGTTAATCGATAAAGTCCAAATTATGAAAGTCAAAATTGTCATAATTATAAGAAAAAAGTAACATTATAATTATAAGATAAAGTCATAATTATGAGGTCATAATTATGAGGACATTTTTAAATTTGAGATACTTAGCCATAATTATAAGTCAAAGTTATAATTCTGAGATAAATGTCAAAATTATGAGGAAAAAATTAAAATGAGACACTGTTATAATTATAAGACAGTCATAATTAGGAGATAAAAAGTCAAAATTCTTACAGTCAAAATTATGAGATAAGTCATAAATATGGTAAAAAGAGTCATAATTAATAGATGAAGTCAAAATGATTACAGTCAAAATTATGAGATAAAATCTCAGTTATGACACTCAAAATGATGTAGCAATTATAAGAAAAAAGGTAGCATTTTGAGATACTATGCTATAATTATAAGACAAAGTCATAACTATGAGATAAAAAGTCAAATTATGAGAAGTCATAAATATGGCAAAAAGGGTCATTATTAATAAAGTCCACAGTATGACAGTAAAAATTATGGCAAAAGGTCATAATTACGAGATAAAATCTAAATTATGACACACAAAATTGTCATAATTGTAAGAAAAAGTAACATTTTGAGATACTAAACTATAAATATCAGACAATGTCATTATTATGAGATTAAAAAAATCAAAATTATGAGGTCATAATTATGAGTAAAAAAAACAATTTGAGTCATTAAGCCATAATTATGTCTTAATTATGAGATTAAAAAATATGA